>CM029018.1:193361933-193822391 GCA_016801055.1 Panax notoginseng
GCCTATTTTGTCCTTGTATTGAATGAAGAGTGTGTTTGTTATGATCCTAATTGCAAGGTATGGACTTGTGTCCCACATCGATTGTATGAGACTTTGATGTGGGATATAGCTAACTTTTAAGGTGTGCCTCTCCCATGGTTTGTAACAATTGGTATCAGAGTCGGTTACAATCGTGCGGCGAGGGTGGTGACGTCGGTATTGCAGTGTTCGCCCGAGGCTAGACTCTCTGTTCTAAAAATCGGCATAGGCGGCGACCTAAGCGCTAGGCGAGGACCTGGTTCCGCGCCTAAGGCTAAATCGGTGAAAAAAGCGGGCTAGGCGGGTCCTAGGCGGAGTTTTTTTTTAAAAAAAATTACTACAAAAACCAAATCTTGATATATTTATTTTTCTAATGATTTACCATATTTTTAATGCAAGTTGTAGCATATCAAATCACAACAACAAGTGAACAAGATTAAGTTAAAAAGGATAATTTTATTATAGTTATAATTTTTTGAACTTGTACCAATTTGAAATTCTATAAATGATGATACATTTGCAATATTTAGTTTAATTCAATATAATTCTTAAATTTATATTTAGTTTCTTAAGTTTTAATATTGAATTGAATTCTTAAAATTTTAAATTTTATTATTTAATATGAATAAAACTAATACGTCAAAGATATGTTAGTCATAGTTAGTATATGGTATTTGTCATTTTCTTTAAGTCCTCAATTTTAAAAATTACAAAAATTAAAATAATTTCATAATTAATAATATCAAATGTCTCATTCAATAAACTTCACACTAATTTTTAAAAATAACATTTATTTAAATTTTTGAGAGAGAAGAAGTATGTATATAATTATATATATGAAGATATCAAGATACTTCTTACTAGTTACTATATATATCTTACTACTTAAGTGCAATTACTACTATTTCTATAATTTAATTATTATTTTTATTATAGATTATTTTACTTTATATTATTTTTTTGTTAAAATAATGTAAGATAAAATATTAAAATTGTCTTAAAATAAAAAATTTCGCCTAGGCCCCCCAGGCGCTAGGCCCCTCTGGCCGCCCGCCTAGCGCTTTTTAGAACATTTACTAGACTTGTCTAGCGCAATGTCAATCCGCGTGGGCGCCGAAACTGCGGAGCGTGGTGGAATGTTATGGTCCTAATTACAATGTATGAGACTTGTGTCCCACATCGATGGTATGAGACTTTGATATGTGATATAGCTAACTTTTAAGGTGTGGCTCTCCCATGATTTGTAACAATTACTGTGAAACGTAGTAAGTAGTGTCCTTCCCAATTGTTGCTGAAAAGATTAACAAAAGACAAGATGTGGATTGATTCGAGGTAATCCAAGCCTCCAATGAATTTAAAGTTCATAAAATTACTTCTCAATGCCTTCTCATACATACATTGTTGGTTTATTTATAGGAATAAAGTTGGCCTAAAAACAAGGACCTAACCAAAAGACTCGTACAAACTAAATCAAATCACAACTTATTTTGTTTCGAAATAAATGACTAACACCATGCTGCTACCAAACCTCCATATTTCATGCCTTGGTTCTTTGACTTCTTTCACATGTAACAATGTTATTTATTTGACAAAAAATAGTGGGAGAACCAAAATTATATTTAATACTTGAGGTAATATTGAAAATAAACAATTAATGCTTACTTAAAATTCTCAAACGACTTATATTAAGAGACAAAATATTTCTCTAAAACTACTTATATTAAGGAACGAAAGGAGTAGTAGACAGGGGAAACAACATTCTTAATAGTTCCCTCAACATTCTGAACACCATTATTCAGGGGATCTGAATTGTCTTTTGCGTAATCATAGACTTTTAAGCCGTACAACGCAACATAGAGTGCTACCGCTTGAGCAAATTCGAGGTACTTTAACCTCTCTTCTTCAGTTTGACCCTTCCAATAACATATAAAAAAACCCAAAAATCAATCTGCAATAAAAATTGTCTAATAACATATCAATATATAGGTTTCTGCGCAAACATAAATGTGCACGCCTCTTTACACAACAACTAATAAGACATATACAAGTATCATTTTCCATACGAACATATAATTACATAACACAAATAATCAGTATTGCTAATTTGTTAGTATATTTCAGAATTAGTGTTTTAATTAAATAATAAAATCTTCTCATTCTTCTTCCCTTAATTTTTACTTCAAAACTTTCGAGACATTAGCTTCTTATTTTTCTTGAAAATCATATTTACATGATAAATAAAATTAGCAAACATAATTAATAAGTAAAACGCAAAAAGTTTTGTTAATCAATATAGATTCAAATAGAGTATACAACAATTCATTCAATCAATCAATTACTGAAAATTAATTAATATTGTTTCAAACAAAATTACTGAAAATTACTAAAAATTAAGCTGCTAACATATTCCTAATTAAGCACAATCCAATATACAGCACTTCATTCAATCAATCAATCAAACATTTGAACCACATAAATTAACAACAAATGGAATTGAATCGAAACCCATATGCTCTGAAACTACAATAAAAAATAAAGAGGTAAAAAAGAAGAAAAACCACATGTCAAATATTCAAACATAGCATAATACACATGTATATATACATATATCAAATATTTAGTCTAGAGTTTAGTACCCAACAACAATCGAAGGAGTAGCATCAATTGAAGGAGTAGAATGAGTAACAAGAGTAACAGTCGCGGAGCGAATGAAGGAGAAACCAAAAAATTGTCGGATCGAGCGATCAGTCATTAGAGAAGATTAGAGATTCACCGCTTAAAAAAAAATTTACGTTAGAAGAGAAAGAGTAAGGGGTGTTTGTTTAGAGTTGAATGACTGAATCAATCATTCATTTTATACGTTTATTTTGAATAAAAGCTTAATCGGTTAGATTTTTGGGCTGAATGACCAAGTGTAATTTTTTTGACTGAATGAGCTGAATGAAATAATTTATATTTAATTTTTTTTACAATATTAACTATTATATTAAGTAATATTAAATAAATTTACAACAAGTTTGAATTTTTTCAGAGGGATAAAACAATAAAAATCTTTTTTTCAGACATGTTAATTATCTAGCAACTGTTTTCATTCAGTATTCAGAATCCTGCTTCATTCAGCTCATTCAAATTAATTAAACATTAAGAACTATTTCATTCAGTTTTATCAAACACCCCCTAAAGCTTTTTAGGTTAGGAGGGGTAGAAATTTAATTTATTAAGACAGAAGAGAGGCAAAATAGACATTACATTTGGTCAAAATAGCTTATTAAGAATGACTTGTAAGTCATTCTTTTATAAGTTACAAATTATAACTTATTTTATTACTTATAAGTCAAAAAATAAGTCATAATTTAAGATGTTCCCGAACACTAAAACAATAAAAAGTAGATTAAAAGTTGGTTTACCAACTTATAATCTACCTCGAACAAGCTCTAAGTCATTCAAATGCTCTTTTTTCTTTTTTCTTTTTAAAAAAAATTCTATGCATGTGTCTGAAATTTTCATTTTGCTACTAGATTATCATAAAGTTGATTTATTTGCTTTTATTGAAGATCTGTTTGGAATGATGCTATTATATTATAGTAATACATGATATATATTTTTTATTTTTCGTAGGTGTTGGGTCATGATATTTCTCATATTGGACCTTATGAATTGGGCTTAATATCGGGTCTTCCCTATTGGGTCTTGAAGATTGTGCCTAATTTTCACATTACATCTCTTTAATATTGGGTCGGGTCAATAGATTGGTCCATTAGATCTTTTAATATCTCAGTCTTTGACTTGCAATGATGAAAGGAGATGACTATTGACCAAAAGTCTGAAAATCATTAATGTGGATGGGATTTTATCCGGCCGGCGGCATGCACAGTGGAAAAAAGGTGATAACCTGCATGAATTCGGCTGGGATCAGTGAGGGATAGGGAGCTGTGTCAGATAAGAGTTGGTGGCACGGTAAACCAGGCAAGAGAGTATAACCTAGCAAGAAAGTCTCTAAGGAAAGGTACGCATACACACGACGCACACATTTTTTATTGCTCTAGAGACGCTAGATATTTTATCCTCCATTGTTGAACCTTGAACGTCCTGTACTGACTCTCACGCCGAAGCTATCCCCCGACGGTCCAGCCGTCAAGCTTTTGGTGTTGACTGTGTTTACTGTGTAGGATTAGGGCGTCTTACGTGATTGGGACGTCACTAAAGATCTTGGCGTTAACATTGGCGCTAGAAGGAGGGCTGAGTTCTAGTGTCCTGAGTATTTTTCAATCACACACATTGTGGTCGTTCTACGATAGTGTTCATGGGGAAGAGTAGAACGCCAACACCCGAAGGGCAGGCGATGGCTGTGAGCTCGTCGTTGCCTCGTATTTCGGTAAAGGATCGTCTGGGTCCTTCTAAAAGTGCTCACGATAGTACGGCCTCCAAGTACGATTCGGGAGATCTCCGTCCAAAAATTCATGGTAAAGCCAGACGGAGGCTGGTCTTTGATACAGATAAAGAGTGAGATCATAGTCGAGGGGGAGCAGAAGGTTCACCGACCAAGACTCATCGCCGAAATGGTCAGGAGGACAAAGCTGACAAGTTGGTGAGGATGGTAGACGAAGCGGATAGGGCCTTAGAAGTCCTTTTAAAACAAAGAGAAGATATAGCCGAACAAATGCTTCGAGTGGCCGAATTGAGAGACGAAACATCCAGGCATGTACAGTCCGAAAGACGGAGTAGGCATAAGGAAATGTAACGGCGAGAGGGGAAAGAGCCAGAGCATTCTGTACACGTATCTAGGGGTCGTTCTCGCCACAGAAGGAGGTCAAGGAGCAGAACTCCCTTGGCCTCGAAGAAGGCACTAATGGTAGTTGATTCTCAACATCGAGACGACGACAGGCAAATGAGCAGGTCAAGAGAGATCGTGCCAAAAACCAGAAGGAGAGAGCGCCAACATGAGTATTCTCGACATGAGAATAGAATTGTACGTCAGAATAGATCCATGAGTCCGACAAAGGCAACAGGGTCAGGTAGAAGAGGTCAGTCTGTTCGGGATCAGAAGTTTGCCCAGGAGATGGAAGTCTCCTCGCAGCCGGAAGGTGTAGATTTTCTGGCAAAAGAATTAAAAGAGCTTAGAAAGCAGTTAGCAGAGTTCCAACAGGCGAAGGACACCCCGAGGAAGAAGGCATCTCCTTTCTCCTCGAGCATTCTTAAGGAAAAGGCAGACGTCACTAAGAAGCTGCCACGGATGGAGAGTTACGAAGGATCTGGAGATCCTTATGACCATAGCCAGGCGTTCGACCGTCTGATAGATTATTATGACTTTACCGATGCTGCCAAGTGTCACACATTTGTCACAACGCTAAGGAAAGATGCGAGGCAATGGATGGAAACTTTGCCGTCAGATTCAATTTCCTTTTGGGCCGAGCTCTGTGACAAGTTCCATGCCCGCTTTGGGAGCAACCAAAGAAGAGGGAAACCTACGGGTTCTTTAGCCCAAGTCAGACAGTTCACCAATGAATCCTTAGGCCAATATGTGAAGAGATTCAGAGAAGCAGTTGGTCAGGTGTCCGACTTGAATGATCTCCAAGCGATAGGGTTATTTCAGAATAGGTTAGATCTGGTGAAGTCTGAAAAGCTAGTGAAGAAATTGATGTTCCATCATCCGAAGAGCCTGGCAGAAGCTTTCGACAAGGCAGAGGGTTATATTGTTGTGGAAGAGGCCATGAATAGCCTGAAGCGCCCTTCTTCGGACCAAATGAAAGAGACAGATATTCCTAAGACTGAAGGCGATCAGAGAAAGACGGGGGGGGGGTATAATAATCGGCCAAAGGGCAGGTCAAAGAAATACAACAACTCATGGTGACAGGGAAATAGTCGTCCACCTGCGTCCACCCCCAAGGTGAATAAGGTTTACACCAAACTGAATACGGATAGGTCGGTGATTTTGGACCAGATCAGGAACCAGCCATTCTTCGAGCCACCTCGTGATAATTACAGGACAGGGCAGGGCAACTCTCGGAAATATTGTGGCTATCATCAAGCCGCAGGCCATGATACTAATGAGTGTTGCAATCTGAAAGATTTTATGGAGAAGAAGATTCAAAGCGATTTGCTGGTTCAGTATGTGGCCGGGAGGGACCAACAAGATCAGCAGAATGGGGATCGTACTGTTCAAACGGTTCAAATGGTTCCACCCATCCAAAATGCTCCAATACCACCGCCAAGGCACGTCGTTGATGTGATAACCGGTGGGACAGCAGGGAAAATAGTAGGGAAGAAGAGGAGAGGATATTTAGATTCAGTCATGTCCGTTGCGGGCACTCCCCCGAAGACCGACAGGGCATTTCCCGAAACTATTATCTCTTTCACCGATGCAGATTATCCTTTGGAGCCCATCGAGCCACATGAAGGAGCGTTGGTGATCATTGCACAAGTGGGTTCGATGGATGTGAAACGAATGATGATAGATGCATCTCGATGGATGAAAGATGGAGGTTGGGCAGGAGGCTCCTTTGTACGGTTTTAGCAACGATCCAGTCAGAGTTGCAGGCACTATTGAACTCCCAGTGATCTTCGGCACAGCTCCTCAGCAGGTAGAAATAACATGTAAATTTTATGTTGTGCATGTAGATTCGGCTTACAACGCCATACTAGAAAGACCTACCTTGATGGCTCTCCAAGCAGTGACTTTCATCCCTCATTTTAAAATCAAGTTCCCTACGGCACATGGAGTGGGAGAGGTAGCAGGGGATTTAGATCTAGCCCAACGCTGTTATCGGAATGCTGTCATTTCCTCAGGAGTAGGGGTCAGCAAGCAAAAACAAACCATGGCAATCAAGATCGAGCCCTTTACTGAAAGCAGTTCGGAGCCGTTGGTTATTCCCACAGGAGAGATACAAGAGATCGAGCTGGTCCTTGTAAAGAAGGACAAAACAGTGAAGATTGGTTCAGGTTTGCCGGAACCTCTTCGAACAAATCTTATGGAACTTCTTTGCTGTTATGCGGATATCTTCGCATGTGAGCCACAGGACATGCCTGGAATCAGTCGAAAGATTGCCGAGCATCGGCTGGATGTGGATCCATCAAAGAAGCCAATTCGGCAAAAAAGACGGATCTTTGCACCCGAACGACAAAGGATTATTGATGAAGAGATCGCGAAGCTGATAGCTGCTGACTTCATCTTCGAGATAGACTATCCGGAGTGGATGGCAAATGTAGTGTTGATACAGAAGCAGAATGGGAAATGGCGGGTTTGCATCGACTACACTGACCTGAATAAAGCTTGTTCGAAGGACTTCTATCATTTACCCCATATTGACCAACTTATTGATGCGACTTCGGGGTATGCACTACTAAGCTTTATGGATGCTTTTTCAGGTTATCACCAAATTTCCATGTGCGAGGAGGACATTCCAAAGATAGCATTCATCACACACCATTCGGTGTACGCCTATAAGAAGATGACCTTCGACCTAATTAATGCTGGAGCCACCTACCAGAGAATGATGAATTTTATCTTCCAGAAGCAGCTGGGAAGGAACATGGAGGTGTATGTAGATGATATAATTGTGAAGAGCACGACGACTTAGAAGCATTTGGATGATCTGGAGGAATGCTTTCAGACAGTCCGCCATCGCAAGTTGAGGCTCAATCCTACAAAGTGTACCTTCGGACTCGGTGCAGGGAAATTCCTGGGTTATCTGGTCAGTCAGAGGGGCATTGAAGCCAATCCGGATAAGATCCAGGCTATTTTAGACATGAAGACTCCTCAGTCGTTCAAAGATGTTCAATGTCTGACTGGTAGGATTGCAGCTTTAAGGAGGTTCATGTCCAAATCTGCAGAGAGATGCTTACCATTCTTCAACACACTGAAGGGACCGAAAAATGCGAAGACATTCCAATGGACTTCGGAGTGTGAAGACACCTTCCAAGGCATAAAGACATATCTGTCTTCGACTCCTCTACTGATGAAACCTGCCCCAGCGGAGACTTTATATTTATATTTGGCGGCTAGTTCGTTGGCAGTTGGAGCAATGCTGGTTCGGGAGGTCAGTGGGAAGCAGCATCCGGTCTATTATGTCAGCCATGTCCTAAGAGATGCTGAAACCAGGTATCCATATATTGAAAAAACTGCTTTTGCTTTAGTAATTGCTAGCCGAAAGCTTCGGCAATATTTTCAAGGCAGGCTCCTGATCGTTTACACGGATCAACCACTGAAGAAGGTAATGGGTAAGCCAGAAGTTTCGGGGAGGTTAGCAGCATGGACCATGGAATTATCTCAATTTTTTATTGAATATCATCCCCGAACTGCTATCAAGGGACAAGCCTTGGCCGATTTTATGATGGAATGTTCATTCTCCGAAGCAGATGCTGAGCTGCCAGAAATAGAGACATCTGGTCGAGCAGTTGCAGTTCTTCAACACGGACAGAGTGCATGGACGATGTATGTAGATGGGTCTTCTACGGTGAATGTTAGTGGGGCAGGGATTATCTTGACAAGTCCAGAGGGATTCAAGGTGCAGCAGACTATCAGGTTCGGATTTAAGGCTACAAACAACGAGGCCGAGTATGAAGCAGTGTTGGCGGGAGTTCGGCTGGCGAAAAGTCTAGAAGTACAGAAGTTGATTATTTACAGTGACTCTCAGTTGGTCGTCAAGCAGTTATCAGGAGATTATGAGGCTCGTGGGGCAAGGATGATCAAGTATCTGGTGGAGTTGAAAGACCGACTTCAACACTTTGTCTCTTATGAGTTTCAAGGCATCGAGCGTAACGACAATTCTATCGCCGATGCATTGTCAAAGTTAGCCACCACGGATACTGCTGTTTTTAATGGGTCAGTCTATTTGGAGTCCTTGCAGCAGCCGAGTATCCAACACGAAGCAGTGATGTGCATTGAGAGATCTAACTGTTGGATGACTCCCTACATCGAATATTTGGCAGATGGCGTCCTTCCTTCGGATCAGATGCTAGCAAAGAAGATCAAGTACAAGAGTGCCAATTTTGTTCTTATTGATGGGGATCTCTTTCGAAGGGTATTTTCGTCGTCATTATTGAAGTGTTTGGTTTCGTCTGAAGCTGAATATGCCCTTTGGGAGGTTCATGAAGGCATCTGCGACGATCATATGGCTGCCAAATCGTTGGCATACAAAGTTCTTCGGCAGGGGTACTACTAGCCAACGATCTTTAAGGAAGCTACCGAGTATGTGAAGAAGTGTGATAAATGTCAACTTAATAGCCCGATCCCACATCAGCCACCAGAAGAGCTATATTCGATATTATCTCCTATACCCTTTGCTGTCTGGGGGGTTGATATACTGGGGCCGTTGCCGAAAGCCAAAGGACAGGTCAGTTTTGTCATAGTTACCATTGATTACATGACCAAATGGGTAGAGGCGAAACCACTTCGGCTGATAACAGAACAGGAGTGTCTGAAGTTTATGAAAGAATCCATAGTGTTTCGCTTCGGAATTCCTAAAGTGGTGATATCAGACAACGGACGCCAGTTTGTGAGATCGAAGTTTGAAGGATTTCTGACAGAATTGGGGGTCCAGCATAGGAAGACTTCGGTGGCTCATCCACAGTCAAATGGACAGGTCGAGGTGACTAACAGAACACTGTTGAACGGGATCAAGCGCAGATTGGACGAAGCCAAAGGAAGATGGCCAGAGGAACTACTCAGTGTGCTATGGGCGTATCGGACCACACCGAGGACTACCACAGGGGATTCACCTTTTCGATTGGCCTATGCTACTGATGCCTTAGTCCCAGTCGAAATTGAATCTCCAAGTCTTCGGGTCAGTCAATTCAAAGAAATCTACAACGACGAAGGACTGAAGGCCAACCTGGATCTATTGGAAGAAGTCAGAGAAGTGGCTTTGGTCAAAGTGTCAGCTTATCAAAGAAGAGTGGCTAAGCATTACAACAAGGGAGTCAAGCTTCGCAGATTTGAGGTGGGAGACTTCGTCCTCAGAGAAGCCGAAGCATCTACACCATAGAACACGGGGAAGCTAATGCCGAATTGGGAAGGGCCATATGAAGTAACTGAAGTACCAAAACCAGGGACGTACCGACTGAAGGCATTGGATGGATCCGAAATAAAGAACACTTGGCATGCTGGCAGACTTCAGAAATATTTCTAGTAGAGATCGAGTCAGTTAGCCAGAAGTCTGTATATGGTTGTTCAAAATTAATAAAATTCACTTTTTCACGATTGATGTTCTTCCTATTTGGCACTAAGTTCACAACGAAGTAAGGAGGTATGGTCGGACTCGCTGGCCATTCGATGGCAGCCTATTTATTCGTTACCCCGTGTGGTAGTCGAATCCTATAATCCTTTTTAATATTATTTTTACCCTGAGTGGTAAATCAATGGGCACCGAAGTAAGGAGGTATGGTCGGACTCGCTGGCCATTCGATGGCAGCCTATTTATTCGTTACCCCTTGTGGTAGTCGAATCCCATGATCCTTTTTAATATTATTTTTACCCCGAGTGGTAAATCAATGGGCACCGAAGTAAGGAGGTATGGTCGGACTCGATGACCATTCGATGGCAGCCTATTTATTCGTTACCCCGTGTGGTAGTCGTACCCTATGGTCCTTTTTATATACTTGTTCTACCCCGAGCGGTAAGCAAGATCTTGATGGTACAAAGAGGATCGGCCGAATTCACCTTACACATGATCGATCTCATACTTCGGTAACGACAAACATACATCACTTTATTTTACGCAAGTGTTGAGTTCGGTTCAGTTCATTTGATTCAGTTCATTTCATTCTTTAACTAAACTGTTTTATGCCTTATCTGATTCACTATCTAAGTTAAGTTCATATAGATTAATTGATACTGAATAATTGACAAGAAACGAAGTAAACAGAAACCATGATATTAAACCACTACATAAAAGTAAATTTTTTGTGATAAAGTTCTTAAAAATAACCCCAAAAAAAACAAATAATGTTCACATAAAGCTGAAAAAGAAAAGAATAAAGCAATAACATCATCAGGCATTATCCTCTTCTTCTGGTGAGTCTAACAGGGACGGATCCACGTTGACTGCAATCAACTTCTCTTTTCCGCGACTTCGACAAAGCTCATAACTTTCAGAATGGATCTTCATAATTTTAGAGCTGATTTCATCTGATCGCCGATACTCCTCACAAACCTGCTTACGGAGATCCTCGGTTAAGGGAGGTCCCAAATCCCGAAGAGCCCGAAGTTCCCTGATCTCCTCCTCAAGCTTCTGACGCCTTTTCAGATGACGAATATCTTGTGACTCTAACTTTCCGATCGACTTAGCCCCTTGTTGCTGGCCTTCAACTCCTCAACTTTCTTCATCCTTAACTCATTTCGCTGCACCAGGTCAACATTTATCTTAACGATCTCCTCATGGTTAGCTTTTGGATGACTTCAGTTCCTCTCTGGATGCCTTCACCTCCTCCTTAGTCTGAACCAACTCATTCCGAAGGCCTTCATTAGTGTGAAGGAGACCTTCACGTTGAGTTCTTTCCCGAGCCAAAGCCGATTTCAGAATGGTGTTTTCCCTTTTTATTGCCTCTTCTTCGGCTTCAGCTCCAACAGACTTTGGACCCGGACGTCCGAATACATCATTCGCCTGCACGTGATTCCACATTATCTGATCAATTTCGGATATCTATGTATGAAGACAAACACGGAAATTAAAAGAGAAAACCATTCACCTTTGCCAGATAGCTCATGCCTTCCTTAAGCAGATCCATGTTCGAACTATTACCAAAGCGATGGTCGTCGGCCTCAAGAACAAAGGCATCGAACAGTCGAAAGGGGAAGTTGGCATTAAACCGAGGCCACATGGTTGGAGGGGCCATAGCGTCACGCTGGAATTCGGAAGGCGATTGTCTCAAAGGAGAAGGCATGGATTGATCACGGGTTGGTGAGGGATCCATATATATATTTTCCGGAGAGGGCGATCGGGCAGGATTAGGTTCGCGAACCGGTGAAGGAATTGAGGACAAACCCGGGTAACTATCAGATGGTTATTTTCTGTTACAAGAGAACGAAAGAATGGATTCGATTGGCTTGCCATCACCTGGCACTTGAGTTTCCACGGGGATGCCTGGGGGATCGTTGGTCGAAGATGGGGGAACTCGAAGTTCCTCCACTGTCAAGGGAGTAATCTTCGTCCTCAACTTTTTGACACGAAGAACTTTTGCCCGTTCGTGTGAAGGTATGTCAAACAAACTTCTCTTGATTGGGGCAGATTCAGGTGGTACAGGAGGGGGATTGGATAAAGGCTTTGCTTCGGGGATTGCTTCTGGGTTCATTTCTGGCTCTGTTTTAGGTTCTATATCTCGGCGGGTGGATTTAGATTTCTTAGCGGCCCTTTTTCGTCGTCTAGATTTGAGGGGTTCTTCAGGAATAATGGACTCTTCAACTTGTGATTCATTAATCGGAGGATTAACGATGGGTGTTTCAGTGGCGGGGGGATTAGCCTGAAGAGACTCTCCTCGAGGAAACTCTTCATCAACATATGTAACCTTCCCAGCCAAAAAATCCTTAAATTCTTTCACCTCTGAAGGGGTTAGTCTAACCAAGGACACTGCAAAGATTGTGCAACGACAAATTAGAACCAATATTATCAAAGGTTTCACAGAAATATACACGAAAATAAGTCTGATACTTACGTTTATGATCATACAGCCATGCCTGTTTGGAAAGAAGACCGTGTCGCCATTCCTCCTTTGGGAAACTACTCAAAAGTTCGATCAGGTCGGCTACACGTTCTTCGGGAATATCTCCGAAGTCAGCAGATATCTTTTCATCAGTCGCCCAATTTGGTAAAGAGGTGATCTCTGGTCCCTTAACAAAAAACCATCTCTCATGCCATCCTCTGTTGCTCGAGGGAGTACTTATCAACGACCGCCTCTCGAATTTTTCACCTGTCTTATGGGCATGCTTACCCAGAACTTTGAACCCCTTTTCCCTAGTTTGGGCAATTTTGTATACAGTAAAAAAGAAATCAAGAGTAGGTTCAACTCCTAATTCATGACAGAGTGCGATGAAAGCCAAAACATGGATGTAAGAATTTGGCACCAGTTGTGTAAGACCCCAAATTATTAATAAATGAAATTTAATTTCCTCTATTTATTATTCTGAAATAGTAAGAGTTGATTTGATTAATGTGGTTAGTTATGGGTAAAATGCGCAAATATTTTAAATAAGCAAGTGGTTATAAAATATTCATTGTTGTCGGGGAATATTTGTTTGGTCGTGGAATATTCTTGTTGTCGGGGAATATTCGTACGACGGCGCAGCCTTGTGTGGGCCCCATAACAGAAAGCGATTGGATGAAGAAAACGACAAAAATAAGTTGTTTATAAATAACGGCGTAGTTGTTACCGTTAATACTGTTGGAATACCCGGTGGTTAAAACACGGAAATACGCGTAGCACACGGTATTGTACCAATTATTGATTCTTACGTAAGAAGGCACTACTCAATAATTGTTACAGTAATTACTGTTCAATATTGTATTTTATTGATTCAATAATTGCTGCGTTGATATTTTATATTACTGTTGTTTCAATAATTGTCACTACGCAGTATTTTTCATTATCGGAGCAATAATTCATATTATCTGAATAATATTATTAGATAACATTATTGGCAATGTCTAGAAAGTTCTGTCTAAGGAGCGGTTTGGTCATCTAATTGCGCGCCAGTAAGGAGAGATCCTTATTGGAAAGCCCCCTCTTTCCTGGGAACGGCCTGGTTGATAGTACTGTGATTCTGTAATATTATTTGTGTATAATTAATTATTGATTTATATGACGAGAAAAATAGTGATTTTATGTGGATATAGATAGAGAAAAATTTTAATGTGACAATTGTTGAAAATTAATATTTTATCTTTTTCTGATAAAATAATTCATTTAAATATATTATTTTAATAATATATTGATGGTGGTATTTTTATAATGAATGTGGGATATATGAGTATATGAGGAGGAAGAGTATTTTTGTGGCATTAAATGATTAACACATGTTTTGTGTGTTGGTGGACATAATTCTTGACCGAAAATTTATTATTGACTGTAAAATCGTCCGTTTATGAATTTCGGTCAATTTCTGTTTAGAATTTGGAAAAACTTTCTTCTGTAAAGTTGTAGAGAATTGAATTTCCTATAAAAACTCGCGAGATTCAAATTTTCTGATAAAAGGGCTATTTATTATGAATTATTGAAGTTCTGAAGTTCCGAAATAATTGATTTTTGGAAGTTTTATTTATTATTTTGAAGAAAAACGTTTTTTGGCATATAAGTGGGCTAACATGTGATATAAATGGGCTGAGATCAGATGTCTAGAGGTGGGCTAAGAAAAATTTGATAAACATATTATTATTATATTAAATTTTCTGCTTTGGTGTTCTAAGCATTTTCCTATAAATAGGGTGCTTAGGTTAGAATTGAAAATCACACCAGAAACACAAGTTTCTCTCTATTTCTCTCTCTATATCGAGCGTATTCTTGTGAGTATTTGATACTTTGAGTGTTGCTATACGGTGCAAATTTCCTTCAGCACTATATCTAGTATTCCAGTCAGAAGTACCGTGTTTCCGAGGTAAGGGATGTTATTTCTTCTTAAATGATATTATTTTCTTCAATATCATTATGTCGAAGTATTGATCTAAATTTTTATCAAATTTGGAACTTTTCATGTCGGGGTTACTATTCATGAGTTACTATTCACGAGTTACTATTCACCGAAAAATAAAATTTTCTTCTTTTCGTCCAAATATCTATTCTGGATACTAGCTTTGATTGTATCCATATTTTGATCATTCTTGAATTTTACTTCACTATGATTATTTATAAGGTATTTTTGGACATGGATAAATCGAAATACGAATCCTTAATATTTGTTATTTTGCTTCACTGGATTCGTTTTCTTTAAAATATTTTTCATCATCCTCAGTCTTAAATGATGATATAACTGAATATCTTTGGCCTGTAGTGCAAAGATGAATGATTTCTGATGAATATCTTTGGCCCGTAGTGCAAAGATGAACAGGTGTTGAGGTGAACACGACCAACTGATGAATATCTTTGGCCTGTAGTGCAAAGATGACTATTTGATTCAAGATATTTATTGATTGATGTTACAGGGATAAAATGTTGATGATGGGCTTTTAAATTCATAGATAATCGTAGATTTCATTCTCTATGTAACTTCTCTATGAATTATTATTTTCCGCTGCGAATATTGAATTAAAACTTGTTGTCTATTGTATTCTATTAAATTTTTCCCTGTTGAAGACTAACGATAATTTGTTGTATATTATCTTAGTCATAATATTCTTTACTGGGCTAGTTGAGCTCACCCTTTTCCTTCTTGTTCCATTTTCTTCTCAGGAGGCGAGAATGTAGCAAGTACTAGTCGGGGTATAGAATGAAGGTTCTAGGAAGTTGTTTTAGTAGTCCTCACCATTTTTTTTGTAAAATATTATTCCAATAATTGTAATGAGGACTTATTTGAGTGTGGATATTGTCTAGATGACAATATTTGTATTTACACTCACAGTTTTTATGTTGTATTAATAAAGTTGTAGTTATTTCTGTACCATGTTATTGACGACTCAGAATGGGTGTTGTATACCTATTTTGGGGGCGTCACAGTTGGTATCAGAGTTTAGGAATATGATCTCTGACGGAGATCGGGGAATAGAACTAGGAGGGGAGAGACGAGTAAATCCTTCGCTAGTGTGTCCTACCTAAGCTTATTTGTTGGTTGGTCATAATATAGGGATATTATGTGATTTGTTAATTTGTTAAATTAACCCTTGTTTTATGGCAGTATTTGAGAATGTCGACTGAGAATGTTAACAGTGGAGTAAATGAAACCGTGGAGACACATGTACTCACCAACGAGGAGAACGTGCAACAGGCTGGCAATGTTCCTCCTGTGAACAACACCACTGAGCAGACGGTGAACGATGAGATGTTTAGAAGCTTTTTGCGATTCATGCAAAACCAGACGAAGGAGATTCCTGTTCAAAATATAGGAAGAAACAATGGCAATGCACAGCTGGTCACAGTCAAGCAGTTCAAAGAGTTGGGACCACCAGAATTCTGGGGAAAGCCGGATCCGATTAAGGCGGAGACATGGTTCAAGCAAATTACCAAGATATTTGATGTCTTGGGATGCACGGAGGAACAGAAGGTTCCATTTGCCACCTTTATGTTCCGTGGCGAGGCAGACTACTGGTAGGAATCTGTGACGCGTACCCATCCAGCTGCACTCAGCATGTCTTCGGAGATATTTCAGAAGCTATTCAATGACAAGTACTTTCCTGAAAGTATTCGTCATATGAAGGAGGTAGAGTTTATTAGACTGGAGTAGAATAACATGACGGTGTCCCAGTACGAGGCGAAGTTTGCGGAGTTGACCAGGTTTGCACCTCATTTGGTGGAGAATGAGGAACGTATGACGCGGATGTTTCTGAGAGGTTTGAAACCCGGCATACGTTAATATCTCATTTCTCATAAATTTTCTCTCTATTCAGATGTTGTCAACAGGGCTCAATTATTAGAGCGAGATAACGAGTACGGTCAACCGAGGGACCACAACCAGGATCATATCAGTGACAACAGTCATCAGAACAATGATAACCAGCGGAGAAAGAAAAATACAGACAAGAACGGCAACCACTCTGGTGGTAATCGTGGCTATGAAAATAGAAGAAGCGAGTCGGGAGGAGATTTTAAAAAGAGGAGATTCAACAATGACAATACGAAGACGTCAGCACCAGCAGCAACTGGTTCCAAGGGAGGAGAACGACCACCGGTCATATGCTATAAATGTGGAAAAGAGGGACATATCAGCCCAAACTGTCCACAACAGTTCAAGGTATGCTATAATTGTGGAAAGGAAGGACATATCGCTCGGGATTGTACGATAGCGAAACCAAGTTCAGCGGGGACGGTGACTCAAAAGGCTGCCCCAGAAAAGTCAAAGTCAACGGTTCCTGGAAGAGCGTTTGTCGTGACTGGTCAACATGCGAGGAACCCAAACGAGGTGATCACGGGTAAGCTAATCATAAATTCATGTGAAGTTTATACCTTACTAGATACCGGTGCTACCCATTCATTTATTTCTCCTGCTTGTGCTCAACGTTTAAACTTGACTCCGGAGAAATTAGACTTTGATTTATCTGTGGAGACTCCGTTAGGGGAAACTTTCATCACATCCACTGTTTATAAATCTTGTTTGATCCAAGTTGGCACCATCACCTTACCTGATGACCTTATCTCTTTAAAGATACTTGCATTTGACGTGATTTTAGGAATTGATTGGTTAACTACTCATCATGCCAAAATTGATTATTTTCGTAAGGTGATTAGTTTTCATATTCCTAATCAACCTGTTGTTCGAATTCAAGCAACAAAGCCATTAAAATCAATCACTGTCATATCAAGTCATAAAGCCATTCGTTTATTGAAAAACGGATGTCAAGCTTTCTTAGCCCATGTTATGGATTTGAATAAAGACACGTCAAATTTGAATAATATTCCTGTTGTTAGTAACTTTCCTGACGTATTTCCTGAAGAACTTCCCGGTCTACCCCCGGAACGTGAAGTTAAATTCTTTATTGATCTTGAACCTGGTACAAAGCCTATTTCTAAAACCCCATATCGAATGGCTCCTATTGAACTTCAGGAGTTAAAAGTCCAACTACAAGAGTTGTTGGACATCGGTTTCATTCGTCCTAGTACATCTCCTTGGGGTGCTCCTGTTTTATTTGTAAAGAAGAAAGACGGGAGTATGCGACTTTGTATCGATTACCGGGAATTAAACCATGTCACCATCAAGAATAGGTATCCGCTACCTCGTATTGATGACCTGTTTGACCAGTTACAAGGAGCACAATTCTTTTCAAAAATCGATCTTTGTTCTGGATATCATCAGCTGAAGGTTAAAACTGAGGATATTCCGAAGACTGCCTTTAGAACTCGGTACGGGCATTATGAATTCTTAGTCATGTCTTTCGGATTGACTAATGCTCCTGCGGCTTTCATGGATATGATGAACCGAGTATTCAAGGATTATTTGGATCAGTTCGTTGTTGTCTTTATTGATGACATCCTCATATATTCCAAAAGTCGTGAAGATCATGAGCACCATTTGAAGCTGGTACTCCAAAGGCTGCGTGAAAACAAGTTATATGCTAAGTTAAAGAAATGCGAGTTCTGGCTTGAGGAAGTAGCATTCCTAGGGCACGTGGTGTCGAAACATGGAGTATCTGTGGACCCGGCGAAGATTGAAGCAATACAAAGCTGGGAGCAACCGAAGACGGTGACCGATGTACGTAGTTTTCTAGGCTTAGCTGGTTATTATCGGAGATTCGTAGAAGGGTTTTCTCGAATCGCTACCCCGTTAACTCAGCTGACTCGGAAGGATATCAAATTCGTATGGAGCGAAGAATGCGAGAAGAGTTTCCAAGAACTTAAGAGGAGACTCATTTCGGCACCTGTTCTGACAATACCATCTGGTTCGGATGGATTTGTTATTTAGAGCGATGCTTCAGGCAAAGGGTTAGGATGTGTTCTCATGCAACGTGGGAAAGTTATAGCCTATGCCTCGCGACAACTTAAAGAATATGAGAGGAATTATCCTACTCATGATCTAGAGTTGGCAGCAGTCGTTTTCGCGCTAAAGATCTGGAGGCACTATCTATATGGGGAGAAGGTGGAGATATATTCAGACCATAAAAGCCTCAAATATTTCTTCACTCAAAAAGAACTCAACATGCGGCAACGACGTTAGCTCGAGCTGTTGAAAGATTATGACCACACTATTCAATACCATCCTGGAAAAGCAAACGTGGTAGCTGACGCGTTGAGTAGAAGATCATATGCAGGAACGAGTGCGATGATGTCATGTATACGCATAGAACCAACTTTAATCGATAAAGTTAAAGTTGCTCAAGCTACAGACCCGGAGCTGATGCGTATGAAGAAGAAAGTGCAAGAAGGTGTTATTCCAGAAGCAAGAATCGATGAAGAAGGAATACTTCGAGTCCACTCCAGACTTTGTGTTCCTAACGATTCTGATTTAAAGTACAAGATCATGATGGAGGAACACAATACACCATTTGCAATCCATCCTGGAAGTACTAAAATGTATCGTGATCTTCGACATACATTTTGGTGGAACAATATGAAGAGAGAGATTGCAAAGTTTATCTCGAGGTGTTTAACTTGTCAACGTGTAAAGGCGGAGCATCAAGTACCAAAGGGTCCATTGCAACCACTTGAGATTCCGAAATGGAAGTGGGAACACATTACCATGGATTTTGTTACGGGTCTTCCCACGGTTTCTCAAGGCATAAATGCTATTTGGGTTATAGTTGATAGATTAACCAAGTCTGCTCATTTCTTGCCGATACGGGAGACTTATTCCCTTGAACGTCTTGCTAGTATGTACGTGAATGAGATTGTAAGGTTGCATGGCATGCCAGTATCCATAGTTTCGGATCGTGACCCAAGATTCACTTCAAGATTTTGGGTTAGCTTGCAAAAAGCTATGGGCACGGATTTACGGTTCAGTTCGGCATACCATCCTCAAACGGACGGGCAATCAGAGAGGACTATTCAAACTCTTGAAGATTTATTAAGACTTTGTGTCCTAGATTTCAAAGGAAGTTGGGATAAGTACCTACCATTGGTGGAATTCTCCTACAACAACAGTTATCAGGCAAGTATAGGTGTGGCTCCCTTTGAAGCATTGTATGGACGAAAGTGTCGCTCTCCAGTATGTTGGGATGAGGTGGGAGAAGCAACGTTGTTGGGACTAGAGTTGGTACGAATGACTACAGAGAAGATCCAAACGATTCGACAACGTATACAAACGGCACAGGATCGACAAAAGAGTTATGTGGATCTTCATCGAAAGGACGTGGAATTTGACATTGGGGATCATGTATTATTACGTGTAGCTCCATGGAAAGGAGTTACAAGATTTGAGAAGAGAGGAAAGCTCAATCCACGATTTATTGGTCCATTTCAGATTCTTGACCGAGTAGGAAATGTGGCCTATAGACTTGCGTTACCTCCAAGTATGTCTCGTGTTCATAATATTTTTCATATATCTGTGCTTCGTAAATATGTGAAAGACCCGAACCATGTTATTGAGTTAGAACCGGACGAGATAGTTGAAGACTTAACGTACGAGGAGGTACCTGTCAAGATCATGGATAAGAAGGAGCATGTCCTACGCACGAAGGTCATACCACAAGTTAAAGTTTTGTGGAGAAATCATGCTATTGAGGAAATGACCTGGGAGTTGGAAACGGAAATGAAAGCGAGGTATCCTCATCTTTTCGAAACACCAGGTACGTATGTCAATTTCGAGGACGAAATTTCATAAGGAGGGGAGGTTGTAAGACCCCAAATTATTAATAAATGAAATTTAATTTCCTCTATTTATTATTCTGAAATAGTAAGAGTTGATTTGATTAATGTGGTTAGTTATGGGTAAAATGCGCAAATATTTTAAATAAGCAAGTGGTTATAAAATATTCATTGTTGTCGGGGAATATTTGTTTGGTCGTGGAATATTCTTGTTGTCGGGGAATATTCGTACGACGGCGCAGCCTTGTGTGGGCCCCATAACAGAAAGCGATTGGATGAAGAAAACGACAAAAATAAGTTATTTATAAATAACGGCGTAGTTGTTACCGTTAATACTGTTGGAATACCCGGTGGTTAAAACACGGTAATACGCGTAGCACACGGTATTGCACCAATTATTGATTCTTACGTAAGAAGGCACTACTCAATAATTGTTACAGTAATTACTGTTCAATATTGTATTTTATTGATTCAATAATTGCTGCGTTGATATTTTATATTACTGTTGTTTCAATAATTGTCACTATACAGTATTTTTCATTATCGGAGCAATAATTCATATTATCTGAATAATATTATTAGATAACATTATTGGCAATGTCTAGAAAGTTCTGTCTAAGGAGAGGTTTGGTCATCTAATTGCGCGCCAGTAAGGAGAGATCCTTATTGGAAAGCCCCCTCTTTCCTGTGAACGGCCTGGTTGCTAGTACTGTGATTCTGTAATATTATTTGTGTATAATTAATTATTGATTTATATGACGAGAAAAATAGTGATTTTATGTGGATATAGATAGAGAAAAATTTTAATGTGACAATTGTTGAAAATTAATATTTTATCTTTTTCTGATAAAATAATTCATTTAAATATATTATTTTAATAATATATTGATGGTGGTATTTTTACAATGAATGTGGGATATATGAGTATATGAGGAGGAAGAGTATTTTTGTGGCATTAAATGATTAACACATGTTTTGTGTATTGGTGGCATAATTCTTGACCGAAAATTTATTATTGACTGTAAAATCGCCCGTTTGTGAATTTCGGTCAATTTCTGTTTAGAATTTGGAAAAACTTTATTCTGCAAAGTTGTAGAGAATTGAATTTTCTATAAAACTCACGAGATTCAAATTTTCTGATAAAAGAGCTATTTATTATGAATTATTGAAGTTCTGAAGTTCCGAAATAATTGATTTTTGGAAGTTTTATTTATTATTTTGAAGAAAAACATTTTTTGGCATATAAGTGGGCTAACATGTGATATAAATGGGCTGAGATCAGATGTCTAGAGGTGGACTAAGGAAAATTTGATAAATATATTATTATTATATTAAATTTTCTGCTTTGGTGTTCTAAGCATTTTCCTATAAATAAGGTGCTTATGTTAGAATTGAAAATCACACCAGAAACACAAGTTTCTCTCTATTTCTCTCTCTATATCGAGCGTATTCTTGTGAGTATTTGATACTTTGAGTGTTGTTATACGGTGCAAATTTCCTTCAGCACTATATCTAGTATTCCAGTCAGAAGTACCGTGTTTCCGAGGTAAGGGATGTTATTTCTTCTTAAATGATATTATTTTCTTCAATATCATTATGTCGAAGTATTGATCTAAATTTTTATCAAATTTGGAACTTTTCATGTCGGGGTTACTATTCATGAGTTACTATTCACGAGTTACTATTCACGAGTTACTATTCACCGAAAAATAAAATTTTCTTCTTTTCGTCCAAATATCTATTCTGGATACTAGCTTTGATTGTATCCATATTTTGATCATTCTTGAATTTTACTTCACTATGATTATTTATAAGGTATTTTTGGACATGGATAAATCGAAATACGAATCCTTAATATTTGTTATTTTGCTTCACTGGATTCGTTTTCTTTAAAATATTTTTCATCATCCTCAGTCTTAAATGATGATATAACTGAATATCTTTGGCCTGTAGTGCAAAGATGAATGATTTCTGATGAATATCTTTGGCCCGTAGTGCAAAGATGAACAGGTGTTGAGGTGAACACGACCAACTGATGAATATCTTTGGCCTGTAGTGCAAAGATGACTATTTGATTCAAGATATTTATTGATTGATGTTACAGGGATAAAATGTTGATGATGGGCTTTTAAATTCATAGATAATCGTAGATTTCATTCTCTACGTAACTTCTCTATGAATTATTATTTTCCGCTGCGAATATTGAATTAAAACTTGTTGTCTATTGTATTCTATTAAATTTTTCCCTGTTGAAGACTAACGATAATTTGTTGTATATTATCTTAGTCATAATATTCTTTACTGGGCTAGTTGAGCTCACCCTTTTCCTTCTTGTTCCATTTTCTTCTCAGGAGGCGAGAATGTAGCAAGTACTAGTCGGGGTATAGAATGAAGGTTCTAGGAAGTTGTTTTAGTAGTCCTCACCATTTTTTTTTGTAAAATATTATTCCAATAATTGTAATGAGGACTTATTTGAGTGTGGATATTGTCTAGATGACAATATTTGTATTTACACTCACAGTTTTTATGTTGTATTAATAAAGTTGTAGTTGTTTATGTACCATGTTATTGAGGACTCAGAATGGGTGTTGTATACCTATTTTGGGGGCGTCACAAGTTGGGCAAACCCTACCCCAATGAACCCTAAGAGGGTAACCAGAAAGATGTGGAGCGGAAACCTAACCCCCTTTTCCAGTAGAGTCACCGGAACAGCCGTCCAACCGTCTGGGCGTTGGTACATCTTCTCATCAGATTTGGGAGCTCGTATCAAGTGAGTATCGGGGATGTGATAACGTTCCTTAATCTTCCGTAACTCAATCTCAGAGATGATTGAGGGTGTGTTGGCGTGAGAATATTGTTCCTTATTTTTGAAGAAATCGGAGGGGTTAGGCATGGATTTCGGAGGTACAGACTTTTTGCCGGGGTTGGCAATCTGGGGGTCTGAGCTCGATACTTCTTCAGTATGGCTGGGGTTCGAGGGAACGGTGGTGATAGGGGTTACACGGAGGGGGGAGTTCTGGTTCGAGTTCAGAGTCACCATTGTTGAAATTTTGCAGAGCTGAGAAGGAAGTTTGGGAGAAGAGAGGAGAGGAGAACTCAATAGTTCAGAAGTTTGAATTGGCAGGTAAAACTGTCAAATTTGGTAAAATTTACCTTTTATACTGACGGTTACACGGCAATCGAGGGCGGCTTATTAAATTGACAGTCATAATTACGAATTTGAAAGATTGCGTCCGGTTTGAGTTATAGATACTTAGCAGATTGGGCCTCCTATTAGATTTCCGGTCTTGATCCACCCTTCTCGTATCTTTGTTGTTCCCATCTTGCACCAGTTGGATTTTGGTAAGTCCCACTTTGGGCCCATTTCAATCTTGTTGGATCTTGAAATGTCACAGACCGCTTATAGTTTTCAATTAAATATTATGTTTAATAAAAAACTAGGGGGCAATGTTGGGTCATGATATTTCTCATATTGGGCCTTATGGATTGGGCTTAATATCGGGTCTTCCCTATTGGGTCTTGAAGATTGGGCCTAATTTTCACATTACATCTCTTTAATATTGGGTCAGGTCAATGGATTGGTCCATTAGATCTTTTAATA
This sequence comes from Panax notoginseng, assembly GCA_016801055.1. NCBI lineage: Eukaryota > Viridiplantae > Streptophyta > Magnoliopsida > Apiales > Araliaceae > Panax > Panax notoginseng. The sequence goes on from CM029018.1 coordinate 193,385,926, forward strand.
TCTAAGTCTTTGACTTGCAATGATGAAAGGAGATGACTATTGACCAAAAGTCTGAAAATCATTAATGTGGATGAGATTTTATCCGGCCGGCGGCATGCACAGTGGAAAAAAGGTGATAACCTGCATGAATCCGGCTGGAATCAGTGAGGGATAGGGAGCTGTGTCAGATAAGAGTTGGTGGCACGGTAAACCAGGCAAAAGAATATAACCTAGCAAGGAAGTCTCTAAGGAAAGGTACGCATACACACGACGCACACATTTTTTATTGCTATAGAGACGCTAGATATTTTATCCTCCATTATTGAACCTTGAACGGCCTGTACTGACTCTCACGCCGGAGCTATCCCCCGACGGTCCAGTCGTCAAGCTTTTGGTGTTGACTGTGTTTACTGTGCAGGATTAGGGCGTCTTACGTGATTGGGACGTCACTAAAGATCTTGGCGTTAACAGTAGGTACTGTTTATCTTTGGCATTAATGGTATCCAAATATAGTTTACACTTTACAGCACCCATCCCATAATTTGAAACATTGGAGGATTAAAAGGTAGAAGCTTTAATTGGAGTATATCACTATATTGTCAATACTCCTGTTTTTAATGCTTTATGTTGGTTGGGTCTTGAATCAATGTTCTTCTCATAATTTGCATTACATGATGTATTTATGTGTGAGATGTGTAGTAGTTTTCAAATGCTGCCCACCAAAATTAAATGTGTAGTATATAAAAAAGTGGTTGCTATGTGTATCTTGGCAGTTTATGAATGGGTGTGTAATTAGTAGACTTGCAAGGAAAAATGGCTGTGTAAATTAAGAAGAAAGACGCGACTGTTGATGAGGATGGAAGCAGAAGAAAATTAATATTATTAGTTGATAGTCCGTGCAATGCACAGTCTAGTTTGAAATTTTTTTAGATTTCACTTAAATTATGAATCCTCAAAGTAGTAATACAAAATAGGAAAAAACTACTAAATTTTGACATACATGTAGCTAACTTCGAAGTCAGATGTAACTGACCGAAGGATGGGACTAATTGAACTCTATTATAGATTGAAGCAATGGAAAATACCCAAGAGCATGGGTCAATTCCTTGGATGCAATGGAACCTATTTCAAACACAATAAATTGGTAAAACTTTACATCTGAATTCACGTGACTGGTGTGGTGGGGTGTGTGTATTTGGATTCTATTGTAAAATGTTTGTTGTATCTTTTGGTTTCTTGTTGATTATGCAAGGGGCCAAGGGCTAATAAGAAGCTTCGAAAACTAAGTAGCTCAAAGGATCTTATAAATGAGTTAAGAGCCAAATAGAAGGTACTATTCTACTGCTAAGATCAGAATGGACCACTATTTATTTGAAAAACTTTTTAGAAAATAAGAGTTTCACATATTTTCCAACAGAATGCCTATCAAACACTCCACATAACTCTGACTTTGGTCAGATTATCCTTAGTATCTAGGCCTGGCAAAATAAAGTTATGGGTTGGTTTTAGTTTTCAAAATATGGTTATGGTTCCATTTAAGAACCAAAACCATATTAACCATTTTTAATATAGGTTATGTGGATTGGAACCATATGGTTATGGTTAAAAACCATATTAACCATTTTTAAGATGTTTTGACTTTTAAACAGAACTTTTAAATGAACTTTTAATATGGGTGGGGTGGAATGGAGTGGGGTGGGTGGTGTATACATTTTTTTTTGTGGGGGATGAGGGGTAGGAGGTGTATACATAATCACATAATATTATTTTTTTTAGGTGAGGGTGGGGGTAGGTGGGGGATAAGGGATGTATACGTAATCACATAATATTATTTTTTTGGGGGGTGGGGGTGGCGGGGGTGGGGTGGGTGGGAGTAGGGGGTAGGATAGGTGGGTGGTGGGGTGCATAGGTAGGTGGGGGTAGGGTGTGGGGGGTGGGTGGGTAGGTACGTAAGTGGGGTGGGTGGGTGGGTGGGTGAGTGAGTGGGGTGGGGTGGGGAGAGGTGGGATGAGTGGGGGTAAGGGGTAGGGGGTGGGGTGGGGTGGTGGTGGGCTGGATGGTGTATACATAATCGCTTAATATTATTTTTTATTGAGAGGGAGTGTTGGGTGGGTGGGTGGGTCGGTGTGTGGGGTAGGGTGGGGTAGGGGGTGGGGTGGATAGGGTGCGAGGGTGGGGTGGGTGAGTGGGTGGGTGGGGTGGGATGGCGTGGGGTATATGGATGGGGTGGGGTGGGTGGGTGGGTGGGTGGGGTGGGATGGGGTGGGGTGAGTGATGTATACATATTATTTTTTTTGGGTGTGGGTGTATGTGGGGAGTGGTGAGGGGGGTGGGGCGTGGGGTTGGGTGGGAGGTAAGGGGTGTATATATAATCACATAATATTATTTTTTTTGGGTGGGGGTGGGCGTGGGGGTGGGTGTGGTGGAGTGGGAGGGGTAGGGGTAAGGGGTGTATACATAATCACATAATATTATTTTTTTTGGGTTTGGGTGTGGGTGTGGGTGTGGGTGGGCGTGGGTTAGGTGGGGTGGGTGAGTGGGTGATTGAGCTTCTTGAATATATAAATATGGGTTGAAAAAATTTTGATTTGGATTTGGAATAAAATCTGGGTCGAAAAATGGTTAACCGGGTTGGAACTATATTTCTTTTTTAAAATATGGTTCCAAATTTTAATCAACCCAAATAAAAAAAAATAGTTAACCAACCCATTTGGTTCCAGTTAATATGGATTGACCCGACAGTTAACCAACTATATTGTCAGGTCTATTAGTATCAGCAAATCCATATAACTTGTACAATAAAAGCAATCAAATTCTGAATGTAATCAAAATTTCACAATCTAAACAACAATAGATTCAAAATATTAACGAAAATAAACAAACCAATCAAAATTATACTAAAAAAGCAATCAAATTTGGAATATAAAAACAAAATCATACCTATTTCTTTCCAGCTAGCAAATGATATTGCTTTCTAGCAATTCATTCCACCCCAATGGCTCCAAAATTCGTCACAAAAAAATTACCTAATCTATGCAAATTCATCCTAATCAGCAGGCAGAACCAATTTTTGCATCACATCCCATTAAAGTCTAAAATGTCAATTTGCAACTTATCAAACATGTGGTGAGCAAGAACTCTATTAGTACATAACAACTCGGCAAAGAATACCACATTATAATCCCAATAATAAAATCAAAAACCCAAATTGAAATTCGATTCATATGAACATAATTACATAAACATAATTAAAATATCATAGAAACCCACATCAAAATCATACCTTATCTGTGAATTGTCAATTGAAAAACCACAATCCGCCTTGTTCATCTCCTTGCCGGAGTCAACCTCATCCTCGTCGCCTGAAAACCCCTAACCTCACCCCTAAAAACTTTACATCAACCGCCTATGTAGCTTTCATTTTCTGAGGTTGTGGTTTATTTTGGAGAGGACATAAAATTAGGGATGCGAGAATCGCGAGATTGTGAAATTGAGGAGAGGAAGGACGCTCTTGTTCTCAACAAGTCAAATATCAAATCATTAGAAGCTGTAACGGAAAAGGGACATGGAAGGGGGAATTCGAATTACATTTATAATTTAAAGATTTCCTCGAAAAAGGATACGGAAGAGGAAGAGGTCGATCGAATGGAAGAGGAAGATGATGTCGACTTAATTTAACCGAGCTCACTGATTTTTTAAATTGATATGATTTGCTGATATCAGTTGACGTCATCCCTCAGTATATATAAGAATTGAATTACATCTATAATTTAAAATTTTCTCGAAAAGGGTTATATAATCTCATTAATTTAACCGAGATTAATTATCAAATTAACTAAATTAACTCACTGATTTTTTTAATTAATTTAATTTGTTGGAATCACTTGACATTAAATATAATAATTGATTGATTGATGATTAGGTTATTGTGACAACCCCAAAACAGGTTCATTCCGTCCAACATATTCTGAGTCGCCAAATACATGGTACATAAAATAACTACAACTTTATTACAACAATTGTCGTGCAAAATACAACAACACATATGCTGTGAGTTTGGATACAAATATATACCAAATGTGACTCATGTCCCAACCGTGGACAGCACCTCACAATGACACCTTACATAAAGGTATAGTCAAAAACTGTTTTAAAAATTAGAATCTTTGAGAAGTGCTCAAGAAAACCTTCGTACATGTGAGGTCATGCGTCTAGGTTATGATAGATATCATATGGCCACAGAATTATCCTTGGTTTACTCAATAGACCCCAAAGAAAAACGAGAAGATTACTATCATATTCTTCCCAATGGTGAGTCTTCTCTTGACTTATCATTATCTCCACTGTCTCTAATTGAGAATTATACTTCAAACAAACACCAAGATTATATAGGTAGTGCTCGTATATATACTCAGCAAGTGGATGAGCACATCCCTGTCTTATGATGACATGAGGTTGTATGTCGTTAGACATCTTGTATGATAGTGACATAACACTCTTTCAACGTTGGGTTCGCCTCACCCTATTTTATTCACCAAATATAACTACTAAATGATGACCACCGTTCTATTCCCTTGTTACCCCCGCTCGACCCAGCTACACTCTTATTACCTGAAAGGAATTATGAAACAGAAGGGTGAGCACAACTAGCCCAGTAAAGAATATCATGACTAAAGATAAATAAGTTATCAATAGCCTTCAACAGAATTAAATCAGAGATTTAGAACATATGGTAGATGATAAAAATTTCAACCATAGTTGCAGCGGAACGAGCAATCCATTAGAAGAGTCAAATAGACTATAAAGTCTATTATCTTCTTCATGTTAAAAATCCACCAACAATGTTTTATCCCTGTAACATCAATCAACAATTCTAGTCCACAATCATATGAATAACTCATAATCATAACTGTAGTTCTAAATTCCTCTTCTCATCTAGGACGAATATAATTTTCATCACCTATCTTTACCTGAAACATCAAAGATCATGGTTACACCAAATCACATTTCTTTTCATAATCATACTAATAACTTCATCTTTGCACTACGGCCAAAGATATTCATTGTATCACCAATTGGTCATGTTCATCTCAACACCTATTCATCTTTGCACTACTGGCCAAAGATATTCAACAACATGTCATCTTTGCACTACGGGCCAAAGATATTCATCAACAGACTATCTTTGCACTACAGGCCAAAGATATTCATCTACAATTCATCTTTGCACTTAAGCTAAAGATATTCAATTATAAATTTAATGGTCATGATCATACCAGTCAATAATTCAACTTTGCACTACTGGCCAAAGAGAACCCATAGTCATGGTCATACCAATAATCTACCCATCTTTACACTCAAGTCAAAGAGAAATATCATCATTAGGGTTATAAAAATGTTATATATGATAATAAAAATAATATGACCAACATATAGTTTTAATCTCAAGAGTAATATTTATAAATCAACTATAATTTGGTTTGAAAAATAAACCAATTTTATCGTGAATAGTACCCGTGAATAGTAACTCGTGAATAGTAACTCATGAATAGTAACTTCGACACAAAAAGGTAGAAATTCCATAATAAAATACATATCAATATTTCGGTATAATGATATTGAAAGAATAATATTTCTTAAGCTTATAAACAATTTATTTTAATTATTTACACTTTACTAAATAATGCATTTAATCATCCTAAAATGTCAAACTCATAAGATTTCATCACCAATAACCAAAATCCTCATCAAAAATCTGCATATACCTCATATAGGATTCTCAAGCCATAAAATCCTATTTTTCAATTTTCTTACTTCACATAACATATTTAATTCATTTACTCATAACTAGTCCATTTTCATGAAAAATACCAAATCATTGTAAACAATTTTTCTTTTCTGGGATTTAGCAGAATATAGTCTCATATTGAACATATATTTTTTCCGAAATTTTTAAAACTCATTTACTATTTTTCATATGGCCAAAACCGCCGAATATTTAGACATTTATCATAAATTGTACTTTTATCCAAAAATTCCAAAATTCACAGAGTACACTGATATTATATAGATATACTTCCAATAAAAATTTCATCAATTTTGGAGTTAACCACAAAGAATTATAAGCGGTTACTTTTAAAATAGTCTTTTCCCGTAAAATTCATAACTCTTAATCTATACATCCAAAAATCACCATTTTTGGACACAATCAATAAAACTCATCAAAATATCATTTCAAATTTTTCCAAAATTTTTTGAAGGTCGTTAGAAGTACGAACTGAAAAACATAACAACCCTTAAAATCCCTTACTATCCCTTACCTCAAAAGTGCAGTATTTCTGACTGGAATGCAAAGCCGAAGGAAACTTGCACTGAATAGCAACTCTCAAAGTATCTAAATACTCACAAAATATGCTTCATAATATAGAGAGAGAAAGAGAGAAAGATTATGTTTCTGGTGTGATTTTCAATTCTAACTTAGCCCTTTATTTATAGGAAAATGTTAGCACGCCGAAGCAGACTTAACCTGCAACCTGATGGCTTTACCTGCTACTATTTCCACCCACCACATTTGAATAAAAATCTAAGCACATTTCTTTACCAACCAAGAGTGGGGCCCACCAATTCTAGAATTTTCTACCAAAATGATAAATTCCGAAACTTCAACAATTTCTGAACCAATCATCTCTTAAAATAAATAACAAATCATACGTTCATTTTTAATGGTTCAAAATTTGTGAACATATACTTAACTTATATATATATATAACATATCCAAAAATCACAACGATCCAACGGTTGGATTAAAAATTATAACACTCGTAAAATATCTCAAAAACCCTAATTTGATTTTCAATTCCTCCGTTCCGACAAAAATACAGATAAAACACCTCAACATTAACTCCTTCATTTTTAACCACAAAAATATATCCCTCATTTATATCCACATAAAATAAATATTTTCTTATCATATGAATCAATAATTAATTATTCACAATTAATATTACAGAATCACATTTATGACAACCAGGCCGTTCCCAGGAAAGAGAGGGCTTTCTAATAAGGATTTCTCCTTACTGGCGCGTAATTAGATGACCAAACCTCTCCTTAGACAGAACTTTCTAGACATTGCCAATAATGTTATCTAATAATATTATTCAAATAATATGAATTATTGATCTGATAATGGGAAATACTGTGCAGCAATAATTATTGAAACAACAATAATATAAAATATCAACGCAATAATTATTGAATCAGTAAAATAAAATATTAAACAGTAATTACTGTAACAATTATTTAGTAGTGCATTCTTACGTAAAAATCAATAATGTAAGACCCCAACTTATTAATAAATGAAATTAAATTTCCTCTATTTATTATTTTGAAATAGAAATGGTTGATTTGATTAATATGGTTAGTTATGGGTAAAATACGTAAATTTTGCAAATAAGCAAGTGGTTATAAAATATTTATTTTGTCGGAGAATATTCGTTTGGTCGTGGAATATTCTTGCTGTCGAAGAATATTCGTACGACGGCGCAGCTATTTGTGGGCCCCATAACGGAAAGCGATTGGATGAATATAACGATAAAAATTGAGTTTTTATAAATAACAGCGTAGTTGTTACCGTTAACACTATTGGAATACCCGGTGGTTAAAATACAGTAAATACGCGTGGTTGCACAGTAGCACACGGATTGCACAGTATTTTAGAATTATTGATTCTTACAAAGGAAGGCACTACTCAATAATTGTTACAGTAGTTACTGTTCAATATTTTATTTTATTGATTCAATAATTGGTGCGTTGATATTTTATGTTATTATTGTTTCAATAATTGTTGTTGCACTGTATTTTCTATTATCAGATCAATAATTTATATTATTTAAATAATATTATTAGATATCATTATTGGCAATGTCTAGAAAGTTCTGTCTAAAGAGAGGTTTGGTCATCTAATTGCGCGCAAGTAAGGAGAAATCCTTATTAGAAAGCCCCGTCTTTCCTGGGAACGGCCTGGTTGTCAAACATGTGATTCTGTAATATTGTTTGTGAATAATTAATTATTGATTCATATGATAAGAAAATATTTATTTTATGTGAATATAAATGAGGGATATATTTTTGTGGTTAAAAATGAAGGAGTTAATATTGAGGTTTTTATCAGTATTTTTGTCGGAATAGAGGTATTAAAAATTAGGATTTTTGAGATATTTTGTGAGGGTTATAATTTTTAATCCGACCGTTGGATCGTGGTAATATTTGGATATGTTATACATATATAAGTTGAGTATATGTCCACAAATTTTGAACCGTTAAAAATGAACGTCTGATTTGTTATGAATTTTACGAGATGACTGGTTCAGAAATTGTTGAATTTTCAGAGTTAATCATTTTGGTGGAAAATTCTAGAATTGGTGGGCCCCACTCTTGGTTGGTGAAGAAATGTGCTGAGATTTTTATTCAAATGTGGTGGGTGGGAATAGCAGCAGGTAAAGCCATCAGGTTGCATGTGACGCCCCCAAAATTAGGTATACATCACCCATCTTGGGTCGTCAGATACATAGTACAAAATACAAATACAACTTACTAATACAACTGTCGTGTACAATACGACAAAACATAAACTGTGAGTTTGAATACAAATATTATCTTTTAGAGAGTATTCATACTCAAAAGAAGTCCTCATTACATTTATTAACACACCATTACATAGAATAGTGAGGACTACTAACTAATACTATCATTCGGACCATCACTCCGTTTCCCGACTTGCCCCAGCTACGTTCTCATTTCCTGAAGAGAACAGTGAAAGAAAGGGTGAGCTCAACTAGCCCAGTAAGAAATATCATGACTAAGATAATGCAGAATAAATTATCATTAGCCTTCAACAATGTTAAACTGATAAAATATAATAGACATCAAGTTTAACTGTAGCGGAATAAGCAATCCATTAAAAGAGTCAAGTAGAAAATAAACTCTACTATCTTTTATGATTTAAAAGATTTTTCAACACTGTGATCGCTGAGACTCAGCTTAATAAAATAATCCACATCATCGAATCACCCCTGTACTACGGCCAAGGATATTCGTATATTCATTAATGGTCATGATCATGCCAACAATTGTCCATCAATGCACTACGGCCAATGAGGACTTTTACCACATCATTCGTAACATTACGGTCATGATTACACCGAATAATCCCTGGTCATAATCATACCAAGTACATCTATGCACTACAGGCCACAGATGACTTTCAACAGAATATAAACATGAGGATGATGACAATGATATAAGAATTCAATAAAACAAGTTCAAGAATTAATTTATCCAAGAATTAACAACGTCCAAATTGTCAACATGATACTACTTTGTGGAGTAAAATTCAAGAATGATCAGGAGAATATTTTCATGAATAGATACTAGATGAAGCGCAAATGTCAAGGATATTCCACAAATTTTATGGAGTATAGAAGTCAAAACTTAACCAATTGAGTATAATAAAGAATGGAATAACAAAAGAAATCACCATGCATGCGATAGACCGCACAGACAGGTTATTCTTAAAAGAATAATAATAATGGAACCAGGTCCGGCGTAAACGCACAGACAGGATATTCCGACAGAATAATAATAATGGAACCAGGTCCGGTGTAAAACACACAGACAGGATATTCCGACAGAATAATAATAAAGACGGAACCAGGTCCGGTGTAAAACACACAGACAGGATGTTCCAACAGAATAATAATAAAAACGGAACCAGGTCCGGTGTAAAACACACAGACAGGATGTTCCAACAGAATAATAATAAAAACGGAACCAGGTCCGGTGTAAAACACACAGACAGGATGTCCAACAGAATAATAGGAGAATGTCACCAAGTATAGGGTAGACCGCGTATACAGGTTATTCCAACAGAATAATAAGAAATGGAATAACAACAGTTCTCTTCATGAATAAGAAAGAATAACACCCCTTACCGTTTTAAAGAAGAGCTGAAGTAAGGAAGTAGTTAAGTAGCAGAATACTCCTCTTCTCTCTCTCTCTCTATAGCTTCTCTCTCTAGAGTTCAGTGAATTCGTAAGAAATAATGAAGGAATGAGATGCTATTTATAGAAAAATAGAATGCATAGTAACTAATCCATGAACGGTCCAGATTGATTACTTTAATCTGACGGTCCATATTTAAAGAAAAATCTTTTAAATAAAATATAATATATTCTATTTATAGAATAACTTTAATAAAGTATTCTATTTTATATAAAAAGATGTTTCTGTTTTATTACGTTAATAATACGAATAAAACAAAACGTCATTATCGCTAAATAATTCATATTATTAACTGACAATAATTGAATCAACTGAGTGACTTCTCACATAAGCATTAATAATTAATACTGTGTGTTACTATGCAACCACGCGTATTACTGTACTTTTACTACCGAGTAGTTCAACAGTAACAATGGTAAAATTTCCGCCGTTATTTTTAATAAAATATTTTTGTCGTTTTCTCAATTCGACAATAATTCCGTTGTGGGGTCCACCAATGATTGTGTCGTTGTACGAATATTCCCTGTTAAAACGAATATTCCCCGACCAATCGAATATTATATAACAACTTGCGTACTTTACAAAATTTATAAATATTACCCACAACTATAACATTATATCAAATTAACTCCACAATATTCAAAAATGATATTTATAGAAAATTCATCTTTATTTATAAAAGTTGGGGTCTTACATTGCAGGTTAAGTCTGCTTCGGCGTGCTAACATTTTTCTATAAATAGAGGGCTAAGTTAGAATTAAAAATCACACCAGAATTCATAAGTTTTCTCTCTTTCTCTCTCTAGATTATTGAGTATATTTTGTGAGTATTTAAATATTTTGAAAGTTGCTATTCAGCACAAGTTTCATTCAGCCTCATATCCGATATTCAATCAGAAGTACGATTATTTTGAGGTAAGGGATATTATTTTCTTCTTAAATGATATTATTTTCTTCAATATCATTATGCTGAAATATTGATATGAACTTTTTATCAAATTTAGAAATTTTTGTGTCGGGCTTACTATTCACGTATACGGTACTACTCATGAATACGGCACTATTCACCGAAAAATGAAATTTTCTTCTTTTTGTCCAAGATGTCTATTATGGTTACTATCTTTGATTGTATCCATGTTTTGATCTTTATTTTTGAATTCTGCTTCACAATTGATTATTATGAAGTATTATTGATCTTGGATAAACTGTTATACGAATCCCTACTATTTGTCCTTCTGTCTCACTGGATTCGTTTTCTTTAAGATATTTTTCATCATCCTCAGTCCTAAATGATGATACTACTGAATATCTTTGGCCTGTAGTGCAAAGATGTATGATTACCTAATGAATATCTTTGGACTGTAGTGCAAAGATGAACAGGTGTTGAGATGAACATGACCGACTGGTGTTACAAATGAATATCTTTGGCCTATAGTGCAAAGATGAATATTTGATTCAAGATGTATATTGATTGATGTTACAGGGATAAAATATTGATGATGGACTTTTAAATCTTAGAAAATAGTAGAATTCTTTCTCTACTTGACTCTTCTAATGGTTTGCTGTTTCCGCTGCAGTTGTTGATCTAAAAACTTGTTGTCGATTATATTCTATAATATTTTTTCCTGTTGAATACTAATGATAATTTGTTGTATATTATCTTAGTCATAATATTCTTTACTGGGCTAGTTGAGCTCACCCTTTTCCTTTTTGTTCCATTTTCTTCTCAAGAGGTGAGAACATAGCATGATCTAGTCGGAGTATGGAGTGATGGTTCTAAAAAGATGTTTTTGCTGTCCTCACTATTTCTGTAAAATAGTGTTTGAATAATTGTAATGAGGACTTATTTGAGTGTGGATATTGTCTAGAAGACAATATTTGTATTTAAACTCACTGTATGTATTGTCGTATTTTGCACGACAATTATATTATTGAAGTTGTAGTTTGCTTTTTGTACCATGTATTTGGCGACTCAGAATGGGTGTTGTATATCTATTTTGGGGACGTCACAAATAATTTCAAAAATACTGTGCAATAACGCGTATTACTATATTTTAACCACCGGGTATTCCAACAGTGTTAACGGTAATAACTACGCCGTTAATTATAAAAATTTAATTTTTGTCGTTATCTTCATCCGACCGTTTTCCGTTATGGGGCCCATAAATAGTTGTGCCGTCGTACGAATATTCCCCGACAGAAAGAATATTCCACGACCAACGAATATTTCCCGACAACAATAATTATTTTATAGCCACTTGTTTATTTTGAAAAATTTTCACATATCACCCATAACTTTAACTTTTTATCAATTTAACCATTTACTGAATTGTAATTATAAAAAAAAATTGAATACTTTTATTTCATAAAATTCGGGGTCTTACAGTTATTATTACGTATTACGTAGGAGTATTATTTATAGATGATTTTAATGTAATTAATTTATTTAAAAGATAATATTAGAATATATTTAATTATTATATTATTAGATTACACCAGAATATTAATTAATTTAGAAGTAGTAATAGTACTAATTACTAGAGAAGTTGAAGGGTTTTTCTCCTCGAAGTTGAAGGGTTTTTCTTATTCATATATATAAACGGTTCTTATTATTATTAGCCTAATTAACTTCCTTGACAGGGTTATGTACTGTACAATATGATACTCCATTATAATTATATAAGAAATGTGGTTGCATAGTTAGGATGCTTTAGACTGATACTCTTGGCTTTTTCTCTTACTTGCAATAGTCGCAATAGTCATGTCTGGATATGGTCCAGAAGGTTCTCAATTCGATGCGGAAATGGCTGAACTGTAAGTTCTCCGTATTCAAATTTCAATTAATTGAAGTTACACTTTATTAGTACTTACTTTCTGATGAAGAAGAAGCATACTTTCTGATGAATTGATTGGAGCAGACTTGGGCCTGATGGAGAGGAATTCTTCACATCATACGATGAGGTTTATGACAGTTTCGATGCTATGGGATTGCAAGATAATCTTCTTCGAGGAATCTACGCTTAAGGTAGACAAGATTTTAACCTTGCTTTATATATATATATATATATATATATATATATATATATATATATATATATATATATATATATATATATATATATATATATATAAAGCAAGGTTAAAATCTTGTCTACCTTAAAAAAAAAAAAATATATATATATATATATATATGAACATAAAAAAAACTGAACAAAATAATTCAATAGCTAGATATTGTTAATTAAATTATATACATTTATTATATTTATATATAAAGGTAATATATTAATACTCCCTCTTTTTTTAAAAAAGTGTCGTTTAAAGTTAATGAACACAGATTAAGAAATATAATTAATACCGAGGAAAAAATATTATATTACCTTTATTAATTGTCTCAACTAATTATTTACTTCCCAATGTTTCTTATTCAATTCAAGCAAAATATAATAACTATCCATTCTTTTCCTTTCTAAAAATTATAATATCTTCCCATCCTTTCCCGGCTAATACTTTCCTCTTCTCGTCCCTTCTCTCCAAACTCACAACGATTCTTATATAGAACCAGTTTTTGGGAAAGTGGAGAAGTGATAGGTGGGTTTAATTTTTTGAAGGTTTTGAGAAGCCCTCTGCAATTCAGCAACGGGGATTGTTCCATTCTGCAAGGGGCTTGATGTTATTCAACAGGAACAATCTGGTACTGGGATAACAGCAACTTTCTGCTCTGGAATTTTGCAGCAACTTGATTACGGTGTAGTTGAATGTCAGGCACTGGTCCTTGCACCCACTCGTGAACTTATGTGAAGGTTCATGCTTGTGTAGGAGGAACTAGCGTCCGCGAAGATCAGCGCATTCACTCAAGTGGTGTTCTTGTTGTTGTTGGTACACCTGGCCGTGTATTTGACATGTTGCGAAGGCAATCACTTCGTCCGGATTACATCAAAATATTTGTGCTGGACGAAGCTGATGAAATGCTTTCGAGAGGTTTCAAGGATCAGGTATTCATCATTCTCAGTTTTCCATGATCTGTATGTGTTCATCTGCTGTGTTGTCTGCCTCTTTTAGCCTGAATCGGCAATTTGTAGTTGTTTGTGCTGTGTTTAATGGGGTATATGATGCTTATCTCAGAGATTATCTCGTTACAAAATATGCACGTGCAAATGTTTTTATGCTTTTAATATTTCATTTGACATACACATTCAGCTCTTGGATCTTAACTTACTTGGATTTTTTCTTATACAACTGTAAAAGCTGCTGTGTTCTGCAATACTGAATCCAAATTGTTTACCACTTAAAGCAGTTTCTTACCTTCAACTTTATTCTTGTCAGATCTACGATATTTTCCGGTTGCTACCACCCAAAATTCAGGTTGGGGTTTTCTCTGCCACCATGCCTCCTGAAGCTCTTGAAATCACAAGGAAATTCATGAATAAGCCTGCGAGGATTCTTGTGAAACGTGATGAGCTTACTCTGGAGGGTATCAAACAGTTTTACGTTAATGTTGACAAGGAGGAATGAAAACTTGAGACACTTTGTGATCTATATAAGACTTTGGCCATTACCCAGAGTGTCATTTGTTAACACTAGGCGCAAGGTTGATTGGCTCACTGACAAAATGCGCAGCCGTGATCACACGGTCTCTGCCACCCATGGAGACATGGATCAGAACACTAGAGACATCATTATGTGGGATTTTCGCTCTGGTTCTTCTCGCGTGCTCATCACCACTGATCTCTTGGCTCGTGGTATTGATGTCCAGCAAGTGTCTCTTGTACTTAACTATGATCTCCCAACTCAGCCAGAGAATTACCTTCATCGAATTGGACGTAGTGGACGTTTTGGAAAGAAGGGTGTTGCGATAAATTTTGTTACCAAGGATGATGAAATGATGTTGTTTGACATACAGAAGTTTTATAATGTAGTAGTCGAGGAGCTCCCTTCCAATATTGCTGAGCTCCTTTAGTGTGGTTTTGATGTGATGAGATAAACTGTTTTTTATTTGGAAGTAATATTTGGTCTTATCTCGTTTGGGTTTAGCAGTCAAGCATGTCTTGGACTTTCAACTTGGAGCCAATCAATCCTTAATGTTTTTTAAAAATAGAAAAACCAATCTATCCTTTTCTCTGCCTTCATTTCTATGTTTTCTTCTATTCTTTTTCATTCAATTTGAACAAAGATTATGCTACTAATTAATGTTTAAAGATTTGTATTATTTTCGTTCATATACATTATGTTTTTTTACAGTTAATTCGTCAAATCTTAAAACTTAAAATTGATATAATTTGGAAACAATAAAGATGATAATTAGTAGTATTTATACTTTGTTTATAATTGTTATATTTGTTTATACGGAAATTTCATATCAATTTTGGATTTTTGGATTTCGCGAATTGACTCTAAAAAATCAAAATATATTTTAAATTTTGGAAAGTAAAGAGTAATATAGTATGATTTAACCTGTTTTATTTTCTCCATACAAATATAATCATATATGTGCAGTGCAATGTGCATGCGTCCATTCTACTCATGAATCATTGTCGTTTCAATAAGTCTAAGCGGACAGACATATTGGACAAACATATTGGACCGTGGGTCCCCCAAAAAAATGAAAAAGCCGTCCTCCACAATTCAGTATGAAAGAAGAACAAGTATGAAAGAACAGAGTTTCATCCCGCCAAAATAGTCTTGCTAAATATAATCATCCGTCCATCCCAAACATCTACTATAAAATTTAATCCTCCCTCTCAGGGCATTCCGTCTCCATCTCAGGTAACACTTTTTCTCTCTTGAGATTTGCCCCCAGAATTAATTTTGTGTACAAATGGATTAATTGATATCAAAAAACATGGTTCAAACAAAAAACACTCTCTCTTTTAATTGATATCATCTTACCCTCTCCATACATGGTTCAAAAAAAACATTACAGAGAAAAAGCCCTAATTTTGGATTAAGTGTTTTGTTTTGTTTTTTTGCTTTTCTGTACAAGTTTTTTTGGGTACAAATGGAAACAGAATCATTGAATATATCTTTAAGTATAGAGATGAATGAACACATTGAGGAGAATGATATGAATGATAATTCAGAATTTGATGTGTGTGGAGAGTGCAGTAGCTGTAGATGAGATAAAAGATCCGGAAATAGGAATGAAATTTGACAATATTGATGCTTGTGTAGAATACTACATTAAATATGCTAACAGACAAGGGTTCCCAATGAAGAAAAGATCTTCGAAAAAGGGTGATGATGGGGAGGTTAATTGTGTGGTTCTTTCATGCTCTCGAACCGGACAAACAATAAGCAATTCAAAGAATGTCTTAAAAAAGCCTCCAAACAGTAAAACAGGATGTAAAGCTAAGATTAGGATTGTATTATGCCTTGATGGTAAGTGGCGAGTCTCACAAATAACCCTTGATCACAATCATGCTTTGAGCCCAGAAAAATCTAGATTTTATAAGAAGAATAAGGTTATGAGGATGTACGTTAAAAGGATACTTGAAGTTAATGATAGGGAGGGTATTAGACCAAATAAAAACTTTAGTTCATTTTTGGTTAAAGCTGGTGGTCATGAGAATGTTCCATTTTTAGAGAAAGACTGTTATAATCATATTGAGAAAATGAGACGATTAAGGCTGGGTGATGGGGATGCTACGGCAGGTCAGAACTACTTTCTTAAAATGCAAGCTAATAATGCTAAATTCTTTTATTTGATGGATTTGGATAAGGAGGGGAGGCTAAGGAATGTATTTTGGGCAGATGCTAGGAGTAGGGCAACATATGAGGAATTCGGGGATGCCATTACGTTTGACACAACATACTTGACTATATAATAAGTATGACATGCCTTTTGCTCCTTTTGTTGGAGTGAATCATCATGGTCAATCTACACTTTTAGGATGTGGATTGATTTCAAGTGAGGATGTTGAGTCGTTTACTTGGCTTTTTAAATCTTGGCTTGCATGTATGAATGGTCGCGCTCCTACCGCAATAATCACTGACCAGGACAAAGCAATGAAAAAGGCTATTGAAAATGTCTTTCCTAACACACGTCATCGGTGGTGCTTATGGCATATCATGAAGAAGTTACCTGAAACATTATGAGGTTGTAATGAATATGAATCAATTAAGTATACGATGCAAAAAGTGGTTTATGATTCTTTGACTTGTGAAGGATTTGAAGAAAATTGGAGCAGATTCATTGAAAAGTTTAAACTTGAAACAAATGATTGGTTGACTGGTTTATACAATGAAAGGAGTCGTTGGGTCCCAACATTTTTAAGAAATACTTTATGGGCGGGAATGTCTTTTTGACTGAAAGAAGTGAAAGCATGAATGCATTATTCGATGGTTATGTCAATTCTAAGATAAGTTTAAAACAATTTGTTAAGCAATATGAGAATGCACTAAGAAGCAAGGTGCAAAAAGAGGCTAAAGCGGACTTCGATTCTTTTGACTCTAAGATTCCTTGCATCACTTCTTATCCGTTAGTGGAACAATTTCAAAAAGCTTACACCACTTCAAAATTCAAAGAGTTTCAAGATGAGATAAAAAACAAGCTTTACTGTAGTATTTCTTCAGAGAAAGAGGAGGGTGGGACCCGAGTGTATGAAATTTCACAAGATAGGATGGGGGGGACAGATCGTAAAGCCACTTTTAAAGTTTGTTTTAAAGAGGATGATTGTGACATTAGGTGCAACTGTCAATTATTTGAGTTTAGGGGAATCTTATGTTGTCACGCCCTAACTGTCTTGCTTCAAAAAGGAGTTCATATCATACCAGAGAAATTCATTATTAGAAGGTGGAGGAAAGATGTGAAGAGATGTCATACGAAGGTTAAAATAATATACTCTGATTGGATGTTAAACCCTGAAAATGAACGTTTTGATAGAAAGTGCAATACCTTTTATGAAGCGGCAGATTTGGCGACGAACAATGAAGATAAGACAAAATTGGTTCTTCGTTGGATTAAGTGGTTGACTAATGAATTTAAGAAAAAAGATGACACGTGTAAAAATAGTACTCCTTTGGTAGTGGGCAGTGAAGTCAGCACACAATTGCCAAGTGGTGATAATAATAATAATATATCAAAAGAAAGTTCCAATATTTGCAGTCCTTTAGCGATTCGTGGTAAAGGTCGACCCCGTTTTAAAAGGTTGCAAGGTAATATGGAGAAAGCTATTAAGAAGTTGAAAGACAAAAAGGAGGATAAAGGGAGGAATGGGAAAGAGAAAGGGACAAAGGCCATTGAAAATAAAGTGGATGATATAATTTTGGAAAAGGTAAATTTTCAGTTCTTATTTTATTTTTACAACTACATGTAATTATTTTAAGTGTCATTTGGTATTTTTTGTATAGGCTTTTCAATTGGAAATATGTATTCAACAAGTTTCTCCACTCAGTTGGCTGGTTATCAATACCCATTTTGGAATGGTGTATATGGTCTTAACAATCATGCAAATTCTGGGACACCATTTAAGGAGTAGTAAAATAAGAAAGTATGAATGTTAGAGGCTTCCCAATTGGAAATATGTATGTTTGTCATGTTTGTAAAATTATAATCAGTGGTACATATGACCAAGACTATTGAATGTTTGGCATTTTTGCAAGACTGTTGAATGTTTGCCATTTTTGCAAGACTGTTGAATTTTTGTCATTAATTTTGCAGCCCTGTCCTATTTTACTGTAAATAAAGTATAAGTTAGTAGATCTTTAAAAACATAATATATGTCATGCTAAGAGAAGTTATTAGAACGAACTAAATTGATGAAAACAATAATTGGATTTCATTTCATAAACACAATGATAAAGATTTACATGTTTACAAGGGGCATACCCCAGGTAATTAAAAAAACTATGATATATCAACACTTGAGTGGATTGAGTTAAGTGAGTGTAATTGTAACGACCCCAAAATAGGTCCATTCCATCCAACCTATTCCGAGTCACCAAATACATGGTACAGAAAAAAAACTGTAACTTTATTACAACAATTGTTGTGCAAAATACAACAACACATATGCTGTGAGTTTGGATACAAATATATACCAAATGTGACTCATATCCCAACCGTGGACAGTACCTCACAGTGGCACCTTACATAAAGGTATAGTCAAAGACTGTTTTAGAAATTAGAATCTTTGGAAAGTGCTTAAGAAAACCTTCGTACATGGGAGGCCATGCTTCTAGGTTGTGATAGATATCATATGGCCACAGAATTATCCTTGGTTTACTCAATAGACCCCAAAGAAAAACGAGAAGATTACTATCATATTCTTCCCAATGGTGAGTCTTCTCTTGACTTATCATTATCTCCACTGTCTCTAATTGAGAATTATACTTCAAACAAACACCAAGATTATATAGGTAGTGCTCGTATATATACTCAGCAAGTGGATGAGCACATCCCTGTCTTATGATGACATGAGGTTGTATGTCGTTAGACATCTTGTATGATAGTGATAAACCACCCTTCCAACGTTGGGTACACCTTACCCTATTGGATTCACCAAATATAACTACTAAATGAACTTTTCTATACTGCTTCAGGAGAACATCCACAGCTAGAGACCACCGTTCTATTTCCCCGTTACCCTCGCTCGACCCAGCTACACTCTTATTACCTGAAAGGAATTGTGAAGCAAAAGGGTGAGCACAACTAGCTCAGTAAAGAATATCATGACTAAAGATAATTCAATTATCAATAGCCTTCATCAACAATAAATCAGAGATTTAGAACATATGGTAAATGATAAAAATTTCAACCATAGTTGCAGCAGAACGAGCAATCCATTAGAAGAGTCAAATAGACTATAAAGTCTATTATCTTCTCCATGTTAAAAATCCACCAACAATATTTTATCCATGTAACATCACTCAACAGTTCCTTTCCATAATCATATGAATAACTCATAATCATAATTGTGACTATAAATTTTTCTTCGCACCCAGGACGAAGAATATTTTCATCACCTGTCTTTACCTGAAACATCAAAGATCATGGTTATACCAAATCACAGTTCCTGTTTATAATCATACTAACAAATCCATCTTTGCACTACGGGCCAATGATATTCATCAACAAACCATCTTTGCACTACGGGCCAAAGATATTCAACAACAGTTCATCTTTGCACTACAGGCCAAAGATATTCATCAACAGGCCATCTTTGCACTACATGCCAAAGATATTCATCAACAATTCATATTTGCACTACAGGCCAAATATATTCATATCTCAAAGAAATATATAATCATTTCAGAATTTATATAAACAATAATTATAACCATGTTGATCAATTCACCTTTGCACTTAAGCTTAAGATATTCAATTATAAATTCAATGGTCATGATCATACCAGTCACAATTCAACTTTGCACTACAGGCCAAAGAGAACCCTAGTCATGATCATACCAATAATCTACCCATCTTTACACTCCAGTGAAAGAGAATTTCAACATCAAGGTTATAAAAATGTTATATATGATAATAAAAACAATATGATCAACATATAGATTTAATCTCAAGAGTAATATTCATAACTCAACTATAATTTGGTCAGAAAAAGAAACCAATTTTATCATGAATAGTAACTCGTGAATAGTAACCCATGAATAGTAACTCGTGAATAGTAACTCGTGAATAGTAACTCATGAATAGTAACTCGTGAATAGTAACCCCAACACAAAAGATAGAAATTCTACAATAAAATCCATACCAATATTTTGGTATAATGATATTGAAAGAATAACATTTCTTAAATTTATAAACAATTTATTTTAATTGTTTACACTTTACTAAATAAATCATTTAATCATTCTAAAATGCCAAACTCATAAGATTTCATCACCAATAACCAAAAATCCTCATCAAAAATCTGCATATACCTCATATAGGATTCTCAAGCCATAAAATCCTATTTTCCAATTTTCTTTCTTCACAAAACATATTTAATTCATTTACTCATAACTAGACTATTTTTATGAAAAATACCAAATCAGTTCCAAAAATATTTCTTTTCTGGAATTTAGCATAATATAGTCCCATAGTGAACATATATTTTTCTCAGAATTTTTAAAAGTCATTTACTATTTTTCATATGGCCAAAGCAGCCGAATATTTAGATATTTATCAAAAATTGTACTTTTATCTAAAAATTCTAAAATTCACAGAGTATACTCATATCATATACATGTACTCCCAATAAAAATTTCATCAATTTTGGAGTTAACCACAAGGAATTATAAGCTGTTACTTTTAAAATAGTCTTTTCTCATAAAATTCATAACTCTCAATCTATACATCCAAAAATCACCATTTTTGGACACAATCAAGAAAACTCATCAAAATATCATTTCAAATTTTTCCAGAATTTTTGAAGATCAGAAAAATTACGAAACTGAATATCATAACAACCCTTAAAATCCCTTAATATCCCTTACTATCCCTTACTATCCCTTACCTCAAAAGAGCAGTACTTCTGATCGGTATAAGGCTGAAGGAAACTTACACTGATGAATAGAAACTCACAGAGTATCTAAATACTCACAAAATACACTCAATAATCTAGAGAGAGAAAGAGAGAAAACTTATGTTTTTGGTGTGATTTTCAATTCTAACTTAGCCCTCTATTTATAGGAAAATTTTGGTAGGTTTGACCTGCAACCTGATGGCTTTACCTGTTACTATTCCCACCCACCACATTTGAAATATAATTCAGCACATTTCTTCACCAACCACAAGTGGGGCCCACCAATTCTAGAATTTTCCACCAAAATGATAAACTCCAAAAATTCAACAATTTCTGAACCAGTCATCTCGTAAAATTCATAATTAATCATACGTTCATTTTTAACGGTTCAAAATTTGTGGGCATATACTCAACTTATATATGTATAACATATCCAAAAATTACCACGATCCAACGGTCGGATTAAAAATTATAACCCCCGCAAAATATCTCAAAAACCCTAATTTTTAATACCTCCATTCCAACAAAAATACTGATAAAAACCTCAACATTAACTCCTTCATTTTTTAACCACAAAAATATGTCCCTCGTTTATATCCACATAAAATAAATATTTCCTTATCATACGAATCAATAATTAATTATTCACAAATAATATTACAGAATCACATTTATGACAACCAGGCCGTTCCCAGGAAAGAGGGGGCTTTCCAATAAGGATTTTTCCTTACTGGCGCGCAATTAGATGACCAAACCTCTCCTTAGACAGAACTTTCTAGTCATTGCCAATAATGTTATCTAATAATATTATTCAAATAATATGAATTATTGATCTGATAATGGGAAATACTGTGCAGCAACAATTATTGAACAACAACAATATAAAATTTCAACGTAGCAATTATTGAATCAATAAAATAAAATATTGAACAGTAATTACTGTAACAATTATTGAGTATTGTCTTCTTACGTAAGAATCAATAATTGGTGCAATACCGTGTGCTACTGTGCAATAACGCATATTACTGTATTTTAACCACCGGGTATTCCAACAGTGTTAACGGTAATAACTACGCCGTTATTTGTAAAAACTCAAATTTGTCGTTTTCTTCATCCGACAGTTATTCTGTTATGGGGCCCACAAATGGCTGCGCCGTCGTACGAATATTCCCCGACAGAAAGAATATTCCACGACCAAACGAACATTCCCCGACAACAATGATTATTTTATAACCACTTACTTATTTTGAAAAAAAATCATATTTCACTCATAACTTTAAACTTTTATCAATTTAACCATTTACTGAATAGTAATTATAAGAAAAATTGAATACTTTTATTTCATAAAATTCGGGGTCTTACAGTAATGACTCTACAATGAAATCTGCAAGGGATATTCAGAAAGAACAAAATAACAACTGGCTTAAGATCCTTATCAATCCCAAGGCCAATTCTTCCTAGCATAACAGAGAAGTAAAAGGGAGGACGATAAAAGACTTGTAATAACCGTGAATTTTAAGTCACTATATATGTATGTACATTATTGATATTTAAAACTTTGTGTTATACAGTGATTTAATATGTGACAACATATGTGAAGTGGTGCATGGATCAATTAACATGTATGCTATAGTTATGGATATATGCATTTATAGATTTTATTAAAAAATGAAAGCTTCGTAACCTAATTATACATTAGGTGAGACAATTAAATAACCTAAAGGTTATGGTGTTAATGAGAGGTTAGTATTTAATATGTATACTAACTTAAGTGGATAATCTTATTTTTCAAGTGACTAATAGTTTTAAACCTAATTCTTGTGAAACTAATTAGGTTATGAGCTAAAGTCACATGTATAGGTAATTAAATTTCATAAGATTAGGAATGGAAACCATAAATAAATAATTTGGGTAACATATATTAAAATTGTTAGACTATGTTTATTGCATGGCCCAAAACAATTATAGGAGAAGCCCAAAAGAAATAAATTGTAAGCCCAAACGTAGCCCACTTGATTAAGGGTATTTTAGACCTTTAATTTATCTAATTTATGCATTAAAATAAAAGCTAAATGAATGAATTAGTGGGCATATATATGGCTGGCCACATTAGCCTTTTAATGCAACTAATTAAGCTAAGCAAGGTCCATTTGTAGTAACTCTTACACAAAAGGACATGGTTGTCAAGCTCTCATTGGTTGCCACTTTATTAAGCATCCTTAATCATGAATAGACTAATTAAAATGATAAGGCAAAGCTTCTATCCATGGGTTAAAGAAAGTATGGGGGATAATAGCTAGATACACTAAGTGTATCTATATTTTTTGTAAGTATCATTTTACTTCATCTTTTCATTTCATTTCATTTCGTTTCTTCTCTCATTCTTCCTCTTATAATTTCTCCCAAGCTAGGCACTTCTAGAGAGAGAAAGGAGAGAGAGGTTTGGCCATATATATAGAGAGAGAGGAGTGCTAGTTTGTTAATGCATCCAAAGTTCATCACTTACTTTGGTAAATCAAGAAAGGTTGCCATTAAATCAAGGTATAACCTAACCTTCATCTTCTTCTTCTACTTTGTTTTTTTTAACTTGAGTTTTGTTGGGGTTATGAACAAATACTCAAGATACCCTAGTCCTACATATCATTATGTATAGAACTAAGTATCTTGAGTGTTAGATCAAAGGCTTAGAGGAAGAATATGAGCATATGTTCTCCAAGGGTGAAAACTCTTGTTTTCTTCCACTAAATCTTGTGTAACTCAAGTTTTTCAACTTAGATTTGTGATCCGTCGAAGGGGGGTCCTAGATACATGAGTTATCTAGTAAATCCAAGTGATAGCCCTCAAATCTAGTAAGTTTTGAAACCTTTGGAACTGATTTCCCCAAAACAGCCCACTTGGAATGTTAAGGGTTCAAAAAAAATCCTAAAATAGTTTCTATCCCATTTTTTTTGGGTCTATTTTGGACAGTTTCATGTCCCTTAAAAATCTGGAAAAAATCACAGAGGTACCTTGAGAAGTTATCTACATGTAGAAAAAAGTACGGACACGTTTCGAGTTATAGATTGTGCGTAATGACTATTTCAGTGAGGGACTCCTAAAACTTTACCGTCGAATATCTCACTGTGTATACACTGGAAAATTCCAAAATTGTTATAGTAGGTTCATATATGTTAGGAGAGCATACCCTGAAAATTTCAAATTTTTCTGAGCAAAATTCAATTTATTAAAAATGAAGCAAGATCTGAGTGTTTTGGGAACTTTAAAAATAGTAGATCATTTTCTAAAATTCGAGAAAAATTTGGGGATCCTTGTGAGTTCATATTCTGTCAAAATACAGAAGCTGAGAATTTTTGGAGTAAGTTTACTATTTTTCCTAAAAATGATTAAGTTGTGAATAAAAGGAAATAAATAGTTAAATGATGTCTTTAATAAGAAAAATATGATTTTTATACTTGAATACTCATAATATATTATATCATGACTATCTTAGAGCACTTTAGTAATTTATGATAAGAAATATTATTTATGACCTTTTATGGATACTAAATAAGAGGTTTAATAAGGATGAACGATTAGAATAAATTGTTTATTAATCCAATAAATTATTAGAATATTATTATGATATTAATAATATTAGAATATGATATTGATAAGTAAATAAAAATATTAAGATTAAAATTGCTTTAAAATATTATTAAATAGTTAATAATATTTGATTTAAGCATTGATAAATGATTAAAGTATTATTAAATGATTAATAATATTAGTAAATAAATAAAGTATTATTAAATGATTAATAATATTAGTAAATAAATAAAATATTATTAAATGATTAATAATATTAGTAAATAATTAATGATACTAAAGCATAAGTAATATATTATTAAGGTAATAATATTAATGCATAATTAAAATATTATTAAGAAGATTAATAATATTAGTAAGATATTAAAATATTATTAAAATGTTAATAATATTAGTAAGCAAATGAAAGTATTATTAGGGAACTAATAATACTAAGAGGTGAATTAAATATTATTAAGATTAATAATATTACGTTGTTATTTAATAGTAACATTATCAAGGCAGGATAATGTTTATAAGAACTAAATGTGATGTATAATATTTATGTGATTACATAATATAAGGTTATAATATGACTAATTGAAAGATTAACTATAGATCTCTCAAAGGAATGTAATTTAACTGCATAGTGGATATAAATTAATTGCGTAGCCGTAATCTACAGACGAGACAAGTGTCCTAACTCAAACTCGAGTTATTATTTTCAAAGCATGTTAGTGAATAATGATTGATGATTATTCACATCTATATTGATTATTGAAATTCGCACTTTGTGCAATTGAATTCATGTTCTATTATTATTGAACTGTGAATTAAATTAAAGTTCTTTCATTTATGAACTGTTTATGAGATAGATCTATGCTAATTGTATCAGCTAGATCAAGCATGTTTAAATTTGTTAAATCAAATGTGTTTTAAAAAAAGCTGTTCTTATTAAATTGATATGATAAGAACTCTTGACTGAGAAAAGGAAGAATTTGATTATGGCATGATATCGATGCCGGAATATTAAGTGTTTATGCATAAATCACGGGGTATGAAAGGCTGATCCCTTTGAATACTAAAACTTATTCAGAGGTCCAGTTTAAATGACTGAGAACCTTGGCAAATGTTCATGGTTATTTCAAAATCACTCAGTACATGTTATTCAATTATTCGAATATTCAATTGTTGATTATTAATTCATGTTCCTTCACGACCTTATATTATTGTTGCACATTGAAAGCAAAACTTCTTTCTAATCATGATATATCTCCCTTGTATATAAACTTGCTAAGCAAATTAGTTGCTTACCCTTGCTATATCATGACATTTATTTCAGCTAAGCCCGAAGGATCCAATACGAAAGACAAAGGCAAGGGCAAGATCCAGGAATAGTTTAGAATGAATATTAATTATTATTATCTGATAGAATTTCTTGTGTAAACCTTTTGTAATATGAATGGTGTGTTTAAGCTAAGGTTAAGAAGACCTTGGGACCATATTATGGAACTTTATTATAATGAACAATGTATGTTTATTATTTCGTAATAGTTATAGAATGCTTATGATGATGATAGATCGTGAGCATCGAATCTGAGGTTAGAGAACCTGAATTTGGGGGCATCACAAGTTGGTATCAAAGCTGTAGGTTATAAACATTAGGAATACGAAACCTAGGTTATAACCTTAGTAGAAAACTCTTATAGAGTATGTTAGGAGATGGATTATGGAAATTCATCGAGTCTGTGTTGTACTTAATAAAATATTATTTCATTTTATCAATGAATATATTTTATTATGGTACTGATGTTGGTTTTATTTATGGTGTTTGTAGGATGTCTGACGAGCTCCAGGGCAGTCACTCAGTAGATCAGGATCCCATTGAGCATGAGGTCCCAGAAGAAGCCCCTCATGGTCCTCTGATAGAGGATTTGTTGAGGAGAATTAGTCAATTGGAAGGAAGGGTGGGAGAACTGGAGATTGAAAACCACACACTCCAGTTCACAGAAGGCCAATACAAGGAGGCAGCTTATCAAGCCCATATGGAGGTAGTCGAGCAGAAGGGAAAGTTGGATGAGTCCCAGTTGCAAGTTGAGATGCTGAGGGTACAGCTAGAGCATGAAAAGGCGAAGTTCGGAAAACTGAGCATAGAGCATCTGGCGATGCAGGGCGAGTTTGATGTGGAGATTGCAGACAAGATTCGCGTGGAGGAGGCATTTTATGAGTCAGCCCAGCGGGTGGACCAATTGGAGTTAGCACTGCAGGCCATGAAGGTCAGGGCCGAAACTTTAGGACTGGCGCTAGACGCAGCGTATGAGGGCCAGCGCAGTGGGACTAGGAGGGCGCAGTTCGAGATAGGAGAGTC
This sequence comes from Panax notoginseng, assembly GCA_016801055.1. Classification (NCBI taxonomy): domain Eukaryota; kingdom Viridiplantae; phylum Streptophyta; class Magnoliopsida; order Apiales; family Araliaceae; genus Panax; species Panax notoginseng. The sequence continues at coordinate 193,413,357 of CM029018.1, forward strand.
GAGTCGATCCGTTCGACGTAGAGCTATGGAGGGGTGGTTTCCCCCGGAGCCTGTTCAGGTGACCCAGCAGGGCCACCAATGATGATTATGCTATGGACTAGTTGTAGATAGATGCGTTAGTACCCCTTTTGTGTAATAGGGTTTTATGTTGATGTAAACCTCAGCAGGTGTGAGGTAGTAGGTAGTTAGGTAGTATCCCTATTTGTGTTTGTAGGGAAGTATCATTTTGAATTAATCCCATCTTTTGTGTTTAAAATGGGATAGTAGTATTTATAAGAATATACCTGTATTAATCATGTAAGACACTGAAGATTGGTATATGAATATAAATACATTATTATTATGATATGTGCTGGAAAAATTTAAATAGTAAATTGTCTATTTAATGTTACGTGAATCCAGTAGACTGATTTGGAAAATTTTCTTTAAGAAGAAACTTAACCCACTAATCAGGGAGAAAGACTTCCAAAATCTTGGTAATTTAAGACTCTCCCATAATGATCATATGATTGTTGAATACAGTAGCGCGTTACATGCTAAGTACTAATATGGCAATAAAACTCGAGTAACGTGTTAGAATTTTGTTTCACTAGATAATGCCGCCTAGACGTGTACTAAGGAACCAAGAGATTGAAGAGTCAGTTAATAATGCAGCGGGAGCTCAACCAAACCCAATGCAAGAATTTGTCAACATGATGGCTGAAGCCATGAGGAATCAAGCTCAACCTGGGGGAAATCAGGCGAGAAACCAATTAGCCAACTTTAAGGACTTCAAGGCAGTAGGACCGCCGGAGTTTTTAGGAACAGCAGGCCCGTTAGAGGCCCAGACGTGGATGAAGGAGATTGAGAAGGCCTTCATTATTACTAAAGTAGCAGAAGAACAGAAAATAATTTTTGCTACCTACTTAATGAAGGGTGAGGCTAACTATTGGTGGGAGGCCAACCAGAACAATGCCGGGACTGGAATCGTGACTTGGGAAGCGTTCAAGAAGTTATTCTTTGAGAACTATTTCCCTGCTAACCAGAACAATGCCGGGACTGGAATCGTGACTTGGGAAGCGTTCAAGAAGTTATTCTTTGAGAACTACTTCCCTGAGAGTACACAAGTGAGGATGGAGATCAAGTTTTTAGAATTGAAACAGGAGAATATGTCAGTGTCAGAGTACGCTGCGAAGTTTAATGAATTGGCCAGATTCGCTCCACATCAGGTAGACACGGAGGTGAGGAAAGCAAGAAGGTTCAAAAATGGACTAAAGCCGTGGATTTATAGTAAGGTAGCGGTTCTACAAATCACGTCATTCTCAACTCTGTTGGAGAAAGCTCTCATAGCGGAAGGTGTAAGCGAAGCAGTCTCAAAGTACAATCGGAAGAAGAACAAGAAGAAAGTAGAAGGTGGGAATCGGAATGTTAGCAGTGGCGGTAGCAACAATAAGAAGCAAAAATGGAGCAGTGGGGGTAGTAATTTGGAGATTCAGCAAGGAAGTGTCCAACAAAAGAAGTCAGTGTGTGAAAACTGTGGAAAGGGTCACTCGGGAAAGTGCTTAAAAGGAAAAACGGTATGTTATACATGTGGACAAGAAGGGCATACCTTACCCAATTGTTATAAGGTGAAGAAGGGAGGTTATTTTAACTGTGGTGAATTGGGACATCGGATCAAGGATTGCCCAAAGAAGAAAAGCACGGATGGCGAAAACGGCAACAGGGGCAATAACACTAAGACAACTAGTGAAGGACCAGCCCAGCCCAGCCAAACAAGCCGACAGCGAGGACATTCAATATGACAGTGCAAGATGTCGTGGCATCCAGGGAGGTGGTGTCAGGTATAATTCCGATCAACGATATAAATGACTATGTGTTATTCGATTCGGGAGCTTCATGTTCTTTTGTATCTGATGAATTTGCTCAAAGATTAAGTTTACCTCGTGAACTATTAGAACACCCAATAAATGTAGAAGTAGTAAACAAAGAAATTATTCCTGTAGACTACATACATATGAACTGTTGTGCTGATGTACGAGGGTTTAAGCCTAACGTGGATTTGATACCGATTCATCTTGGAGAGTTTGATGTAATCCTCGGGATGAATTGGTTATCAAGTCACAGAGCGATCATTGACTGTAAGAAAAAGTGCGTACACCTAAAGACTCCGACTAAGTCAAAGGTGGTATTTCATGGCAGTAAATCGCCGAGACAATCTTGTTGTCTGACGATGATGCAAGCAAAGAAGTTGCTTAGGAAAGGTTGTATAGGTTATTTGGCTCACGTTGTGGATACCCACAGAGTCGAGGGTGAACTGGGTCAGATACCTATTGTAAGGGAATTCGTTGACGTCTTCCCAGATGAGATTCTGGGAATGCCACCAGATAGAGAGATAGAGTTTGTTATCGATTTGGTACCAGGGACATCACCGGTATACAAAGCGTTGTATCGTATGGCTCCGGTAAAAATGAAGGAATTAATGATTCAACTATAAGAATTGTTAGATAAGGGATACATTCGACCGAGCGTATCACCGTGGGGAGCACTAGTCTTATTCGTAAAGAAGAAGGATGGGTCATTAAGGCTTTGTATCGACTACCGGGAATTAAACAAGGTCACCATTAAGAACAAGTACCCGTTGCCCAGGATCGACGATTTGTTTGATCAGTTGAAGGGGGCGAAATATTTTTCAAAAATCGACTTGAGGACCGGTTATCACCAACTGAAGGTGAGGCAGGAGGATGTTCCAAAGACGGCATTTAAAACTCGGTATGGACACTTTGAGTTTCTGGTAATGTCTTTTGGGTTGACGAATGTGCCAGCAGTATTCATGGACTTGATGAACAGAGTGTTTAAACAGTATTTGAATAAGTTTGTTGTCGTGTTCATCGATGACATTCTGGTATATTCAAAGAAAGAGGAAGAGCACGCTGAACATCTAAGGATAGTGTTGGAGACGTTAAGGAGGGAGAAGTTGTATGCAAAGTTCTCCAAGTGTGAGTTTTGGTTGAGGAGAGTGCAGTTTTTGGGTCACATTATCGACAAGGATGGTGTTTCGGTAGATCCAGCAAAGGTAGAAGCGGTTATCAACTGGGAACAACCAAAGACGCCGACAGAAATTAGGAGTTTCTTGGGATTAGCAGGATACTATCGGAGATTCATCCAAGATTTTTCAAAGATAGCATCACCGTTGACCAACCTTACCAGAAAGATAGTGATGTTCGTTTGGACGGAGAAATGTGAAGAAAGTTTCATGAAATTGAAGAAGAGGCTCAGTCAGGCACCTGTGTTGACTTTACCCGACAACACGGGAGGATTTGTAGTGTATAGTGATGTGTCACACAAGGGTCTTGGCTGTGTAATGATGCAGCATGGCAAGGTCATTGCGTACGCTTCACGTCAGCTGAAGGACTATGAGAAGGGTTATCCGACTCATGACCTGGAATTAGCAGTAGTAGTTTTTGCCTTGAAGATTTGGAGGCACTATTTGTATGGCGAGAAGTGTGAAATATATACGGATCACAAGAGTTTGAAGTATATCTTCACGCAGAAAGAGTTAAATATGAGGCAGGGCCAATGGCTAGAATTGATCAAGGATTATGATTGTGAGATTTTGTACCATCCAGGAAAAGCAAATGTAGTGGCAGATGCCCTGAGCAGAAAAGGCAGGGAGAAGTTACTGAAGTTGACTATGCAAGAGGAATTGGTGAAAGATTTTGAACGACTTGACTTAGAGGTTAAGTATCCGATGGGGACCAACGAGAAATTATTTATAGTGACAGCGAGCCTGACTCTAATAGATAAGGTTAAAGAGGCTCAAGAGAAGGACGAAGATTGCGACAGCATCAAGAAGCGGTTACCTGAAGGGGATGAATTGAAATACAAGATTGATGACATTGGACTGCTGAGATTCGAAGGGCGAATTTGGGTACCACTAGTACCAGAACTAAGAGAAGAGATTTTGCAAGAAGCGTACAGTACGAGGTACTCGATACACCAGGAAGCACAAAAATGTATCAAGATTTGCGTCAACACTTTTGGTGGCCAAACATGAAGAGAGAGGTTGCAGAATGCGTCAGCAGATGTCTAACTTGTCAGAGAGTCAAGGCAGAGCATCAACGACCGAGTGGATTACTACAGCATTTAGAGATTCCAGAGTAGAAGTGGGAGCACATCACGATGGATTTTGTGGTGGGACTTCCAGCAACGCAAAAAGGATACGATGCCATATGGGTAATTGTAGATCGTCTTACGAAGTCAGCCCACTTCTTGCTGATCAAGATCAGGTATAGTTTGGACCAGCTAGCCAAATTGTATATCAAAGAAATTATCTCGAGGCATGGCGTACCGGTATCTATTGTGTCGGATAGAGATCCGCGATTCACGTCAAACTTCTGGAAGAGCCTTCAGGAAAGAATGGGGATGCAACTACGGATGAGCACCGCGTATCATCCGCAGACCGATGGGCAAAGCGAGAGAACGATTCAAACATTTGAAGACATGCTCAGAGCTTGTGTGATGGACTTCAAGGGTAGCTGGCAGGATCATCTTCCATTAGTAGAGTTCACATACAACAATAGCTATCACGCCAGCATCAAAATGCCGCCGTACGAAGCACTGTATGGAAGGAAATGTAGAACGCCCTTATGTTGGGATGAAGTGGGTGAACGTCGACTGTTGAGACCAGAACTGGTGCAACAGACTATAGAGATCATCAAGGTGATAAGAGCCCGACTGGTAGCAGCTCAAGATCGTCAGAAGAAGTATGCAGACTTACATCGCCAGAAGAGAGATTTTGAGGTGGGAAGCCATGCATTTTCGAAAGTATCTCCCTGGAAAGGGAAGATAAGGTTTGGAAAGAAAGGTAAACTGAGTCCGAGATTTATTGGACCTTTCGAGATCTTGAGGAAAATAGGCGAAGTGGCGTACGAGGTAGCTCTACCTCATGAACTGGAACATATTCATAATATGTTTCATGTGTTAGTGCTACGACCATACAAACCTGATTACAAGCACGTGATATCGTACGAGCCAATTCAGGTCGAAAAGGATTTGTCGTACGAGGAAATTCCAATTGAAATTTTAGATAGAAAAGAACAGAAATTGCGAAATAATGTTATACATTCTGTAAATGTTCTTTGGAGGAACCACAATGTTGAAGAAGCTACGCGGGAACTCGAAGAAAGGATGAGGGAAAATTATTCACATCTTTTTGAGTAACCCTATAGGTAATTCTGGGGACGGAATTCTTATAAGGGGGGAGGATGTAATAACCGTGAATTTTAAGTCACTATATATGTATGTACATTATTGATATTTAAAACTTTGTGTTACACAGTGATTTAATATGTGACAACATATGTGAAGTGGTGCATGGGTCAATTAACATGTATGTTATAGTTATGGATATATACATTTATAGATTTCATTAAAAAATGAAAGCTTCGTAACCTAATTATACATTAGGTGAGACAATTAAATAACCTAAGGGTTATGGTGTTAATGAGAGGTTAGTATTTAATATGTATACTAACTTAAGTGGATAATCTTATTTTTTAAGTGATTAATAATTTTAAACCTAATTCTTGTGAAACTAATTAGGTTATGAGCTAAAGTCACATGTATAGGTAATTAAATTTCATAAGATTAGGAATGGAAACCATAAATAAATAATTTGGGTAACATATATTAAAATTGTTAGACTATATTTATTGCATGGCCCAAAACAATTATAGGAGAAGCCCAAAAGAAATAAATTATAAGCCCAAACTTAGCCCACTTGATTAAGGGTATTTTAGACCTTTGATTTATCTAATTTATGCATTAAAATAAAAGCTAAATAAAGGAATTAGTGGGCATATATATGGCTGGCCACATTACCCTTTTAAGGCAACTAATTAAGCTAAGCAAGGTCCATTTGTAGTAACTCTTACACAAAAGGACATGGTTGTTAAGCTCCCATTGGTTGCCACTTTATTAAGCATCCTTAATCATGAATAGACTAATTAAAGTGATAAGGCAAAGCTTCTATCCATAGGTTAAAGAAAGTATGGGGGATAATAGCTAGATACACTAAGTGTGTCTATATTTTTTGTAAGTATCATTTTACTTCATCTTTTCATTTCATTTCATTTCTTCTCTCATTCTTCCTCTTATAATTTCTCCCAAGCTAGGCACTTCTAGAGAGAGAAAGGAGAGAGAGGTTTGGCCATATATATAGAGAGAGAGGAGTGCTAGTTTGTTAATGCATCCAAAGTTCATCACTTACTTTGGTAAATCAAGGAAGGTTGCCATTAAATCAAGGTATAACCTAACCTTCATCTTCTTCTTCTACTTTATTTTTTTTAGCTTGAGTTTTGTTGGGGTTATGAACAAATACTCAAGATACCCTAGTCCTACATATCATCATGTATAAAACTAAGTATCTTGAGTGTTAGATCAAAGGCTTAGAGGAAGAATATGAGCATATGTTCTCCAAGGGTGAAAACTCTTGTTTTCTTTCACTAAATCTTGTGTAACTCAAGTTTTTCAACTTAGATTTGTGATCCGTCGAAGGGGGGTCCTAGATACATGAGTTATCTAGTAAACCCAAGTGATAGCCCTCAAATCTAGCAAGTTTTGAAACCTTTGGAATTGATTTCCCCAAAACAGCCCACTTGGAATGTTAAGGGTTCAAAAAAAATCCTAAAATAGTTTCTGTCCCATTTTTTTTGGGTCTGTTTCGAACAGTTTCATGTCCCTTAAAAATCTGGAAAAAATCACAGAGGTACCTTGAGAAGTTGTCTACATGTAGAAAAAAGAACGGACACGTTTTGAGTTATAGATTGTGCGTAATGACTATTTCTGTGAAGGACTCCTAAAACTTTACCGTCGAATATCTCACTGTGTATACACTGGAAAATTCCAAAATTTTTACAATAAGTTCATATATGTTAGGAGAGCATACCCTGAAAATTTCAGATTTTTCTGAGCAAAACTCAATTTATTAAAAATGAAGCAAGATCCGAGTGTTTTGGGAACTTTAAAAATAGTAGATCATTTTCTAAAATTCGAGAAAAATTTGGGGATCCTTACGGGTTCATATTCTGTCAAAATACAGAAGCTGAGAATTTTTGGAGTAAGTTTACTATTTTTCCTAAAAATGATTAAGTTATGAATAAAATGAAATAAATAGTTAAATGATGTCTTTAATAAGAAAAATGTGATTTTTATGCTTGAATATTCATAATATATCATATCATGACTATCTTAGAGCACTTTGGTAATTTATGATAAGAAATATTATTTATGACCTTTTATGGATACTAAATAAGAGGTTTACTAAGGATGAACGATTAGAATAAATTGTTTATTAATCCAATAAATTATTAGAATATTATTATGATATTAATAATATTAGAATATAATATTGATAAGTAAATAAAAATATTAAAATTAAAATTTCTTTAAAATATTATTAAATTGTTAATAATATTTGATTTAAGCATTGATAAATGATTAAAATATTATTAAATAATTAATAATATTAGTAAATAAATAAAGTATTATTAAATGATTAATAATATTAGTAAATAAATAAAATATTATTAAATGATTAATAATATTAGTAAATGATTAATGATACTAAAGTATAAGTAAGATATTATTAAGGTAATAATATTAATGCATAATTAAAATATTATTAAGAGGATTAATAATATTAGTAAGATATTAAAATATTATTAAGATGTTAATAATATTAGTAAGCAAATGAAAGTATTATTAGGGAACTAATAATACTAAGAGGTGAATTAAATATTATCAAGATTAATAATATTACGTTGTTATTTTATAATAACATTATCAAGGCAGGATAATATTTATAAGAACTAAATGTGATGTATAATATTTATGTGATTACATAATATAAGGTTATACTATGACTAATTGAAAGATTAACTATAGGTCTCTCAAAGGAAGATATTTTAACTGCATAGTGGATATAAATTAATTGCGTAGCCGTAATCTACAGACGAGGCAAGTGTCTTAACTCAAACTCGAGTTATTATTTTCAAAACATGTTAGTGAATAATTATTGATAATTATTCACATCTATATTGATTAATGAAATTCGCACTTTGTGCAATTGAATTCATGTTCTATTATTATTGAACTGTGAATTAAATTAAAGTTCTTTCATTTATGAACTGTTTATGAGATAGATCTATGCTAATTGTATCAGCTAGATCAAGCATGTTTAAATTTGTTAAGTCAAATGTGTTTTAAAAAAGTTGTTCTTATTAAATTGATATGATAAGAACTCTTGACTGAGAAAAGGACGGATTTGATTAAGGCATAATATCGATACCGGAATATTAAGTGTTTATTCATAAATCACGGGGTATGAAAGGCTGATCCCCTTGAATACTAAAACTTATTAAGAGGTCCAGTTTAAATGACTGAGAACCTTGACAAATGTTCATGGTTATTTCAAAACCACTCAGTACATGTTATTCAATTATTCGAATATTCAATTGTTGATTATTAATTCATGTTCCTTCACAACCTTATATTATTGTTGCACATTGAAAGCAAAACTTCTTTCTAATCATGATATATCTCCCTTGTATATAAACTTGCTAAGCAAATTTGTTGCTTACCCTTGCTATATCATGACATTTATTTCAGCTAAACCCGAAGGATCCAATACGAAAGACAAAGGCAAGGGCAAGATCTAGGAATAGTTTAGAATGAATATTAATTATTATTATCTGATGAAATTTTTATGTAAACCTTTTGTAATATGAATGGTGTGTTTAAGTTAAGGCTAAGAAGACCTTGGGACCATATTATGGAACTTTATTATAATGAACAATGTATGTTTATTATTTCGTAATAGTTATAGAATGCTTATGATGATGATAGATCGTGAGCATCGAATCTGAGGTTAGAGAACCTGGATTTAGGGGCATCACAAGACTGGTGAACAATCCAATCAGTTTAAAGGGCGGGTAAGATTGCTGAACTTTTTCCTGAATTCCAGTATTGAATTCATCAACATCCTCTGTTATGTAGATCCATCAAGTAATCCTCAGCAACATCATCTAAGCTCTTTGTCCCAATCTGACATATAAGCCCTTTCGCGAGCCATAACCAAATTAACTTTCGCACTGGGATTTCATAATCTTTGAGAAATGCTCCAAAATAGAGATAACACGCTTTCAAGTGTTGAGACAAGTTGTTGTAACTCAATGCTAGTGTATACATGAATTGCTTTGGGTCACTGACAATGTACCAACTTGAAACCACCATTCTACCTTGAAGTTGTTTTTGAGTAGTCCAATTAGCACAACAATTGCAAGAGGCAATCATACTCAATTTAATCATCTTCAATTCCATCGCAAAACATAATGAGAACATCGCTAAACATAATGAGAACTCGATAAAACATTGATCTTTGCCATTATTGTACTAAAAACCTCATGAACTATAAATAAGGGTCAACTGAAATCCAAATGCAAGATAAAATCTAGTACCAATTATTGAGAAGATTGGGCCATGTCACCAAGCTGTCTCTTGGGTGCCATATGATATCCTTTCAATTAGCCTCAACACCTAAAACCAACTAAATAGTTCTTTCAGGAAATTAAACAAACACCTAGCGTGTAAACCAGTTTTTAGCTCATCCCTATCCTTGTGGCTAGTGCTCAAACCCAACAATTACTTCAAACCTATTTAGGACAAAGCAATCACACCCAATAAGCAATTCATATGTATAAAAAAACATAAATCAACCCTCACTAAATAAAAGAATTAACTATTAAGCATTAATAATCCACAATTGAGATATTAAAGGAAAAGAACCAACTAATCTCTCAATCAATACTTCAATACGATACAAATCTTCCTCACATTGCAATTCTTTCTTGAGTCGAATTTTCCAAAATAAATATGAAACCTTACTTGATTTAGGGAAAAATCAGTCCAAAACTTCGAATGAAATCACCGCACCAGCAGGAAGGAACCTTGGTGAAAAACTTGATTAGGAATGAAAATTGGGTTTGAATTGGTTTGGGTTATTATGGAAAGAAATTGTTACCTTCAGTTTTGCAAGAAGGTTGGAAAGAGATTGTTACCTTAAGATTGTGACCTAGTATGGATTTGATTTTTTTGAGATTCAGTTGATCGTGTTTTGAGGTCAGAGGCTCAGAGCATATGGTTTGAAAAAAAAAATTAAAAATGATGTTGTTTAGGGAAGGAGAGAATAATGGGACCCACGGTCCAAATTTTCGGTCCAAATAACCTGTCTGCGTAGAAGCACTGTTGTCGTTTTATCTTCTCATGGGTATAATAAATATTTACTATTATGATGAATATTTATTATTGGGACTCCGAAACTTCTTTAAAACAGATGATGGATTGGTGATGTTGCTTAAATTAGAGTTATTATTAAAATTAAAATACTGACCCAACACAAAATTTTAAGTCTCATCTCCCACCATAAATGAAACAAAATTATACTCACTTCGTCCCTTAATATAAGTTGTTTTAGAGAAGTGTTTTATGTCTATTAATATAAGTCGTTTGAGAATTTCAAGTAAGCATTAATTACTTAGTTTTTAATTTTATCCACCCAAGAATTAAATATAATTTTGGTTCTCTCACTATTTTTTTGTCCAAAAAATAACACTCTATTTTTTCAATATAAGAACAATATAGATAATTAATATTATTTTTAATGTTATATAATCATTTCTTTAATACTTGTGCACAACTCTAAAACAACTTATATTAAAGGACAGAGGGAGTACTCGCTACTTCTTTATAAAGGACTATTTTACAGCTGCCAACATTTGTGGCGGTAGCGTTTGCAGCATTTCAATCAAAAGTTTGGTACGTAAGATTTGAAGCCCAAAGGCTGCATTTGTGAGTTAAATAAGTTGTGTTTAGAATAAGTTGTTACTAGGAATAAGATTTTCAAGTATATTTGAGCTTCTAAATGCTCTAAACGCACCAAATACTGCAAACACTAAGTAACAAAACATACATTAAGAATCTGTAGGAGTTCACCAGTAAGGGTATGCATCCAAATAGTAAAATACGAATCCGGTTAGGATGTAGTGAACCCAATACAGTACTGGTACACAGGTGGGAGGGTCTCCGTCTACGTGTCAACACTGTATTATTAGTTATGAAATGAACTTATCATGAAGTTCACTTCATATTAACTCGGATCGAATTATACTCAAACTATTCAAACGCAGAACCAGTTTAATATTCAAACGCAGACCCAATTTTGAAGCCTAGCCCATTTACAATTTCACACCACCTTAAATCCAATATTTGGGCAACCACTTGAAACGCCGTCGTTAGCATAGGAAAACATGCAAAACCAAACGACAAGCACGAAGAAGGTGCAAATTAGGGCTTTGCGAAATCCTATTTTGCTTCCGTCTCTATTCAAAGAATTTATCACTCTCTAAGCAACAAAGTTGTCTTCCTCAACTCCGCGGCGTAGATCCGAGGAGTTTGAGAAAACCCGATCCCTCGTCTTCAAAATCTACCAAAACCCCCCATCTATTTCTTTCCCACCATTTCAGCTACTTTTCACTCCAATCAGTAAGTCATTCAAATGCCTTTTTTTTTCTTTTTTAAAAATTTCTATGTATATGTGTGATTCTAAAATTTTCATTTTGCTACTAGATTATCATAAAGTTGATTTATTTGCTTTGGTTGAAGATCTGTTTGGAATGATGCTATTATATTATAGTAATACATGATATATATTTTTTATTTTTCGTAGGTTATATACTGTTTATCTTTGACATTAATGGTATCCAACTATAGTTTACACTTTACAGCACCCATCCCATAATTTGAAACATTGGAGGATTAAAAAGGTAGAAGCTTTAATTGGAGTATATCACTAGTATTGTCAATACTCCTGTTTTTAGTGCTTTATGTTGGTTGGGTCTTGAATCAGTGTTCTTCTCATAATTTGCATTACATGGTGTATTTATGTGTGAGATATGTACTTTTCAAATGCTGCCCACCAAAATTAAATGTGTAGTATATGAAAAAGTGGTTGCTATGTGTATCTTGGCAGTTTATGAATGGGTGTGTAATTAGTAGACTTGCAAGGAAAAATGGCTGTGTAAATTAAGAAGAAAGATGCTACTGTTGATGAGGATGGAAGCAGAAGAAAATTAATTTTATTAGGTTATTATTATGTATTATTATTTATGGATGATTTTAATGTAATTAGTTTATTTAGAAGATAATATTAGGATATATTTAATTATATTATTAGAATACTCTAGAATATTAATTATTTAAGGTAGTAGATAATTATTAGAATTTTATTTCCTTATTTAATTAGGTTACTTAATATTTTACTTAGCCTCCTAATTTTTCTCATTCCTATATAAACAGTTGCAACCCCTCGTTATTATTATTATTGAATGATTGATATTATTGAATTTTAAGCCTTGCACTGGTGACTTTTAGCCTAATTATCTTCTGAATTCTCTTTCTTCCTTCCTCCATGATATATTTTGATTTTTCACGATTCCTTTCTACCCTAATATTTTGGTTCATGATATATTTTGATTCTACCCAATTCCTTCATTTTTTGGCCTCCATCAATTGTCAAAGTTCACTAGAGAGTCGATATCAATATCCGAGACGACAATATAGTCTCAAATCTATCCCAATTTATTTTATCCAAGTTTTTGTTAAAAAAAAGAGCTGCTACATTACGCGCTACAGTGGGCAAAATTACCGATTGGTACCCCAAGGTTTCTAAAACTTTCAAATTTGGTCCTAAACTTTCTGAAATTTTCAAATAAGCCTCCTAAGTTTCAGACAAGTTCAAATCAGTCCCTGTTTCGTTGTATTTTCTGCATTTACACCCCTAGACCCCAAAAAAAAGGAGAAAAAAGGAGTATTGTTTTAGGAGTCATGGTTAACTAATGCTAAACTTGCATCTAAAATGGAAGAAATGTCTAAAAGTTGTGGTTAGGGGTGGGCAACCAGTAAAAATCGGTCCGAACTGAACCGCCGGTACCGAACCGAACCGATACCGAAACGAGCCAAATTTTGATACCGGTACCGGTTGAACTGGTTTATCAGGTTTTACCGAAAATTAATATAATTATTAATATTATTATTATTATTAATATTATTATAATTATTATTTTATTATTATTATTATTTTTTTATTAATAAAAAAAATTAGAAAATCGGTATATACCGGTCCGGTTCGGTAATACCGAACCATAAAAAGGTCATACCGAAACCGGTATCGATTTTTTTGTACCGAAACCGAACCGGTTCTTTTTGTACCGAACCGGCCAGTCCGGAAAATCGTAAAAATCGGAAATACCGAACCTTTTGTCCAGTCCTAGTTATGGTGCAAGAATTGATTCTTTAGAGGCCCAAATGAAATCCTTAACGGAATTAATAAATATTTTGCTCCAACAACACAAGTTTGATCTAGAAAAGAGTGAATCTTCTATTGTTTCAATGGTGATGACTAAGGAATAACAATTGACAGAGATGCTCAATGTTAATGACACTAATTGGGAAGAAATTTTGCAACTCAATGACAAGTCACAAGAAGATGAAGATAAAGTTGAACTGAGCGAGAGTGAGATTGAGCAGAAAGTTGATGGTGTTCCGTATGAAGAAACATACCATCAAGTCATCGATTTTGTTATCAACAAGAGCTCTAACTAGAAGCAATACAAAGAAGTTCACTCATTGTTTTTTTCTAATCAATATAGTTACAAGGAGGATAAAATTTTCTTGCATGTTTGAAGTCTGGTTCGTGGAATATGGATTTTTCTATAATTTAAAACTCGAGGACGAGTTTTTTTCAAAAGAGAGGAGAATGATGAGGATGGTAGCAGAAGAAATTTAATATTATTAGGTTATTATTATGTATTATTATTTATGGATGATTTTCATATAATTAGTTTATTTAGAAGATAATATTAGGATATATTTAATTATATTATTAGAATACTCTAGAATATTAATTATTTTAGGTAGTAGATAATTACTAGGATTTTATTTCCTTATTTAATTAGGTTACTTATTATTTTGCTTAGCCTCTAAGTTTTAGGGTTTTTCTTATTCCTATATAAACTGTTGTAATCTCTTATTATTATTAACCTAATTATCTTCTTTGAATTCTCTTTCTTCCTTCCTCCATCTTTGTCCTACATCAACTGTTACCATACGTGTTATGTTGTTTGTTTACTGCCATTGTTTTGTACTGCAATATATGCCTCTTTTACTGTTTTACTTGTGTAAATTTTCCTCTCAAGTTGACAGGGCTGTACAATATGATATTATAATTATAAGGAATGTGGTTGCATAGTTAGGATGCTTTAGACTGATTCTTTTGTCTTTTTCATACGAGTAATATTTATTTCTGACTTAGTCGCAATAGTCATGTCTGGATCTGGTCCAGAAGGTTCTCAATTCGATGCACGCCAATTCGATGCAAAAATGACTGAACTGTAAGTTCTCTGTATTCAAATTTCAATTAATTGAAGTTGCTTCATAATAGATTTACCTTTTATTTTCTAGTTACACTTTATTACTTACTTTCTGATGAAGAAGAAGCATATTTTCTTCCTTATACGTCAATGATGGTACTCATATTATGGTTTGATGAATTGATTGGAGCAGACTTGGGGCTGATGGAGAGGAATTCTTCACATCATACGATGAGGTTTATGACAGTTTCGATGCTATGGGATTGCAAGAAAATCTTCTTCGAGGCATCTATGCTTATGGTAGAGAAAATTTTAACCTTGTTTTCCGTTTTCTCATGTTATTTGTTTTCCTTAAAAATATGTTCATCAAGACGGGACATCATGTGAGAACTACATTAAACATATTTATATTTCCTGACTACTTCATGGCAAAGTGATTAATTTTTTAATTCTCCATTAGAACCTTCTTTCCATTCAATTTATCTTGTGATTGCCAAAGTTATCAATTTTATGGTTGCCTGTCATTTCTTTAGTTTACTGCCGATTCTTATATAGAACCAGTTTTTGGGGAAGTGGAGAGCTGATAGGTGGGTTTAATTTTTGGAAGGTTTTGAGAAGCCCTCTGCAATTCAGCAACGGGGGATTGTTCCATTCTGCAAGGGACTTGATGTTATTCAACAGGCACAATCTGGTACTGGGAAAACAGCAACTTTCTGCTCTGGAATTTTGCAGCAACTTGATTACGGTGTAGTTGAATGTCAGGCATTGGTCCTTGCACCCACTCGTGAACTTGCACAGCAGATTGAGAAGGTTATGCGAGCACTTGGTGATTATCTTGGTGTGAAGGTTCATGCTTGTGTAGGAGGAACTAGCGTCCGCGAAGATCAGCGCATTCTCTCAAGTGGTGTTCATGTTGTTGTTGGTACACCTGGCCGTGTATTTGACATGTTGCGAAGGCAATCACTTCGTCCGGATTACATCAAAATGTTTGTGCTGGATGAAGCTGATGAAATGCTTTCGAGAGGTTTCAAAGATCAGGTATTCATCATTCTCAGTTTTCCATGATCTGTATGTGTTCATCTGCTGTGTTGTCGGTCTCTTTTAGCCTGAATCGTCAATTTGTGGTTGTTTGTGCTGTGTTTAATGGGGTATAGGATGCTTATCTCAGAGATTATCTCGTTACAAATTATGCACGTGATAAAATGTTTTTATGCTTTTAGTATTTCGTTTGACACATTTAGCTCTTGGATATGAACTTATTTGGATTTTTTCTTATACAACTGGAAAAGCTGTTGTGTTCTGCAATACTGAATCCAAATTGTTTACCACTCAAAGCAGTTTCTTACCCTCAACTTTATTCTTGTCAGATCTATGATATTTTCCAGTTGCTACCACCCAAAATTCAGGTTGGGGTTTTCTCTGCCACCATGCCTCCTGAAGCTCTTGAAATCACAAGGAAATTCATGAATAAGCCTGTGAGGATTCTTGTGAAACGTGATGAGCTTACTCTGGAGGGTATCAAACAGTTTTACGTTAATGTTGACAAGGAGGAATGGAAACTTGAGACACTTTGTGATCTATATGAGACTTTGGCCATTACCCAGAGTGTCATATTTGTTAACACTAGGCGCAAGGTTGATTGGCTCACTGACAAAATGCGCAGCCGTGATCACACGGTCTCTGCCACCCATGGAGACATGGATCAGAACACTAGAGACATCATTATGCGGGAATTCCGCTCTGGTTCCTCTCGCGTGCTCATCACCACTGATCTCTTGGCTCGTGGTATTGATGTCCAGCAAGTGTCTCTTGTAATTAACTATGATCTCCCAACTCAGCCAGAGAATTACCTTCATCGAATTGGACGTAGTGGACGTTTTGGAAGGAAGGGTGTTGCGATAAATTTTGTTACCACGGATGATGAAAGGATGCTGTTTGACATACAGAAGTTTTATAATGTAGTAGTTGAGGAGCTCCCTGCCAATGTTGCTGATCTCCTTTAGAGTGGTTTTGATGTGATGAGGTAAATTGTTTGTTATTTGGAAGTAATTTATGGTCTTATCTCGTAGGGGTTTAGCAGTCAAACATGTCTTGGGACTTTCAACTGGGAGATTTGGGAGCCATCAATTGCAATTGAGACGACTCACTGCCCAGTTTGGTTGTAATTTGAATACATTGTTGCAAATTTTGTTGGTTTTCTTTGTAAGTTTCCAATACAACTTGCAAAATGGAATGTTTGAACCAATGTCAATGAGCTCTCCTGTTTGACTTCTTCTATTCGCTATGCAGGTTATTTATTTATAAACGTGACGTGATTTGCTATTCTGCTCAAACTAATTAAAGATTTAAAATTAAAACTGATGTGCTATTCTGCTCAGTAGAGTTTACACAATATATATTTATTTATGTGTGTGTATTTGTATAGTAGTTTACGTGATAGTTTGATACATCATTTGCAGTTGTTGAAGCTAGTGTTTATAATAACAATTTTTTTCTTTAGCATATGCCTGTTCTGCCTGTGCTTAATAGATTATAGGGTGATAATTCGAGTTGTGCTAGAATTGCCCAGTTATTAGAAAATCTATTTAGCTGTAGAGTTCTGCTCCTCTTTAAAAGTAAGCAGCTTGAGTATTCTAGTTGCAAAATGATAAAGCAGGCTACTAGCCCCATCACTAAAGATGGTGGTAGAAAGTTTGTGCCTCGTGGTTGCCATTTGGTCATCATCGCTTACCTTTTCACTGCATGTTATATTATGGTCAGAGTATGTCAAAGCTTAGACAAAGCATGTAGAAATGCTCTTTCTGTGCCTGGTGGTGTTGGCTTGGATCAGTTTTGGAGACAAAGCATATGCATTATTATGCATTGTAAGTGGTGGTGATAGCTTCATGGCCTATAACACCTTTTTCTTTTATTCACAGGTTTAAGTGTTTGTTTGGTTGAATCATATGTGGGTCAGTATTTTTTTTGTGAGAATTTGCTGGTAAAATAATGCTCTCCCTGTTCTTAAAAGATTGTCGTTTAAGGTTAATGCACACAGATTAAGGAATATAATTAATACATAGCGAAAATACTATACTACCCTTATTAATTGTCTCAACTAATTATTTCCTTCCCAATGTTTTTTATTCAATTCAACCAATTACTACTTGAATTATAACATTGAATTGAATAAGAATCATTGGGAAGGGAAGAAAACTTTAAATAGGACAAAGCTTTAAATAAGGGTAAAGTAGGGAAAAAATAGCCAATGTGTATTGCTAAACTCAAAACGACAATCTTTTTGAAATAAAAATTATTTTTTAAAACGACAATCTTTTAGGAACTGAGGGAGTAATTATTATTCCTCTTCCAGGTAATATAATTATTGAAAGGTGAACCTATAGTTCATTCCTTATCCTTAGTCTGCTCACAGTTGGAGGAGAATACAAGGGGATGGTAGGTGATTGTTGGGACTTATAGAGACCAGAAAACATGATCATTTCTACTTTTATAATGACAGGAGCTGGCAATTCATTCTTTTACCTGATTTGATTTTTTTTAATATTATTATTATTTTTAGTTTGTGATGTGCTTATATTTTTAAAAGAAATTATTAAGATATGTGTGCTGAGATTGGTTTGTTAGTTGAGCTTGGCAAGACACTATCATAAAGTAATTTAATAATATAAAATCACAATTAAAATTAAAAACAAAACAATAATAAATTTAATTTTGTATATATTATAAGAGAACGTATCGAGTATCTAATCGAAAATTGAGTATATATCGAATCATAATCGAAAAGTCGAGTAGTTTAAATTTTAAACGAGACGAATATAACCCTTCTTATATTATACTCATATTTTTTTTCGAATTATTTTTTATACTCAAATTTAGATCATATTATTAACAAATCCGAGTCTCACTCGTATTTTTCCGAGTTGTGCCCGAATCGTTCTCAAACTGTTTGGTTCGATTACGATCTCAGAGATAGCAAAAGTTTCATTAATTACCTCGAGAGATTTGATTGAGAAGTTTTATCATACAAATCAGATTGTACTTTCAACTTTGTTTGGTTTTAGTTTTTTTCTCATGTCCAAAAAAAACATATTTTGACTTTTGTGATTTAGGATGTTTCAACTTACTTAAAATGGATTAGAAATGGATGTTTCAACTTATTAGTGTTAGAAGGTTAAACAAGATATTGACCAATTAAATTTACTTAAAATGTTTTTTAATGATAGAAAAACCAATCTATCCTTTTCTCTGCCTTCATTTCTCTTTTTCTTCTTCTATTCTTTTGCATCCAATTTGGAATCTTTGGCCTCTTAGTAGGTACGGTGGATTGCCTCCTCTGTCAAACACAGTCTCAAAACAAAGATTATGCTACTAATTAATATTTTAAGATTTATATTATCTTCGTTTCAAAATTAAATATACATGTATTTTGATTTTTAAAAATTAATTCGCCAAATCTTAAAACTTAAAATTGATATAATTTAGTTTAAGTTTTAGAAACAACAAAACAAAGATGATAATTAATAGTACTTTATACGTGGTTTATAATTGTTATATCTGTTTGTACTAAAACTAAATAATTTCATATCTATTTTAAATTTTAAAATTTCGTAAATTAACTCTAAAAAATCAAAATATAACTCTAATTTTAGAATGTAAAGAGTAATATAGTAGTATGATTTAACCTGTTTTATTTTCCCCATACAACAATAATACTAATATATGTGCAGTGCAATGTGCATGAATCCATTCTACTCATGAATCATTATCGTTTTATCTTCTCATGGGTATAATAAATATTTACTATTATGATAAATATTTATTATTGGGACTCCGAAACTTCTTTGAAACAGGTGATGTTGCTTAAATTAGAGTTATTACGTATTATTAAAATTAAATTACTGATCCAACACAAAATTTTAAGTCTCATCTCCCACCATAAATGAAACAAAATTGTACTCGCTGCTTCTTTATAAAGGATTATTTTAGGGATATTAATTAGGGATGAGCATGATGTGATTTAAAATTTAAACCATACACGAAACTGCTTAGGTGCGGTTTGAAAAATTTAAAACTGTACATGCGATTTCATTTGGTACGGTTATAGTTCCAAAACCAATTGAAAAAATAAACCCGTAAAATAGTTAACAAAACCATTCACGCAAACGTATTATACAGTGAACACAATCATGGAGCTAATTTAGCAAAATAGATCTAAGTATCAACAATTATATGGTTAATTAATACTATGTTATCACATTTGATTTAGGAAATATCAAGTCACTCTTGATTTGCAAACATAATTGATACTATTTATTCTTCATTCAACCCTGTAATATATGTTTTCTAAAATAAAATGAGAAGAATATTTTATAGTAGAGAAATTATATATACTTGTAACAAATTTGAGAAAACATGATTATTTGGTGCGGTTTCGATTTTATGCGTGCGGTTTTAAATAGTAACCAAACCGAAATCGTAAATTTGGTTTTTCAACCCATCTAAAATCACTACATATTCCGGAACCGTTGGTGCGATTTTAATTGGTGCAGTTTGTGAGGTTTCGGTTCCAATTTGATTACTTGCTCAGCCCTAATATTAACGTTTGTGACGAGTATTTACAGCATTTTAACTTTTAAAGTTTGGTACGTAAAATTTGAGGTCCAAAGAGATTGCGTTTATGAATTAAATAAGTTATGTTTAAAATAAATTGTTCCTAGACGAATAAATTTTTTAAGTATATTTGTGTTTTTAAATATTCTAAGCCTCGCACCAAATACTGTAAATACTGAATAACAAAACATACACTAAAAATGTGAAAGAGTTCACCACTAAGGTATGCATCTAAATAGTAAAATACCAATCATAGTTTGGCATCGGGTTTTTTTTATCATGCATTTTACTCGATAGTTTCTAACAGAAAAAACACTAATAACCAGCAGTTCTACTTTGCCATTATATTTTATAAACACATACTTCTTTCCTATTAAATTTTATGTAGTTTATATATGTATTAAATACAAGATTGCTATTTTTTTATGGGGGAATATTGAGCTCCTAATTTTTCCCGACTAATTTTATATTTTTTTTATCTTAAACAAGAGAGTAGATCCTCTGTCTCCAATACATTTCTAATATACTATTTTATACTCTTTCTATTCTAAAATTAAAAATATATTTTAATTTTTTCGTGCCAATCCGCCAAATACTAAAATTTGAAACTGCTCATAAAATACTACTAATTCATAAAATTTTAATATGCAAAAAAATTGGAACTGGTCAAATGGGGAGCAATTTTCAAATGGGTATAGTATATATTAGTAGTATGGTTGTGTCATAATCCCATTGACTGGTCTAGATAACCCATGAAATACGCTACAAAAAATAAAATAAAATAAAAATTAGGACCGACTTGTCTACTATAATTGATTGTTCTCTACTGTTGTCTCTACCGGTTAGCCACTCTGTTGTTCATTTTTCCTCTGTACAAAGACCCATCAAAATAAGGGTCAAGAATACCCAAATCTCTCCTTCAAAAATCCATGGGAGATTATAGATCATATTCATATGCTGATGGGAGGATGCAGATGGAGAGATACTATGGGCCCTCAAACAACCCTCATGATTTCAGGTCTTACAGTGCTTCATATGCTGCTTCTTCCTATGGACCTCCATCCACCCAAAAGGAAATGAAGTTCAAAAAGGGGAAAAGTGTAAGTGGGTCTTCTTCAAAATCATGGAGTTTTAGTGATCCTGAGTTTCAGAGGAAAAAAAGGGTTGCTAGCTATAAAGTTTTCGCTGTTGAAGGGAAGGTCAAAGGGTCTTTTAGGAAGAGCTTCAGGTGGCTTAAAGATAGGTACAGCAGGGTGATTGATGGATGGTTGTGATTTTTGTAATATCATTTTATTTTTCTCCACTTGTAATTTGTGCTTGTTGCTTATTTGATAAAAGTCATAATTTTGTGTAATATTGGGATTTCATGATAAATTCATTATGCGGGTTTTCCTTGATATGAACACATTTATTTATGTAACTTTGGTGGTTGGTTTTTTTTTTCTTCCTCCCCATTCATTTTTGGGTTTTTGCTTAAAATATCTCAGCATTAGGATCCTTCAAAAATATTCTTCATGATGCTCTGATTATATCCTTTGTGACTGTATTATTACAAATGCATGTATCTATATGTGTGTGTGTGTGTGTGTGTGTATATATATATATATATATATATATATATATATATATATATATATATATATGTTTTATTACACAAGCATTGATGCAGTAGTCATTGGATGGTGATAAGCCCTTGTGGTGTGATGGTACTGGTATATATAAATCCTTAGGTCCTAATTCTGGTCTAGCAAACATAATAGTATATCCTAGGTTTTAGGATCTATCTCTCTGGTGTCTGTATGACCTTTAAATTCAGGATGTTGCTTGATTATAATTGAATAATTTGTTTGGTGAAGAAGGTAGCTGACATTGCTGTGGACGTTTTGAATTCAATCTAGTGATGCACTCCTTTGATTCTGTTACTGCCTTATGACTGAACTCTTTGCATTTTGAGGTTGCCTGGAATATGTTAGCCACATTTACAAACAGTTGGCCCTATATTAGGTCAGGTATTTAGGGTAAAGAAGGACTTGGATTTGATGAAAATACATGTTATATTGCAGAGATTGAAGTCAAAGTACATAGTCCATTTGGTAATAGTTTATGGTCGAACCATGTATTTACTAGTTCAGGATAGCCTTTTTTATTCATCATATATACGACTTCCACAACAATGTCTATGATCAGTGATGCCTTTAGTCCTTAATGTTAATTAGATAATCTTGCCTTTTTTTATTGAGTTTCACCTTCACTTCGTCTGCATATTGCTTCTTGTTGTTTGTACCATCCCATCCCTATATTTTTTGGATTACATTCATTCCAGAAGTTGATGCTAATGTCATTGAAATTCCTTATATTCGATGATTTAGATTGATTTGTGGTTGAATTGTTTTTGAGTAATACTCTATGAAACAACTTCCTTGGCCCCAAACAGAAGAGATGGAGTTGTCCATCACACATAACTATGCTTTCTTAACTAGGATTCTAATTTTCAGGGACAGATGCAATTATTTCTTTTGAGAAATAAGGTTTAGTGTGTATAGAAGGTTCATTTTAGCATTGTGGATTTGGTATCTTGTTATTCTATCTAATAAATTTATTTATGCTCGAACCATGTATTTACTAGTTTAGGATAGTCTATATATATATATATATATATATATATATATATATATATATATATATATATATATATCATTAATGTAGATATCACATACTGCATTTTTTTAATTGCAAACTTGCTACGATGAGGGATGATTTTTCTGAGACTTTAATCTTAAATCCATTTTAATGTTGGTTTTGGGCTCTATTATTATTTAAGCATGGAAAGCATAATGGAGTTGTTTCATTTCTGCAACATCTAAGCATCCTCTTTCTCGAAATCCTGCACTGTTATGTCTCTCTGTTTTGGTATTTAGGATACCAAATTAGAATTGTTTTCATGATGTCTCATTTTCAAATATTAAAGCATTCATAGTTACATATATTCCATTTTTTTAAATATAAAAAAAACTAAATTATTTGTAGTGGTTTGTTGCAGTGTTACAAATATTTTGAAACTGGAGGCAAAGCTAACATACCTTTGTGTGTATATGCAAAAATTTGTATCTTTCAGTTTTTTGTTAATTCTGTTTTAGTGGGTTTTTCACCTGCAGTTGCAAGGTAGGTGTGGTAAATGTGTATAGGGATGTGATAATGACTTTCTTATAGATTTTTCGAGATTAATGTGGGGGTTTTGTACTAAGATTAGTGATTCTTTATAAATTAGAACTTAATGACGATCTTATGATTAAAACCATTTGTTATTATAAGTATTTTTTGGTACAGTTCTTAGTTGAGAATTTAAGAATTTGACAAGTTTTTGGAGAGGTTTAGTTCTCTCAGTTGTTGGTACGTTTGATCGTTTTTAATGATTATATGTTATTTTATTTGAAAGAATTATTATTTTATTTTTTGTAACAGATTACAGTTTTAATATATTTTAGTCTTTTGGACTTTTGATCACAAAACATGTAGTTCCAAAATCAGACATACAATTTGATTTTTGAGGTCAAACGAAAACATATTAAATTTTAAAATTGGTATAACTCGTAAAATTTTTGAATGAAATAAATTTTGTGATTAACAGTTTTGTTATTTATTATACAATTATAATAATTGTATCAACTAAAATTAAATAAATTCGTATCAATTTGAAGTTTAATATATCGTCGTTTGACCTTAAAAGTCAAAGTGTATTTCTAATCTTGGAACTAAAGAAGTATAATTTTATAATCCAGTATATCATCAGAACCAATCAAACTTCACTAAAAAAACAAACAAACTTAAAGAAACAAGTTTCACATAGAAGAAGAAATAAACTCGCTCGAATTAAGAATCGAAAAATCGAACCTAAGATATAATAATCACAGTATCTTAATTTTAATAATATGTCATGGACAAAGTACGCTTAGTTAATTATGGTATTTATGTAAATTCAAACAAAAGTACAATTCGAAAAGCTATTGCAATTGTCTTTGTGGGATTAGAAAAAATACGAACACCTTTCTAAAAGGAAACTAATATTTTTATAAATATTTTTTCATATTTTTATAATAAAAGTGTCGCTATAGATGTATAACGATAGTAAAAATTGTCGCTTTAGAATCTATAACGACGATTTTATTGTGAAAATATCATTTTCTGTTATAAATTTATCAGTTTTCTTTTAAAAATAAGCACAGTTATCTTTTGAATAAGCAAATGGAATGAATGGTGATCCATCCATTCTAAAATTAGCAATGCATCCTTTCTAGTTCCTTCAAAAAGAATATATTTTATTTTTATTTTTAAATTATTACTATTAGACGATATGATATTTTTAATTTGTTATTATTTTTTTTGTTATCACCTTTAACATCACATCATTTAGCTTGATTAGTATTAAGTGTATATTTGATAATATAATTTAAAATTTATCATTTTAAAAATATATCTCTAATTTTAAAATTTAAAATATATATTTAACATAAAAATACAAAAAACATGCAAAACTAAAAATATAAATAAAAAGTCTATTAGACATAATTAGTGACAAACTCAATGTAAAAATTAATTATTTTATTTATATTTTTTGTTTCAAAATATAAAATTACTCCCGTTCTTATTCATCTAATAATAATTTATTTTAATTATAACTTATTTTAACTCATAAATATAACGTTGAAACACTTACTAAAATTGATACTATTTAAAAGTCCAAACGCGACCGCAGCAAAAGTGGTAGCCGAACAAAACCTTATTATTTCCTTCTACAAAATTACTCCCTCCGTTCTTAAAAGATTGTCGTTTTAGAAGAAAAAAATTATTTCAAAAGTTTGTCGTTTACAACTTTCGAGTAGAATAAATTATTTACTTTCCCATATTACCCCTACCTTCTCTCATTGTTCCAATAAATTCTCTCTTGTATTAATAATTTTCAATTTCCCATAAAGGGGTAGTGATGAAATTTTAAATAAATTTTAATTGCAAAATGGTAGTATTAAATGATTTTCTTAATCTATGTGTAAAAACTTTAAACAACAATCTTTTAAGAACAGAGGGAGTACAAGACTACGCCAAACGGACTAACAAATTTTGGAGTAAAGCTGAAGAGAAACTAGAAAACACGAAAATAAATTGTCTATTCATATATGGGAAAAATATATCGACATAACTGTAGTACACAATCGGTTATGACGACAGTTTTTTAAATTATAGCGGGCCATAATTATTCAGGGCTAGGGCAATGGTGAACTGAGCCATATTCCAAAAAATTCATAACCCTACTGTATGTGATACTCAGCTGTGTATACATGTAGCCCATATATATATATATATATATATATATATATATATATATATATGTGTGTGTGTGTGTGTGTGTGTGTGTAAGATCCCGAATTTTATGAAATAAAAGTATTCAATTTTTCTTATAATTACTATTCAGTAAATGGTTAAATTGATAAATATTAAAGTTAAGGGTGATATATGAATTTTTTTAGAAATACACAAGTGGTTATAAAATATTCATTGTTATCGGTGAATATTCGTTTGATCGTGGAATATTCTTACTGTCGGAAATATTCATACGACGGCTCAGCCTTTTGTGGGCCCCATAACGGAAAGCGATTGGATGAAGAAAACGACAAGAGTAAGTTGTTTATAAATAACGGCGTAGTTGTTACCGTTAACACTGTTAGAATACCCGGTGGTTAAAACAAAGTAATACGCGTTGTTGCACAGTAGCACACGGTATTGCACCAATTATTGATTTTTACGTAAGAAGGCATTACTCAATAATTTTTACAGTAATTACTGTTCAGTATTTTATTTTATTGATTCAATAATTGTTGCGTTGATATTTCATGTGACGACCCCAAAATAGGTTCATTCCACCCAACCCATTCTGAGTCGTCAAATACATGGTACAGAAAATAACTACAACTTTATTACAACAATTATCGTGCAAAATACAACAACACATATGCTGTGAGTTTGGATACAAATATATACCAAATGTGACTCATGTTCCAACCGTGGACATCACCTCACAATAACACCTTACATAAAGGTATAGTCAAAAACTGTTTTAGAAATTAGAATCTTTGGGAAGTGCTCAAGGAAACCTTCGTACATGGGAGGCCACGCGTCTAGGTTATGATAGATATCATATGGCCACAGAATTATCCTTGGTTGACCCAATAGACCCCAAAGAAAAACGAGAAGATTACTATCATATTCTTCCCAATGGTGAGTCTTCTCTTGACTTATCATTATCTCCACTGTCTCTAATTGAGAATTATACTTCAAACAAACACCAAGATTATATAGGTAGTGCCCATAGATATACTCAGCAAGTGGATGAGCACAACCCTGTCTTATGATGACACGAGGTTGTATGTCATTGGACATCTTGTATGATAGTAACAAAACACCCTTCCAACGTTGGGTTCGCCTCACCCTATTTTCTTCACCAAATATAACTACTAAATGATGACCACCGTTCTATTCCCTTGTTACCCCCGCTCGACCCAGCTACACTCTTATTACCTGAAAGGAATTGTGAAGCAGAAGGGTGAGCACAACTAGCTCAGTAAAGAATGTCATGACTAAAGATAATTCAATTATCAATAGCCTTCATCAACAATAAATCAGAGATTTAGAACATATGGTAAATGATAAAAATTTCAACCATAGTTGCAGCGGAACGAGCAATCCATTAGAAGAGTCAAATAGACTATAAAGTCTATTATCTTCTCCATGTTAAAAATCCACCAACAATGTTTTATCCCTGTAACATCAATCAACAATTCTGGTCCACAATCATATGAATAACTCATAATCATAACTGTAGTTCTAAATTCCTCTTCTCATCCAGGACGAAGATAATTTTCATCACCTATCTTTACCTGAAACATCAAAGATCATGGTTACACCAAATCACATTTCCTGTTCATAATCATACTAATAACTTCATCTTTGCACTACGGCCCAAAGATATTCATTTGTATCACCAGTTGGTCATGTTCATCTCAACATATGTTCATCTTTGCACTACTGGCCAAAGATATTCAACAACATGTCATCTTTGCACTACGGGCCAAAGATATTCATCAACAATTCATCTTTGCACTACAGGCCAAAGATATTCCTCAACAATTCATATTTGCACTACGGCCAAATATATTCATCAACAGTTCATATTTGCACTACAGGCCAAATATATTAATATCTCAAAGAAATATATAATCATTTCAGAATTTATATAAACAATAATTATAACCATGTTGATCAATTCACCTTTGCACTTAAGCTAAAGATATTCACTTATAAATTCAATGGTCATGATCATACCAGTCAACAATTCAACTTTGCACTACTGGCCAAAGAGAACCCATAGTCATGATCATACCAGAAATCTACCCATCTTTACACTCAAGTCAAAGAGAAATATCATCATTAGGGTTATAAAAATGTTATATATGATAATAAAATCAATATAATCAACATATAGATTTAATCTCAAGAGTAATATTCATAAACCAACTATAATTTGGTCAGAAAAAGAAACCAATGTTGTCGTGAATAGTAACTCGTGAATAGTAACTCATGAATAGTAACTTGTGAATAGTAACTCATGAATAGTAACTCATGAATAGTAAACTCGACACAAAAGGTAGAAATTCCACAATAATATACATACCAATATTTCGGTATAATGATATTGAAAGAATAATATTTCTTAAGCTTATAAACAATTTATTTAAATTGTTTACACTTTACTAAATAATGTATTTAATCATTCTAAAATACCAAACTCATAAGATTTTATCGCCAATAATCAAAACTCTCATCAAAAATCTGCATATAACTCATATAGGATTCTCAAGCCATAAAATCCTATTTTCCAATTTTCTTACTTCACATAACATATTTAATTTATTTACTCATAACTAGTCCATTTTCATGAAAAATACCAAATCAGTTCCAAAAATATTTCTTTTCTGGGATTTAGCATAATATAGTCCCATATTGAACATATATTTTTCTCAGAATTTTTAAAAGTCATTTACTATTTTTCATATGACCAAAATAGCCGAATATTTAGACATTTATCAAAAATTGTACTTTTGTCTAAAAATTCTGAAATTTACAGAGTATACTTCTATCATATACATGTACTCCCAATAAAAATTTCATCAATTTTGGAGTTAACCACAAGGAATTATAAGCTGTTACTTCTAAAATAGTATTTTCTCATAAAATTCATAACTCTCAATCTATACATCCAAAAATCACCATTTTTGGACACAATCAAGAAAACTCATCAAAATATCATTTCAAATTTTTCCAGAATTTTTGAAGATCAGAAAAATTTCGAAACTAAAAAATATAACAACCCTTAAAATCCATTACTATCCCTTACCTCAAAAGAGCAGTACTTCTGACTGGATATCGGATATGATGCTGAAGGAAACTTGCACTGATAAATAGTAACTCACCAAGTATCTAAAAACTCACAAAATATGCTTCATAATATAGAGAGAGAAAGAGAGAAAGCTTATGTTTCTGGTGTGATTTTCAATTCTAACTTAGCCCTCTATTTATAGGAAAATTTTGGTAGGTTTGACCTGCAACCTGATGGCTTTACCTGCTACTATTCCCACCCACCACATTTGAAATATAATTCAGCACATTTCTTCACCAACCACAAGTGGGGCCTACCAATTCTAGAATTTTCCACCAAAATGATAAACTCCGAAAATTCAACAATTTCTGAACCAGTCATCTCGTAAAATTCATAATAAATCATACGTTCATTTTTAACGGTTCAAAATTTGTGGGCATATACTCAACTTATATATGTATAACATATCCAAAAATTACCACGATCCAACGGTCGGATTAAAAATTATAACCCCCGCAAAATATCTCAAAAATCCTGATTTTTAATACCTCCATTCCGACAAAAGTACGGATAAAAATCTCAACATTAACTCCTTCATTTTTTAACCACAAAAATATATCCTTCATTTATATCCACATAAAATAAATATTTCCTTATCATATGAATCAATAATTAATTATTCACAAATAATATTACAGAATCACATTTATGACAACCAGGCCGTTCCCAGGAAAGAGGGGGCTTTCCAATAAGGATTTCTCCTTACTAGCGCGCAATTAGATGACCAAACCTCTCCTTAGACAGAACTTTCTAGACATTGCCAATAATGCTATCTAATAATATTATTCAAATAATATGAATTATTGATCTGATAATAGAAAATACTGTGCAACAACAATTATTGAAACAACATATAATATAAAATATCAACGCAATAATTATTGAATCAATAAAATAAAATATTGAACAGTAATTACTGTAACAATTATTGAGTAGTGTCTTCTTACGTAAGAATCAATAATTTCAAAAATACTATGCAATACCGTGTGCTACTGTGCAATAACGCGTATTACTGTATTTTAACCACCGGGTATTCCAACAGTGTTAACGGTAACAACTACGCCGTTATTTGTAAAAACTCAAATTTGTCGTTTTCTTCATCCGACAGTTATTCTGTTATGGGGCCCACAAATGGCTGCGCCGTCGTACGAATATTCCCCGACAGAAAGAATATTCCACGACCAAACGAATATTCCCCGACAACAATGATTATTTTTTAACCACTTGCTTATTTTGAAAAAAAAATTTACATTTCACCCATAACTTTAAACTTTTATCAATTTAACCATTTACTAAATAGTAATTATAAGAAAAATTGAATACTTTTATTTCATAAAATTCGGGGTCTTACATTTCATATTACTGTTGTTTTAATAATTGTCACTACACAGTATTTTCTATTATCGGAGCAATAATTCATATTATCTTAATAATATTATTAGATAACATTATTGGCAATATCTACAAAGTTCTGTCTAAGGAGAGGTTTGGTCATCTAATTGCGCGCCAGTAAGGAGAGATCCTTATTGGAAAGCCCCCTCTTTCCTGGGAACGGCCTGGTTGTCGGTATTGTGATTCTGTAATATTATTTGTGAATAATTAATTATTAATTTATATGATGAAAAAAATATTGATTTTATGTGGATATAGATGGAGAAATTTTTAAATGTGACAATTGTTGAAAATTAATATTTTATCTTTTTCTGATAAAATAATTCATTTAAATATATTATTTTAATAATATATTAATGGTGATATTTTTACAATGAATGTGGGATATATGAATAAATGAGGAGGAAGAGTATTTTTGTTAGATTAAATGTTTAACACATGTTTTGTGTGTTGGTGGACACAATTCTTGACCGAAAATTTATTATAGCGTGTAAAATCGTCCGTTTGTGGATTTCGGTCAATTTCTGTTTGGAATTTGGAAAAACTTTCTTCTGCAAAGTTGTAGAGAATTGAATTTCCTATAAAAACTCGCAAGATTCGAATTTTCTGATAAAAGGACTATTTATTATGAATTATTGAAGTTCTGAAGTTCCAAAATAATTGATTTTTGAAAGTTTTAAATAATTATATTAACAAAAATGTTTTTTTTCATTTGTGGACATGTGTTAATGGCTGAAATCAGCTGGTGTGGTGTGCTAAGAAAATTAAAAAAATTATATTTTATTTTATTAGATTTTCTGCTTTGGTGTTCTAAGCAATTTTCTATAAATAGGGTGCTTAGGTTAGAATTGAAAAACACACCAAAAACTGAAGTTTTCTCTCTATTTCTCTCTCTATATATTGAGTGTATTCTTGTGAGTATTTTGATATCTTGAGTGTTGCTATACGGTGCAAGTTCGTTCAGCGTTATTCCAGTCAGGAGTACTGCTCTTTTGAGGTAAGAGATAGTAAGGGATAGTAAGAGATGTTATTTTTTTTATCAATGATATTATTTCTTTCAATATCATTATACCGGAATATTGGTAAGATTTTTCTTGTAAAATTCTTATCTTTTCATGTCGGGGTTACTATTCATGAGTTACTATTCACGAATTACTATTCACGAGTTACTATTCATGAGTTACTATTCATGGGTTACTATTCACGAGTTACTATTCATGACAAATTTGGTTTCTTTTTCTAACCAAATTATAGTTGATTTATGAATATTATTTTTGAGATTAAAACTATATGTTGATCATATTATTTTTTTATTATCATATATAACATTTTTATAACCCTAATGATGATATTTCTCTTTGACTTGAGTGTAAAGATGGGTAGATTTTTGGTACGATCATGACTAGGGTTCTCTTTGGCCAGTAGTGCAAAGTTGAATTTTTGACTGGTATGATCATGACCATTGAATTTATAATTGAATATCTTTAGCTTAAGTACAAAGGTGAAATGATCAACATGGTTATAATTATTGGTTATATAAATTCTGAATTGATTATATATTTCTTTGAGATAATAATATATTTGGCCTGTAGTGCAAATATGAACTATTGAGGAATATCTTTGGCCTGTAGTGCAAAGATGAGTTGTTGATGAATATCTTTGGCCCGTAGTGCAAAGATGACTTGTTGTTGAATATCTTTGGCATGTAGTGTAAAGATGAATTGTTGATGAATATCTTTGGCCCGTGGTGCACAGATGAATTTATTAGTATGATTATGAACAGGAACTGTGATTTGGTATAACCATGATATTTGATGTTTCAGGTAAAGACAGGTGATTAAAATTATCTTCGTCTTGGATGTGAAATTTAGAATCACAATTATGATTATGAATTATTCATATGATTGTGGAAAGGAACTGTTGATTGATGTTACATGGATAAAATATTGTTGGTGGACTTTTAACATGGAGAAAATAATAGACTTTATGGTCTATTTGACTCTTCTAATGGATTGCTCGTTCCGCTGCAACTATGGTTGAAATTTTTATCATTTACCATGTGTTCTAAATCTCTGATTTATTATTGATGGAGGCTATTGATAATTTAATTATCTTTAGTCAAGATATTCTTTACTGAGCTAGTTGTGCTCACCCTTTTGCTTCACAATTCCTTTCAGGTAATAAGAGTGTAGCTGGGTCGAGCGAGGGTAACGGGGAAATAGAACGGTGGTCTCTAGCTGTGGATGTTCTCCCGAAGTAGTATAGAAAAGTTCATTTAGTAGTTTTATTTGGTGAATCTAATAGGGTAAGGTGTACCCAACGTTGGAAGGGTGATTTGCCACTATCATACAAGATGTCTAACGACATACAACCTCGTGTCATCATAAGACAGGGATGTGCTCATCCACTTGCTGAGTATATATACGAGCACTACCTATATAATCTTGGTGTTTGTTTGAAGTATAATTCTCAATTAGAAACAGTAGAGATAATGATATGTCAAGAGAAGACTCACCATCGGGAAGAATATGATAGTAATCTTCTCGTTTTTCTTTGGGGTCTATTGGGTCAACCAAGAATAATTCTGTGACCATATGATATCTTTCATAATCTAGACGCATGGCCTCATGTACGACGGTTTCCTTGAGCATTTCCCAAAGATTCTAATTTCTAAAACAGTTTTTGACTATACCTTTATGTAAGGTGTCATTGTGAGGTGATGTCCACGGTTGGAACATGAGTCACATTTGGTATATATTTGTATCCAAACTCACAGCATATGTGTTGTTGTATTTTGCACGATAATTGTTGTAATAAAGTTATAGTTGTTTTCTGTACCATGTATTTGACGACTCAGAATAGGTTGGATGGAATGGACCTATTTTGGGGGCGTTACAATATATATATGTATATATATATATATATATATATATATATAATATAATATAAAATAGAGCGGCTCAAATCTCAAGACTTCAACATCCAACGACCTTAAATCAATTTAAGCTTCAACATCCAACGACCTAAAATCATTTGGGGCTTCAACATCTGACGACCAAGAATTTATCTATCAAAAATTTAAACCCACATCCATCATCTCAATCTCTCACTCTCGGTTCTCCCTCCTTACCCACGTACGCAAGATTTGTTTTTTCAGAAAATGAACTTTAATTTATTTTATTTTTTCTTTTTTTACTCTTTTCAACATCTTTTCATTTTTTACCCCTTTACCTATTCTTTCTCTCTCTTCACCGTCTCCCTGCATCTGGGTCTACTACATGTGATCTTCATCTTACCACCTTCCACCATCAAAATTCAAATCTTCATTTTTTTTTCTTAAGTTTTCTTATAATTAATTTGGTGAAAAAGTTAATTTGAGTTTTAATTTGAACTCAAACTACTTGCACAACTCTCAAAACTTGTTTATTTAGATCCAACAGTCTTTGAAATTCAAATAGGTAAAGATAGATGTACACACACACACACATATATGTATTATGAAAAAAAGTTATGATTTTTTTGTTTCAGATCTACAATTATAAAAATATGTAGAAATTAGTCATATGATTTTAGTTACGGACATTGGCTATGGAGTTTAGACAGTTATTAGGGAGGAGATGTTCGCAATGAATCTTTAAAAAACACGGGTGATGATGGTTGAAGAGATCCGGCGGACTAATACATTAGAAAGATGAAAGATGAAGAATATAAAGTGACAATAGAGGATAAAAAAAAGATAAAACAGTGACATATATATATATATATATATATATATATATATCAATTCATCTCACATGATTAACTTAATATCTCACGCGTTTCATATCATTTGTTAAGATTTATTATTTTTTATAAAAATGCTAAGTAGACAATAAATAAACGGATATCTAATTAATTTAACAGAATGGCTAATTAGCATATTTTTAAAGTTTAATGGCTAAATGATGAAAATGTGACAACTTTTGTCTTTTAGGATTAGTAATCTTAAAAATTAAATTTTTTTTTTAGACATAATGTGAGACATTTTTAAATTCAAAACTAATAAAAATTATTAAAAATTATAAAATAATAAATTATTATCATTTGATTTATTTTTAAGTGATATTAGGAGTATATATTTAATTATTAAATGACATTGGGATTAAGAACTTGAAGACATAAATATTTTTATTTTAATTATTTCATTTATAATTTCTTCTTAAACTAATACCTTCTTGCAATATAGGAGTATAATATTAATATTGATCTTTTAAAGTTAGTTGAGACATCTTTAAATTTATAATTAATTTATATTCATTTAATTTTAATTAATAATAATTATTATAATCTGTTTTAAAGTATTACTAATATGTATGAAATTTATTTTCACAAGCGAATAATCTATGATCTATACAGTATCAACAGACACGGTTATCGCTAGTACTGTGTATATATATTTTTTCTGTGTACAGTGATGTATAGAGAGAGAAAGAGAGAGTGATATAAAGATGTGGGTAACACCATCGGAAAAGTTCTCCAGAAAAAGGGCACTGTCATTCTCCATTTCTCCCTACTCTCTCCCTCAAGCTCAAGGTCTATTTCCTGTATACTTTCTCATTCAGTCATTTTATGAGGTCTTTTCCCTCAAATTTTTAGTTCTTTTACCAACATTTTTATTTTTCTTGTTTGTTAAATCCCTATAAGCATTTTACTTTCAATCGCGGTTTGAGGTTGTTCAACTTTTTTTGATGTGTAAATATTTGGATAGATGTGAATGCAACAGCAACTCTGAAATTTTGGTGTGGTAGGTTGTTTAAAAGTTAAAAAGGTAATTTTTTTTGGTTTGTGATTGGTTGTAAAATGTATTGGTTTAAGTGGTTTGAACCCTAGATTTGTATTTGTCAATTGATAAGGGATCTCATTTTAATGAACAACAAAATTGAAAATTGTTTGGAAGTTGACGATAAATACAACTTAATAGTCCTTTTATATGGCCAAAATAGTCCAAATAAAACATGTTCATGCATTATATGTTTACAGGCAATAGTCTCCTCCAAAAGTAATACTTGCAACTTTATGATGACACCTTTATGCTTTTATAACAAGCTTTGTAGTATGGCCTATGGATTTCACAGATGAAGCTACCTTTTTATTGGGGTGAAATTTGAATGAAGTGTGGCTTCCACACCAATTATATTTTGCACTGATACTTAACCATTTGTTTCACAAATTAGCATCTGGAAGAATGTTTTGGTGAGGGGCTTCACGTATAGGGTGATAATTTAAAAAGGGGCATTTACTTTTCCACTTTAGGCTATGTCAAACTATTGGTCACGACCCAACAATTTAATCCCTGGGGGTAACTTAAATTAATAATATTGTATAAAGAGCTTTAGTTTTTTTAATACTTTTGTTCAAAAGTTGTAGCCATTTGTGCATAATAGGTACATTTGCCCATGGTTTCCAGGATTGTGGATCGATGTTCCCATACCATGATTTAGAACACGAAATGATAGTTTTTGGCTCACAGATCGTAGGACAGATAGGGTTCCTTGGTAACCCTGCATTTACCTAATAGGTTGTGTATTTCCACTTTTGAAATGGGTTTAGATTACCTTGTGTCACTCTCTTAATAGAGTTGTTGTTACACAATGCACTCTAATTGGGCTACCCTATCATAGGATTGACTATACTTGTTTGACTTGAAATGAAGCTTTTTGGGACCATATGCATTTTCTTGCTAATTGATTGTGTGTCATCTCAAATATTTCTTTGTAGTTGTTCTCAAATAATCAAAGATTGGCGTACTTTCTTTTTTCTCATCGAAGAGTAAGACCTTGAATGGATGTTCTTTTCTTTGAGGCCTAATTAGATTAAACTATTCATTATCTATTTTGCAGGTGATTAGAGCATATGCTTTCAACAAAGCTTGGGTTATTGGTTTCCTCATGGATATATCTGGAGCCATGTTGATGTTACGAGCATTATCTCTAGCTCCTGTAAGTACATCAGCAGCAAGCTTCTTTTTTTATGTATATATGTTAATCCTAAAACAGACTTTATTAATTAAATGTTAGTCCTTCAACATCTGAATCGTATTTTACAGCCTATTAATTAAATCTAGTTAGTTGAGATATACTCCTTCTGTTCCAAAATACAAGTTAGCTAAGTACACAGTTTTGGCTGTAATTATGTTGTGTAGTTGTACTGAGGCAAGGACTGCTTTTGATAAATAATATATCTTTTGTTTATAAAAGTAAAACACGTTAATGGAAGGAGAGAAGGGGATCATCCAAAGTTAGAGATGTTACCTGATATAACCTTCGTACAGAAAAATCTGTAATTTCCTGCTTGTGATTCTTGAGAAAGTTCGCAAGTCTCTAATTACAAGATACATAAACAAAAATAAATCTTGTAATAAAGTTAGCAAAAAAATAAAACAAAACTGATGTTATATCATTTAAACCTTCCTTTCCTTCATCATCATTCTTGGGAAATATTTAATTATTGAAAGTAAAATACACAACAACCAGTCAATTTATGTCAGATTAGTGAACAAAAGATGCTTTGCTGTGTTCTTTATCATTGGCAATTTGTTTGAATGTTAAACTTTTATCTAATGAAGCATGTTTTAATATTTAACTGGTGGGTTTGAGTTATTGGTTGCATAACAAGTCAAAGAGGTGTGTTATGTTATCTTGTTGCATCCCTGTGAAACTCGTTGTAATTTGTTTGATGCACTCCAGGTTTCTGTCATTCAACCAGTTTCTGGATGTGGACTTGCCATCCTTTCTATATTTTCTCATTTTTATCTGAAGGAAATGATGAATGCTGTTGATTGGATCGGTATCACTTTGGCCAGCATTGGCACCATAGGTAATATAAGTTTCTTAAATTTATTATTTTTAAATGCAACAGTTCAATCTGGTAGTGTAGGCATTCAATATTAATTATCTTAGAAAAAAAGGTATTTAATATTCGTATTTCCATATGAAAGGTTACTCATGTTTTATGGAGTAACTGGGGTGAACCTTGAAAGTAATTACAAATCAAAGTGGTCCTTGGTTTCAAAGTTGTTTGATCAGTACTCTAGATTATGTTGATAATAAGAAGTAGCTTTTTATCTCATTGTGAATTAGACTGTAATATTACTGACAAATATTTTACCATACATCCCAGCAGATTACGAAAGTCTGATCTCATAGTTGATTTTTGTTTCACTGATTAGGCCAGTAGTGAGTTATGCTTATATGTGCTCTTTAATGTGCAGGAGTTGGTGCTGGAGGGGAGGAGCAAGAGGCTTCCTCCATTTCAATTTTCCATTTGCCATGGCTTGCATTTGTTGTTGCATTCCTGTTTGTAGGTATCTTAACCTTTGCACCATCTGCTAATAGTAACTTTAACATGTTTCATGTTGTCTATTACTGATCTGCAAAGAAATTTGGAGGGCAGCATTATCATAGTCATTGTACTTGGCTTATGTTGTTTGATTTCGAGGATTCATCACGTTCCTAAGCTTTTGAGCTCTGTCTTCGTGCTCTAAAATTTTAATTATTTTTTTTGTGGGTTAAAATCTTTTTCCTCCCTATCTAAAGAGACATGTTTCCTATAGTCTTCAATTTTAACTAAGAGTCTGCATCTGGAATTCCTATCCATAACAGTGGACTAGGCCATGTTAACTTGTAACATAGTATCAACAGTATGAGGTTACATGAGGATACCTGCAATCTTGTACATAAAGCACTTTTTCTTTAGTATGAAATATGCTGCCACATGTCGGTGTCGAATACTGTGAGATAGAACATACAAGGTTCATGATTTTGGAACATGGATCGAGTATTGTTACTAAATTTTTAGATCACAGATATCAATGAATAATTAAACTAAGTAATTCTATCTGTTGAAGGAAATTATAGAATTGTGCATTTGCATATTTTTGATAATTATATATTTTGCTGGTATTGTCTTTAAGTATCAGTGATAGTAATAAATTAATAATGTGTCCTGCCGTTTGTCTTGGTGTAACAGTTGTTTGTTCCGAATTATCTTGATTCCATTTGTTCAGAGGATTTATAGTTTTATAAATGGGCTAAGGTAGTGGATAAATTATTACTTACTAATAATTTAGAATTTATCCAATTACGAAGTATGGTGTAATCTCCCAAGTGCAGTGGCTGTGGGTGCCTTCGCAAATGGGAAAAAAAGTATGGCGTAATCAATCTGTCTACTAGCTAATTACCAATGGTGATCTTTTATCTTTTATCTGTTACTGATATTGTTTTACTTGCATCTAGAAGGGAAATAACATTTTATTGAGTTTACTCTCCCATTTTCTTTATTCCATTTATAAATGAATGGTTCCAACCCATGCATTGTTCTGTCTTGTTTCAGTTAGAGGGACCAAATTAAAGAGAATGTTATTGTATTCCATTCTGTTTTTATTGATTTAGGTTTGATTTGCTCTTATGGATGCAGGTCCTCCTCAATGGATGGCTTCGTATTTACAGACGACAGTGCAAAGAACAGGAGCTGGTAATGACATCAGTTTTCTAAATGGTATACTGCTGGTTGAATTATAACATATTTTTGTTTTAGCGTTCTTATATATATGGACTTTTTAATTATTATCCAGATGGAATCTGAAGTTGTTGAGGAATTTATTTATGGCTTGGAATCTGGCATTCTGTTTGGGTATGTTGTAACCTGTACTATTACAATTAGATATAATTTTTTAGTCATTTCTCTCTTTATTTTGTGTTTTGCTCGTTAGTTTTTATCATATGAGCATTCTATGCAAAATGTTGCATTGTTAACGCTACTTGTTAATCTTTCACTTGTGAATCTTCTCAGAAAAATATTGATTGCAGGATTGCATCTGTGATATCAAAAATGGGATTCGTATTCTTGGAGCAGGGTTTCTCCAAGTTGCTGGTTCCCCTTTGCATTTCAATCAGTATATGCTGTAGTGGTTCAGGATTTGTGTACAGGTGTGTCAGATCACAGATGTCTTTAGTTGTTGCAATCCTATTTTCTTTACTTTTATGTCAAAGAATAGGAATGTCAAATTCAACATATTCTTTTATATTGTTTTGCCTTGTTGATCATTTAAGCATGTTTGCTAATGCTTCAATTTGCATGCTTAAATATCTCTGTAGTATCTATGATGCATGTATATCAATATCAATATACTAAAATATATGCAAAATGGCCATTGTCTACCCTGTTTATGAAAGTTATTTTTTTGTGCCTTAACCTACTGAGACTGTCATAATACCAAATGATTTGTTACCTTTCCAACTTTTTGAAAGCCATTATGACGATGTTTGCTTATTGCTTTAAGCAGACACGCGGCTTGAAGCACGGAAGGGCAATTGTGGTGTCCACATGCGCTGCTGTGGCATCTATTGTTACTGGTGTACTTGCTGGTATGCTTGCTCTTGGTGAAAGATTGCCTTCAGCCCCAATTGCTCGTCTTTGGCTTTTGCTTGGATGGTAGCTTCCTCTCTTACCTGTTTTACAGTCGGTGCCCATCTAGACCTATGACCTTTGAAACTAACCAGTTAACAAGAGTTCTTTATCCGCATGGTTGACACATTATGGACACATCGGTAAAGGACCCTGATGTTGTGAATGTGTGCGGCAAAGGTCATCTTAAATGGCGTCCATATGATTTGCTTAGGAGTACTTGCCTTACATTATCATGTTGCCTCGACTTGAGAAGTATGTTGTTCAGATTAGCTTGATGGATACTTCCTTTTTTATGTAATTTATTAGGATGTACTTCTTGGGACGAATCCTGTGTTGGATTTTTATCTTCTCAAGATGTGTCCACGAAGATTTAGATTTGTTTTTCGTTTTTTAGTGGCATTAGTAAAAAAAATTAAAAATGAGAGCATTAAATTGCTAAAGAAAATGGTGTGATCATTCTACACCCAAGTTGTTTTATAGTTCTACCCCATAATATTTTAGTTGAGCATGAAACTTCCGATTGCAGGGTATTTATTATGACAGGGGTGGTACTATTAGTGAGTTCAGCACGGCTGCTGCAATATCTTCCAAGGCTGTGGCAGCGATTGACACGAGCCGGTGTTGATAAGAACTTTGGTCTTTGGCGGTCCGGGTCACTACGTAGTAAGGATCCTAACCCAAATGCCGTTATCCAGGCAACCACATTGCAAAGTTTGATATCATCAGCTCCCTCAAGACAGTTAGACAGAAAGTTTGAATTGAAGCAACAAGAAGGATGCTGAATGTCGTTCCCCTCGTCAAGGTCACAAGACATGCTTACATATAAGATGAAGCCAGATGTATTGGTTTTTATTAAACCTGGTGTGTATAGTAGTTCATATGCCTTACCTGTCAGTGGAGCTGTGGAGGAAGTGGAATATAAGATCATTCATTTAAGGAAACTGATAAATTCACAACAGAAAATGATGTTTTTACATGTAAACCGTTGCTATAGATTCTATAGCGACGGTGAAAACCGTCGTTATACATCTGTAGCGACACTTTTTATGTGAAAATATAAAAAAGTATTGTGAAAATATTAATTTTCTTCATTTAATCTTTTGATTATAAATGGGATACCATACCTAAATTCATGATCTCTTATGCTGAAATAGCATGTACATTATTACTCTTGGTACTCTTCAAGGAAGCTTTGTGACATAGGTTGAATTTATCTAATGAAAGGTTTTAGCATGTGGCTTTCTTTATGGGATTATTTTTGTGCAACTACAAGCCTTTTTGAGGCCCTCTTTATTATTCTTTGGAGAAGCATATAAGCTCTTATCTCACTTCTGGTCTATTTGTTGACACTTAATGTTACGATTGGATTGGAGTAACGAAGGAAGGAATGGAATAACTATTCTTATGAAATGAAAAAATTGTATTCCGTAATATATAGTATTATTTAATAGAACAGAATTATAACACATGAAAAATATAAACAGATAAATCCGAGTCCTTTAAATTCACAAAGTCTCCTTAAAGCAAATTTATTCCCTCACATGTGTTAAGGATTAATTGAATAATTGCTTCCCAAGATAAAACGGATTCTCAGTTCTTAATTAGAAGCACTTTAAAATTAAGAACACTACGAACACAACTTTATATTATGTACTGAACTGTATGAATTAATGCATGCATGAAGAAAACATAAAAAAACTTACTGCACAATATTATTGCAGAAACGGAACGGGAAACTATTCTGTGTAGAACGGGAACGGGAAAGGGAAAGGGAAATAAACTGCAGAACGGGAACGGGAAATACTGCAGAACGGGATTTCTGTAGAAGGAAAGGAACGGGAAAAGCTTCTGTAGAACGGGACAAAAAGAATGAAAAATTTGTTATCTTTCTTTTTGCGCCCACATCAATTATTTATAAAATAATTTCACGCGGTTGGTATATTACCGTTGGCGTTCCGCGGTTGGGATATTACTGTTGGTGTGTAAACCGTTGGCAAAACTATATAGTATCATGATAATTATTTTAACAAAATCTGATAAAACATTAAACAAATTTTGTCCAAAAAATATATATCACGAACCGACCCACCCGCCCGATCAGACGGCGGCACGCGTGTGGGTTTGAACCATGCCTTGGCTAAGTTCTCTCCCTTCCACAAAAGTGGAGTGCTCTTTGGGGCCCTTCCCATTGAGCAAACATCCCGTATATATGTTCTTCATTTTTCCCTCTAATGCTCTATATGGGACTTTTGCAATTTACAACATTACAAGTAGGTGATTTTGGAGTCAATTTTCTCATTTTCTCGCGGAGGAGAACGCATTAGTGCATGGAACTGACATTTTCGGAGTGTGGGTCCCACATTAAATTGAGCCTCAAAATGCTATAATATTTAATGTTTTCAAATCCATTTTCAACAAAAATTGTGTTTAATTGCGATTGAAATGAATTGAACTAT
The DNA here is from genome assembly GCA_016801055.1 of Panax notoginseng. NCBI lineage: Eukaryota > Viridiplantae > Streptophyta > Magnoliopsida > Apiales > Araliaceae > Panax > Panax notoginseng. Next base: position 193,455,212 of record CM029018.1, read on the forward strand.
TTTTATTTCTATCAAATTTATGATTTTAAATCTTTGAGGGAGGGAGAGTATGGAATAAATCATTTTATTCTCCATTCTATTCCTTCAATCTAAACGTAGGTAATACCAAGCTTTGGAATTGGAATCGGAATTGGACGCACAATTCCAATTCCAAAGCTAGAATTGAGTTGCCAAACATAACATAGCTTCAAAGTGTAAATCATGTACACAGTTGATACAGTTGACAATTTTTTTTATTTTATTTGGGGTTTATTTATTTATTTATTTATTATCTGGGAGGGCCCCAGTAATGGAGGCGACCCCTCCCCCCCCCCCCCCCCCACACACACACAATGAGAGGACCCAAATTCCCTTACCACCATTAAAGTTCCACGAAACCATCAGACCATAAGGACATAAGGTTCCATCACAGGTTGGACATGGAATAAGTACCACCTTGAGGGCTCCAATTAATAGACACACAAATGGCAACCTCCAAAGCATCATCAAGCTAGCAATTTGAAGAATCATAAGAAGCTACATCATGACACCAAGATAGAGACAAATACAGAAAGAGTCTTCTTTTTGTTGCTGATAGTATAAAATGACATAATATCCTTAAGTTCAACGTTAGAATTTTATTACCATGACATCACTACTAAACTAAAAACTCGATAAACATGGAAGAACATATATCGCTTGCAAATGTGTGAAATGGAAGGATAAAGGAGAGAGAAACAAGTCATTTAGGACATTTTTGGGGTCCCTTGCTGTAAATGATTCTTGGAAAGTTCAGGACACACGTGAGTGAGTTGCAGTTGGCATCTCCAGAAAAGGTTAATCTGTCTAATAAAGCTATGGACATGAACAGAATGGCACAGATCACAAAGGTCCTATGAATTGGGACAAAAATGGAACCCCTGCTCTATCCTTTGTCTATTACTACCATTTGTGGTAAAATTAAGGGTGTCTAAGATAAGCAACTTCAAGTAATATTGGCTTCAGAAGACTGCAAAGTTGAAGTCTAAACTAATCAATTCACCCTAAATCCAACTTTGCTGTGGAGAAAGTATGATCATAAATTCAAATTTACTATGCTGTCTGTCTGTAAAGAGTAAATTATCGCATGCAAATATATATAAAAAAACATGCTTATCAATATTTTCTTTCATTATTTATGCATGGGACCATGCACAACATCCACAAATCTAGTCCCATTAGATATCTTAATATTCAATACCTTCACCTTAAGAATCCTGTAAATCTTGGTCGACTCATCCGGTTTGGTGATGCATCCATTAATATGAAAAATTATTAGTTAAGCTACTGCATGCACTGGGAGTACTGAATAGTCAGTCAGTTCTAGAACTGGTTTTACCAGCTCTTTGCCTTCCATTTTCAAAGTTATTTAGCGGTAGTAACAAGACAGTAGAATAGTGCATTCATCGACCATTTTATCATTAATCAGTGTTTTGTTTGTTGTGGAGGATGATTCTACTCGAATCATGCAAATTAATCACAAAAAATGACTAAAGTACATACATAGTCGTCATATTAGCATTATCTGTTGCCTGGCTTAGTGTGTGATGAATAATCACATCAGGAGACTCCATCAATCCGAGAGATCAGAATTAACAACCCCAAGAAGTCATTGTAGATTTTGTTCATTTGGATACTAACCCAGTTGTTCCATCTCCCAGCTTTCATGAGGGGCAACATGGTCATGGGAAGGGATATATTGCTGCAAAATAATAATAAATAAATAAACACAATCACCTTCACGTATTCTAAGTCCTACTTGTTCACCTCGATCGATAATGATCTCCAAACACACTATATTTATAAAAATATCAAATTTATTCCCGGTGTCAGAAGATTTGACGGGTAAGCATTTTATGTCTAAATGCGAGGAAAGAAGCGACTAGAAAGAAATGGGATATTATTCTTGATTCAAGAAGGCAGGCAGCCACATTTCTTGACAGATGGAGATTCCTTTTGTCAGGGCCCATAACAATTTGTTGTTTGCTCGTAAAACATGCTGACTTGCGTTCAGTTCATGTGACTGGAAAGTTAGACAAATAGTTTCGCTAGAATCCATCAATTCAATGAAAACACCCATTCGAAATCAGGTGAAACTGTCATGTCTGAATAACTCCCATAAGAGAAGGAAGGAAGGAAGGAAGACATGATCAGATTCATCCACCCATTGCAACAAAGTTACAGAAATAAAAAAGAATGAGTAGGAAGTAGAGAGTGAAGAAGAAATTTAGACAAAATGGAATGATCGGTACCTACGTCCATTTTAATTAAAAGCTCTTTGGCAATTGGAGCCGAGAGAATTATGTGCCGAGCACCTGGCTTGACAAAACCTTCTTCAACACAGTTGTCGAAAAATGCAAGCAAAGAATTATAATACCCATCAACATTTAGGAGACCGACCTGCATGTACAGAGAACTACCCATCACAAAATGAACCAGTATTTCATCTCATCTGAGATCATAAATAAAGGGCAACAAGTAAGTCACCGGTTTTTTATGAATTCCAAGTTGTGACCAAGTTATTATCTCTAATAGTTCTTCCATGGTTCCATATCCTCCTGAAGTTTTTCACTAGTCAAAAATGCTAGCTAATTCCAAATATAGCATGCAGTAACAAATATAAGGACAATTACCGGGAAGAGCAATGAAAGCATCAGCTTCTCGAGCCATTTCAGCTTTACGCTCGTGCATATCTGAAACGATTCTTACTTCTCCAACAGTTTCACCGGAAATCTGTCCCAAATAATCCCTAGTAAGAACTAGCTAGATTGATACATGATCGCCTTATATCATACTTCAGACCTCTATATATAGCATTGAAATTTTAAGCACTTTTAAGGTTATTATTAGATAGACTACTATGACTTATGCATGTTAAATAAATAAAACATTGCAATCTAAGGGCAGGGTTCAAAATTTGTTTTCAAGTAAATAAAGCATTGAACACGTACGACCATAATCTGAAAATATGGATGGTTATTATACAGATGAAAAGGATAAATACCTCAAGAGGCACAAGAGCTTTAGGAATAACCCTGCATTTGAAAGCAATCGAGACATGAATAAATTGCTCTAACATGATTGACGAAAAATTTATCTTCTGAAATATATATATATATATATATATATATATATATATATATATATATATATATATATAAACACAATAGTGTTCTAGGCAAATTAATCTCTTATTTACCCAAGTACATGACAGCCTCCTTCAAACACTCTTTGAGAAATTAAACCCATCAACCCAACACTTCCACCACCATACACCAAGTCAATCTTCCTATTCACCTGTAATCAAAATCATATAATAAACAGACAAAAGTCTTCCGAAGACAATTACCAAAAAAAAAAAGTATTACGAAGATGATGAAAAAAGCAAAAAACTAATAGCCTCCCATAATAGAAAAGAAGAAAAGAGACCCAATTCACAAAGTCTAAGAGGAAATACATCAAACATAAAAAACAGTTCAATATAACTAACACCCATTTCGTAACTCCAGAACACAAATAAAAAATAAACAAATAAATAAGAAGAAAGAAAGAAAGAAAAAAGAAAAGAGAGAAAAAAAAGATGGTCATTTCAGATCATAAAGGTAAAATCCAAGAGTCTCACTATCAAACAGATTCACCCAAGTCATAAAAACAATACCCAATACACACAGTCATCAAAAAGACAACTTGTTGATACCAAAAGCAAAAACTAACAATTGTGAATCAAAACAAGATTCTATCAAAGAAAGAAAAGTGTAATGAAATAAAAAACAAACCAGTTCATCTCCCAAATCAACAGCAGCATCACTGAAAACTTTTCTACGGCCTGAATTGCTTCCACAGAAAACACACAGTTTCTTGAATCTGCTACTTGTATTACCTTCCATTCAATAGTGCCCTTTAACTATATGTAAAACAATCAAACCTCACACATTAATTATCTCACTTTTGTTGATACACTAACATGTAAATAAATATACAGACTCTTATTTATATAAATAAATATACAAACTGACATGTGTAGAGTATGCAAATATGATGAGAGAAACATAAAAAGCCCACATACTCCATTACCTTTCCAGTCCAACGTCTGCCTGTCGGATTGTCAGATTTTCTTTTAGTTTTTTGGGTTTAGTAGGAGTATATGATTATAAGTTTTTTTTCTATCTTAATGTACACCATCCATAAAAGGAAGAGTCCTATGTATTGCTTTTTAGCCGAATTATAATTGACATTTGCATGTATACATGTGATAGTTAAAAGTTAAGAATTTTCTCAATTTATTTTATCTTATCGCATAAATTTTCGTGTCGGTGGTAATTCAATTTTGTCACAACATATATATCATTCCCCTAAAAAGAATTATTGAAGCAAGTCTGCAAGTCCACATACAATTGTTTGTGTCATAATATTACCAACTATAAATATTTACGTACTCGCTACAAAAAACCAACATATAAAATCGCAATATATATCACCGTTCTTATAATTGACATATATATATATATATATATATATATATATATATATATATATATATATATATATATATATATATATATATATATGAGACTTGTTTTAGAATAAGTGAGTGAGTAATTAACATCGTCTTTCAAAAAAATTAGGGAGTTGATTGTCAGTTTCCAAACATGTGAATTAAAAGTGAAAAACTTATCAATTTAAGGGTACAATTTTGTTAGTACCCCTAAATTTATTTCATGCGCTTAAAACTTCATAAAGACGCATTTGGGAATTTTACTATTAAAAAAAATACTAATTATTATTATGTTGAAGTATTATGAAGTTAATATTAAAAATTAAACTTTAATTATAGTACTTTGATTAGGACATTCTTTAATTTTCAGTGGAAATATTTCCAATTAACAGAAAATTATTATGTTTGAATATGAATGAGATTGTATGAAGACAAACATATAATTATTAATATTAATTGTCACTATAAATTAATAATAATCTGACATGACTTGTGGTGATATTCATATGTCACTATTTTCCTTTGATCGTTTTTCTAAAATTCAAAAAAAAAAAAAACATTGAATAATTTATTTAACCTAAAAAGTATTTGCATCAAAACTCTTGTGAAATTATGGTAAAATAATGAGGGTATTCCCATGTATTAACATTATATGCAAGCCAACTACAATTAGTTGAGAAATCAGGCTCAGCTGAGCACTAAATTATTGCGCTCTAATTAATAGTCACATCCATAGTTATAATGCAAGTCCATATATGTCTACACTAAACACAATTTAGAAGACCTCAAATCAAATATAGAGAGTAGAAACCATACAATTTATATAAATATGTGAATCTAATACTATATATATAGGGAATAATTCATAATATGTATTTGTTATGGATCTTTATAGGTCATACACTATCTATATCATTAATTTAAAACAAGAAGGAACAATCAGGATTAGAAACTGAAAATCAACACAAACCATCCGCTACTAATAGTAGCGGACGTCGATCAAAATAAGGGTTTAACTTTATTAACTAAGGCTTAGAATTTATAAACTAAAGTTTAGAATTTATTAACTAGGGTTTAGAATTTATTAAATATTTTCTTAACTGATTTTAGGGTTTATTAAGGGAACTGATATTTTCACATGTATTTTTGATATTTTACATGGTACTCTCTTACATGAGCATACAGTACTGATCTTACTTTCATATGAGAAAGAACTATGTAAAAATATCAAAAACACATGTAAAAATAGTATTCCCCTTTATTAACATTAGGTTAATAAAACCTAAATTCTTGTTAATAAACCTAAATTCTTGTTAATAAACTCTAAACCATAATACTTAATAAACCCTAAATCCTAATTAATAAATTCTAAACCCTTATTGAGATTTAATAAACTCTAAACCCTTATTCGGATTAGCGTTAACTACTGTTAGTAATGGATGGTATGTATTTTTTTTACTGGACATCGATTTTTAACTTATAATTCTGGTCGTTCTTTCTTTTAATTTCTTTCAATTGTATAGATGGTGTATACTTTATAAGAATTCATAAATCATTATCATATATATATATATATATATATATATATATATATATATATATATATATATATATATATATATATAATTTGGACTGGCAAAGAAAAGACACCACTCTATATCTGATTGATTTTGTGTGTCAATATGAGAGAATTATGTAATCTCCCAATATTTTATGGCTTTTGCCAATTATATTGTTGCAGCAAGAAAAGTGATTGAAATGTTTTATAAGTAACTGGTTTCTATAGCATGTGTTAATAATGTGGGTTGTAGGGGTAGAGTGCATCTAATTGAATAGATCATTTACAATATTTTATAAATTTATATTGATTGCTTCATAGATAATTTGTTCCTTTATAATTGGTTCGCCAGATATATTACCTAAAAAAGTTTTAGATGATTAAACTTGAGGTCTTGTGAGTGTTGACCAGTGATGTAGTAGAAATTTTGTTCACTGATTACTAAAATTAACATTAATAAAATAATTTTTTTTAGATCAATTAATAATATATTAATATTTAAAAATACACTTAAGCATTCAAAATTACAATATTAAATTTTACATGAATCTTCTCCAAGACCTCATATATATTATGAAAATTAATACTTCATTACTTTTGTATTTCATAAAAAAAATGTCTCATTTTGACTTTTGAAAATAATTTGTAAAAATGATAAAATTCAAAATACTGATATTCAAAATCATAAACCATAGTTAATTATTTTTTTAAAAAAATTTCCTAATTATTATTATCATTATTATTTGTGATGCATGCCCTAATGAGTGATGGTTAGTTGAATACTCATTCTCTATGGGAAGGCAAAGACAACAACAACAAAAAATTGTATGAGACATAATTTTATGCAATGATCTTACACAGATTCGTTATTTTTATGATATTATTAGCACGTGTATGAATGTAATACCATTATTACCCACGTATCGCACACCCTAAATTAAGGTTATACATACATGGTGGTTATAGTTAATTTGGTCAAACTAAGGTTCCAAAACACATAAGCTTGTGCTAAAATAGGAAGAAACACAAAAAGCTTCTTCCCTTTTGTTTTTAGCCTCTAATTAATAATAATTCGCAAAACATTCACAATCAAACAAAACCCAAAACCCAAAATTCCAATTTCATTTTCTCTTTTTTTGGACAGGAGAGAAAATCATTTCACTGTTTTAACCTCCTCCATGCATTTACATGCACCAAACAACCAAACCAATATCTTAATTAATTTCCAACATTGAATTAATTTTGATATCCAGAAGTGAAAGTACTTGTGATTAATTAATTAATTTCTCCCTCCCTCCCTCCCTCCCTCCCTCCCTCAATATTCTTCATCTCCATTTCCATCATCCATGGGAAGGAAATTTCCGTTAACCGAAAATCCAACATTAATCCATCCAATATTATCATTATCACTTCTAATTACATGTATTGCTGCAACAATTGCTATAGTTTCATCCATGTGTGGATTTTTTTCGAGAAAAAAATCTCAAGAAAAAGATTCCGAAGATATTCTATCACAACCACCAAATGAGGCCATTGCTACCAAAGAAGGTGGTGGTGGTGGTGGTGACTCAGAATTAGACGCATCAAATATGTCCCAAGAAATTGAAAAGCCATTGCCATTGCCGCCGCCACCACCAGCCTCATCCTATAACCCTCATTCAAGAGCATCTTCTTTTCATTTTCGATCAAATTCCAACGTGTCGTTAGGAAAATTAACATCAACAATGAGCATGAAAGTGCAAGGAGGGATCAAAGCGATAAGGCAATCGTCGCGGAGGGAATTAGATTTTGCCAAAAAGAAGGAGAAAAATCTGAACCACGAAGACTCGGTTTGGAAGAAGCAAATTATTTTAGGGGAGAAATGTAGAGTTCCGAATGAGAATGAGGAGGATGATGACACCATAATTTACGATGAAAATGGACATAAAATCTCGGCGTATCATAAGAAGCCCCCTGGCCCCGCTTCTCTAACATTGTCTAGGCAATCCTCTGAAATTGATACAAATGCAATTCCTAGCTAAGAGCGAGGGAGGGAGGGAGCGAGGGAGAAGAAGAAATAAATGTATTTTCTTATTTAGAAAATATTCTTATCATCTCGAGGATGGATGTTTATTGTAATCTGATGAGGGATGAAAGTTTGATGATTGTAACAAATTGGTTTTTATTAATTTCTAGGAGAAAGAAAGGAATGAGATTGTATGTGTATAGCATTAATTAATATCATTTTTGTATAGTTCAGAAATTGATTATTATCACCATTGAATTATAATTGTAGAATTGCTGATCGAGGAATTAAAGTATATACATTAATTTGATTTTTTGTAGCTACCATATGATTGATATATATTGTTGATGTCAGTCATTGGCATATTGGTTGAAGTTCTTCACATGTAGAATCAGAGAAACCACCATGACATGTGTTCAAGTTTCATACAAGCTAGGTGACTTGTTAAAACGATTAGGGGAGCACTATTTCTACATGAATTTTTGATTTTTTTATATGATTCTCTTTCATATGAAAGTGGGACCTACTTTTTGTTGAGTATGACACGAATCCTTATTGGATTTGGATTTAGGTACTACCTAGAATCCGTTTTGATTTAGGAAAGTAATCTTTTCTACTCATAGTCAATTTAGTATTTCTAATCTTATTTGGTTATGGATTTGCCTATGGTCTATAAATATAGGTGCTAGGATTTTGGAAATGGGACATTCAGAAACATTTTAAGAATTCTCATAGTTCTCTCTCTTTATCTTGTACTCTTCAAATATTTATTTAGTGGATTTCTTCTGCCTTCTCCTTGGTTTTTTCCCGATTTGGGTTTCCACGTAAAATCTTGTGTTATTGTCTTTATTTTATTATGTTTGCCATAGTTTGTCATAACAAACTAGTATCAAGAGCTTGGTTATTATCGATCCATACTATGACGTTGAGTTCGACTTCATCAACAAAATTTGATATTGACAAATTCGATGGGAATATTAGTTTCAGTCTTTGACAGGTTTGGATGAAGGCTATACTTACTCAGCAAGGCTTGAAGAAAGCTATTGTAAGGAAGCCAATGAAGCCTGTAGATATGTCTGATACGGATTGGGAGGCGAAGAAAACTAGCTAGCTAGCGAGATGCCTGAGTCATAATGGAAAACTATGGATGATAAAGCACTTTCAGCAATTCAGTTGTGCCTTTCGAATGATGTGTTGCAAGAAGTGTTAGCGAAAACTACAGCTGCTGATTTGTGGAAGAAATTAGAGTATCTTTATTTGACGAAGTCCCTCACTAATAGATTGAGACTTAAATAACGTCTTTACACCTTGCATATGTCAGAAGGTACTCAAATCAAATTTCATATCACTTAGTTTAATTCAATTGTAACTGAGTTATAAAATATTGATGTTAAGATTGATGATAAAGATCAAGCCCTATTGTTGTTAGTCTCATTACCTCCTTCATATAAGCACTTTAGAGACATAATGATTTATGGTAGAGACACTATCTCAATTGAAGATGTTAAGACAAATCTTATGAGTAAACAAAAACTAGATCTTGTGTTATTGTCTTTATTTTATTATGTTTGCCATAGTTTGTCATAACAAACTAGTATCAAGAGCTTGGTTATTATCGATCCATACTATGACGTTGAGTTCGACTTCATCAACAAAATTTGATATTGACAAATTCGATGGGAATATTAGTTTCAGTCTTTGACAGGTTTGGATGAAGGCTATACTTACTCAGCAAGGCTTGAAGAAAGCTATTGTAAGGAAGCCAATGAAGCCTGTAGATATGTCTGATACGGATTGGGAGGCGAAGAAAACTAGCTAGCTAGCGAGATGCCTGAGTCATAATGGAAAACTATGGATGATAAAGCACTTTCAGCAATTCAGTTGTGCCTTTCGAATGATGTGTTGCAAGAAGTGTTAGCGAAAACTACAGCTGCTGATTTGTGGAAGAAATTAGAGTATCTTTATTTGACGAAGTCCCTCACTAATAGATTGAGACTTAAATAACGTCTTTACACCTTGCATATGTCAGAAGGTACTCAAATCAAATTTCATATCACTTAGTTTAATTCAATTGTAACTGAGTTATAAAATATTGATGTTAAGATTGATGATAAAGATCAAGCCCTATTGTTGTTAGTCTCATTACCTCCTTCATATAAGCACTTTAGAGACATAATGATTTATGGTAGAGACACTATCTCAATTGAAGATGTTAAGACAAATCTTATGAGTAAACAAAAACTAGATTTTGAGATGACTTTTGGAAAAAGTGACGATCAAGGTTGTAAGACCCCAACTTATTAATGAATAAAATCAAATTTTCTCTAAATATTATTGTGAATAATAAGGTGTTAAATTGATATAATGCTTTGGTTATGGGTGAAATGTGTAAATTTTGCAAAATAAACATGTGGTTATAAAATATTTATTTTGTCGGGGAATATTCGTTTGGTCGTGGAATATTCTTTTTGTCGGGGAATATTCGTACGACGGCGCAGCTATTTGTGGGCCCCATAACGAAAAACGGTTGGATGAAGATAACGACAAAAATTGAGTTTTTATAAATAACGGCGTAGTTGTTACCGTTAACACTGTTGGAATACCCGGTGGTTAAAATACAGTAATACGCGTGGTTGCACAGTAGCACACGGATTGCACATTATTTTTAAACTATTGATCCTTACGAAGGAAGGCACTACTCAATAATTGTTACAGTAGTTACTGTTCAATATTTTATTTTATTGATTCAATAATTGCTGCATTGATACTTAATATTATTGTTGTTTCAATAATTATCACCGCACAGTATTTTCCAATATCAAATCAATAATTCATATTATTTGAATAATATTAATTGATAGAATTATTGGCAATGTCTAGAAAGTTCTGTCTAAGGAGAGGTTTGGTCACCTAATTGCGCGCCAGTAAGGAGAAATCCTTATTGGAAAGCTCCTTCTTTCCTGGGAACGGCCTGATTGTCATAAATGTGATTATGTAATATTATTTGTGAATAATTAATTATTGATTCATATGATAAGGAAATATTTATTTTATGTGGATATAAATGAGGGGTATATTTTTGTGGTTAAAAATGAAGGAGTTAATGTTGAGGTGTTTTATCAGTATTTTTGTCGGAATGGAGGTTTTAAAAATCAAATTAGGGTTTTTGAGATATTTTGCGGGAGTTATAATTTTTAATCCAACCGTTGGATCGTTGTGATTTTTGTATATGTTATACATATATAAGTTGAGTATGTGTCCACAAAGTTTGAACCGTTAAAATTGAACGTATGATTTGTTATGAATTTTACGAGATGACTGGTTCAGAAATTGTTGAATTTTCGGAGTTTATCATTTTGGTGAAAAATTCTAGAATTAAGTGGGTCCCACTTGTGGTTGGTGAAGAAATGTGCTGAATTTTATTTCAAATGTGGTGGGTAGCAATAGTAGCAGGTAAAGCCATCAGGTTGCAGGTCAAGTCTATTTCGGCATGCTAACATTTTCCTATAAATGGAGGGCTAAGTTATAATTGAAAATCACACCAGAATTCATAAGTTTTCTCTCTTTTTCAATCTAGATTATCGAGTGTATTTTGTGAGTATTTAGATACTTGGTGAGTTGCTATTCATCAGTGCAAGTTTTCTTCAGCGTCATATCCGATATCCAGTCAGAAGTGCTGCTCTTTTGAGGTAAGGGATAGTAAGGGATATTAAGGGATGCTATATTCTTCATAATGATATTATTCTTTCAATATCATTATACTGAAATATTGGTATGGATTTTATTGTGGAATTTTTACCTTTTTGAGTCAGAATTACTATTCACGTATACGACACTATTCACGTATACGGCACTATTCATGTATATGGCACTATTTACGTATATGACATTATTTACGTATACGGTACTATGTACGAATACAGAGTACTATTCATGAGTTACTATTCACGAGTTACTTTTTATGAGTTACTATTCATGAGTTACTATTCACGACAAAAATTGGTTTCTTTTTCTGACCAAATTATCGTTAATTTATGATTGTTGCTCTTGAAAATAAATACAATTGTTGATCATATTATTTTTATTATCATATATAACATTTTTATAACCCTGATGTTGAATTTCTCTTTCACTTGAGTGTAAAGATGGGTAAATTACTGGTATGATCGTGACTGAGGAATATCTTTGGCCTGTAGTGCAAAGATGAATTGTTAACTGGTATGATCATGACCATTGAATTTAGAATTGAATATCTTTAGCTTAAGTGTAAAGATGAATTGATTAACATGGTTATAATTATTGTTTATATAAATTCTGAAATGATTATATATTTCTTTGAGATATGAATATATTTGGCCTATAGTACAAATATGAACTGTTGAGGAATATCTTTGGCCTGTAGTGCAAAGATGAGTTGTTGATGAATATCTTTGGCTCGTAATGCAAAGATGACCTGTTGTTGAATATCTTTAGCCTGTAGTGCAAAGATGAGTTGTTGATGAATATCTTTGACTCGTAATGCAAAGATGACCTGTTGTTAAATATCTTTGGTTTGTAGTGCAAAAATGACTTGTTGATGAATATCTTTGAGCCGTAGTGCAAAGATGAATTTATTAGTATGATTATGAACATGAACTGTGATTTGGTATAACCATGATATTTGATGTTTCAGGTGATAAAAATTATCTTTGTCCTGGATGAGAAAAGGAATTTAGAACAACAATTACGATTATGAGTTATACACGTGATTGTGGACAGGAATTGTTGATTTATGTTACAAGGATAAAACATTGTTGGTGGACTTTTAACATGGAGAAGATAATAGATTTTATGGTCTATTTGACTCTTCTAATGGATTGCTCGTTCCGCTGCAACTATGGTTGAAAATTTTTATCATCTACCATATGTTATAAATATCTGATTTATTACTGTTGAAGGCTATTGATAATTTATTTATCTTTAGTCATGATATTCTTTACTGAGCTAGTTGTACTCACCCTTCTGTTTCAAAATTCCTTTCAGGTAATACGAGTGTAGCTGGGTCGAGCGGGGGTAACAGGGGAATAGAACGGTGGTCATCATTTAGTAGTTATATTTGATGAATTCAATAGGGTGAGGCAAACCCAACGTTAAAAGGGTGTTTTGCCACTATCATACAAGATGTCTAATGTCATACAACCTCGTGTTATTATAAGACAGGGTTGTGCACATCCACTTGCTGAGTATATTTGCGAGCACTACCTATATAATCTTGGTGTTTGTTTGAAGTATAATTCACGATTAAAGACAGTGGAGATAATGATATGTCAAGAGAAGACTCACCATTGAGAAGAATATGATAGTAATCTTCTCGTTTTTCTTTGGGGTCTATTGGGTCAACCAAGGATAATTCTGTGGCCATATGATATCTATCATAACCAAGAAGCATGGCCTCCCATGTACGAAGGTTTTCTTGAGCACTTCCTAAATACTCAAATTTCTAAAACAGTTTTTGACTATACCTTTACGTAGGTATCACTGTGAGGTGCTGTCCACTGATGGAATATTTGTCACATTACGGTTAGGACACGAGTCACAGTTGGTATATATTTGTATCAAAACTCACAGCATATGTGTTGTTGTATTTTGTATGAGAATTGTGATAACGAAGTTGTAGTTGTTTTCTGTACCATGTATTTGGTGACTCAGAATGAGTTGGGTGGAATGTACCTATTTTGGGGTTGTCACATTTGGTATCAGAGCTTAGGGATATGATCTCTGGCGGAGATCGAGAAATAGAACTAGGAGGGGAGAGATGAGTAAATCCTTCGCTAGTGTGTCCTACCTAAGCTTATTTGTTAGTCAGTCATAATATCAGGAAATTATGTGATATGTTAATTTGTTCAATTAACCCTTGTTTTAAAGCTGTATTCTAGAATGATATCTGAAATACAGGAGATGAGCAATGAAGAAATTATGATGACAGGAAAGATGGAATCTAAAATGAAAGCAAGGTATTCTCAACTCTTTGAATTATCTGGTACGTCAATTTTGAGGACGAAATTTTATAAGGAAGGGAGGTTGTAAGACCCCAACTTATTATTGAATAAAATGAAATTTTCTCTAAATATTATTGTGAATAATAAGGTGTTAATTTAATATAATGCTTTAGTTATGGGTGAAATGTGTAAATTTTGCAAAATAAACAAGTGGTTATAAAATATTCATTTTGTCGGGGAATATTCGTTTGGTCGTGGAATATTCTTTCTGTCGGGGAATATTCGTACGACGGCGCAGCTATTTGTGGGCCCCATAACGGAAAACGGTTGGATGAAGATAACGATAAAAATTGAGTTTTTATAAATAACGACGTAGTTGTTACCGTTAACACTGTTGGAATACCCAGTGGTTAAAATACAGTAATACGCGGAGTTGCACAGTAGCACACGGATTGCACAGTATTTTTGAATTATTGATTCTTACGAAGGAAGGCACTACTCAATAATTGTTACAGTAGTTACTGTTCAATATTTTATTTTATTGATTCAATAATTGCTGCATTGATATTTTATATTATTGTTGTTTCAATAATTGTCATTGCACTGTATTTTCCCTTATCAGATCAATAATTCATATTATTTGAATAATATTATTAGATAGCATTATTGACAATATCTAGAAAGTTCTGTCTTAGGAGAGGTTTGGTCACCTAATTGCGCGCCAGTAAGGAGAAATCCTTATTGGAAAGCCCCCTCTTTCCTGGGAACGGTCTGGTTGTCATAAATGTGATTATGTAATATTATTTGTGAATAATTAATTATTGATTCATATGATAAGAAAATATTTATTTTATGTGGATATAAATGAGGGGTATATTTTTGTGGTTAAAAATGAAGGAGTTAATGTTGAGGTGTTTTATCAGTATTTTTGTCGGAATGGAGGTTTTAAAAATCAAATTAGGGTTTTTGAGATATTTTGCGGGAGTTATAATTTTTAATCCAACCGTTGGATCGTTGTGATTTTTGTATATGTTATACATATATAAGTTGAGTATGTGTCCACAAAGTTTGAACCGTTAAAATTGAACGTATGATTTGTTATGAATTTTACGAGATGACTGGTTCAGAAATTGTTGAATTTTTGGAGTTTATCATTTTGGTGAAAAATTCTAGAATTGAGTGGGTCCCACTTGTGGTTGGTGAAGAAATGTGCTGAATTTTATTTCAAATGTGGTGGGTGGCAATAGTAGCAGGTAAAGCCATCAGGTTGCAGGTCAAGTCTATTTCGGCATGCTAACATTTTCCTATAAATAGAGGGCTAAGTTATAATTGAAAATCACACCAGAATTCATAAGTTTTCTCTTTTTTTCAATCTAGGTTATCGAGTATATTTTGTGAGTATTTAGATACTTGGTGAGTTGCTATTCATCAGTGCAAGTTTTCTTCAGCGTCATATCCGATATCCAGTCAGAAGTGCTGCTCTTTTGAGGTAAGGGATAGTAAGGGATATTAAGGGATGCTATATTCTTCATAATGATATTATTCTTTCAATATCATTATACTGAAATATTGGTATGGATTTTATTGTGAAATTTTTACCTTTTTGAGTCGGAATTACTATTCACGTATACGGCACTATTCACGTATACGGCACTATTCATGTATATGGCACTATTTACGTATATGACATTATTTACGTATACGGTACTATGTATGAATACGGAATACTATTCACGAGTTACTATTCATGAGTTACTATTCATGAGTACTATTCACGAAAAAAATTAGTTTCTTTTTCTGACCAAATTATCGTTAATTTATGATTGTTGCTCTTGAAAATAAATGCAGTTGTTGATCATATTGTTTTTATTATCATATATAACATTTTTATAACCCTGATGTTGAATTTCTCTTTTACTTGAGTGTAAAGATGGGTAAATTATTGGTATGATCGTGACTGAGGAATATCTTTGGCCTGTAGTGCAAAGATGAATTGTTAACTGGTATGATCATGACCATTGAATTTAGAATTGAATATCTTTAGCTTAAGTGTAAAGATGAATTGATTAACATGGTTATAATTATTGTTTATATAAATTCTGAAATGATTATATATTTCTTTGAGATATGAATATATTTGGCATGTAGTGTAAATATGAACTGTTGAGGAATATCTTTGGCCTGTAGTGCAAAGATGATTTGTTGACGAATATCTTTGGCTCGTAATGCAAAGATGACCTGTTGTTGAATATCTTTAGCCTATAATGCAAAGATGAGTTGTTGATGAATATCTTTGACTTGTAATGCAAAGATGACCTGTTGTTGAATATCTTTGGCTTGTAGTGCAAAGATGACTTGTTGATGAATATCTTTGGGCCGTAGTGCAAAGATGAATTTATTAGTATGATTATGAACATGAACTGTGATTAGGTATAACCATGATCTTTGATGTTTCAGGTGATGAAAATTATCTTTGTCTTGGATGAGAAAATGAATTTAGAACTACAATTACGATTATGAGTTATACACGTGATTGTGGACATGAATTGTTGATTTATGTTACAGGAATAAAACATTGTTGGTGAACTTTTAACATGGAGAAGATAATAGATTTTATGGTCTATTTGACTCTTCTAATGGAGGTATTAAAAATCAAATTAGGGTTTTTGAGATATTTTGCGGGGGTTATAATTTTTAATCCGACCGTTGGATCGTTGTGATTTTTGGATATGTTATACATATATAAGTTTAGTATATGTCCACAAAGTTTAAACCGCTAAAAATGAACGTATGATTTGTTATGAATTTTACGAGATGACTGGTTCAGAAATTGTTGAATTTTTGGAGTTTATCATTTTGGTGAAAAATTCTAGAATTGAGTGGGTCCCACTTGTGGTTGGTAAAAAAATATGCTGAATTTTATTTCAAATGTGGTAGGTGGCAATAGTAGCAGGTAAAGCCATCAGGTTGCAGGTCAAGTCTGCTTCGGCGTGCTAACATTTTTCTATAAATAGAGGGCTAAGTTATAATTGAAAATCACACCAGAATTCATAAGTTTTCTCTCTTTTTCTCTCTAGATTATCGAATGTATTTTGTGAGTATTTAGATACTTGGTGAGTTGCTATTCATCAGTGCAAGTTTTCTTCAGCGTCATATCCGATATCCAGTCAGAAGTGCTGCTCTTTTGAGGTAAGGGATATTAAGGGATGCTATATTCTTCATAATGATATTATTCTTTCAATATCATTATACTGAAATATTGGTATAGATTTTATTGTGGATTTTTTACCTTTTTGAGTCGGAATTACTATTCACGTATACGGCACTATTCATGTATATGACACTATTTACGTATATGATATTATTTACGTATACGGTACTATGTACGAATACAGAGTACTATTCATGAGTTACTATTCATGAGTTACTATTCACGGGTACTATTCACGACAAAAATTGATATCTTTTTTTGACCAAATTATCGTTAATTTATGATTATTGCTGTTAAAAATAAATGCAATTGTTGATCATATTGTTTTTATTATCATATATAATATTTTTATAACCCTGATGTTGAATTTCTCTTTCATTTAAGTGTAAAGATGGGTAAATTATTGGTATGATCGTGACTGAGGAATATCTTTGGCCTGTAGTGCAAAGATGAATTGTTAACTGGTATGATCATGACCATTGAATTTAGAATTGAATATCTTTAGCTTAAGTGTAAAGATGAATTGATTAACATGGTTATAATTATTGTTTATATAAATTCTGAAATGATTATATATTTCTTTGAGATATGAATATATTTGGCTTGTAGTGCAAATATGAACTGTTGAGGAATATCTTGGGCCTGTAGTGCAAAGATTAGTTGTTGATGAATATCTTTGGCTCGTAATGCAAAGATGACCTGTTGTTGAATATCTTTAGCCTGTAGTGCAAAGATGAGTTGTTGATGAATATCTTTGACTCGTAATGCAAAGATAACCTGTTGTTGAATATCTTTGGTTTGTAGTGCAAAGATGACTTGTTGATGAATATCTTTGGGCCGTAGTGCAAAGATGAATTTATTAGTATGATTATGAACATGAACTGTGATTTGGTATAACCATGATCTTTGATGTTTCAGGTGATAAAAATTATCTTTGTCCTGGATGAGAAAAGGAATTTAGAACTACAATTACGATTATGAATTATACACGTGATTGTGGACAGGAATTGTTGATTTATGTTACAGGGATAAAACATTGTTGGTGAACTTTTAACATGGAGAAGATAGTAGATTTTATGGTCTATTTGACTCTTCTAATGGATTGCTCGTTCCGCTGCAACTATGGTTGAAAAATTTTATCATCTACCATATGTTCTAAATCTCTGATTTATTACTGTTGAAGGCTATTGATAATTTATTTATCTTTAGTCATGATATTCTTTACTGAGCTAGTTGTGCTCACCCTTCTGTTTCAAAATTCCTTTCAGGTAATACGAGTGTAGCTGGGTCGAGCGGGGGTAACAGGGGAATAGAACGGTGGTCATCATTTAGTAGTTATATTTGATGAATTTAATAGGGTGAGGCGAACCCAACGTTGGAATGGTATTTTGACACCATCATACAAGATGTCTAATGTCATACAACCTCGTGTCATTATAAGACAGGGTTGTGCACATCCACTTGCTGAGTATATTTGCGAGCACTACCTATATAATCTTGGTGTTTGTTTGAAGTATAATTCACGATTAAAGACAGTAGAGATAATGATATGTCAAGAGAAAACTCACCATTGGGAAGAATATGATAGTAATCTTCTCGTTTTTCTTTGGGGTCTATTGGGTCAACCAAGGATAATTCTGTGGCCATATGATATCTATCATAACCTAGAAGCATGGCCTCCCATGTACGAAGGTTTTTTTGAGCACTTCCTAAATACTCAAATTTCTAAAACAGTTTTTGACTATACCTTTATGTAGGTATCACTGTGAGGTGCTGTCCACTGATGGGATATTTGTCACATTACGGTTAGGACACGAGTCACAGTTGGTATATATTTGTATCAAAACTCACAGCATATGTGTTGTTGTATTTTGTATGAGAATTGTGATAACGAAGTTGTAGTTATTTTCTGTACCATGTATTTGGTGACTCAGAATGGGTTGGGTGGAATGTACCTATTTTGGGGTTGTCACATTTGGCATCAGAGCTTAGGGATATGATCTCTGGCGGAGATCGAGAAATAGAACTAGGAGGGGAGAGATGAGTAAATCCTTCGCTAGTGTGTCCTACCTAAGCTTATTTGTTAGTCAGTCATAATATCAGGAAATTATGTGATATGTTAATTTGTTCAATTAACCCTTGTTTTAAAGCTGTATTCTAGAATGATATCTGAAATACAGGAGATGAGCAATGAAGAAATTATGATGACAGGAAAGATGGAATCTAAAATGAAAGCAAGGTATTCTCAACTCTTTGAATTATCTGGTACGTCAATTTTGAGGACGAAATTTCATAAGGAGGGGAGGTTGTAAGACCCCAACTTATTATTGAATAAAATGAAATTTTCTCTAAATATTATTGTGAATAATAAGGTGTTAATTTAATATAATGCTTTAGTTATGGGTGAAATGTGTAAATTTTACAAAATAAACAAGTGGTTATAAAATATTCATTTTGTCGGGGAATATTCGTTTGGTCGTGGAATATTCTTTCTGTCGGGGAATATTCGTACGACGGCGCAGCTATTTGTGGGTCCCATAACGGAAAACGGTTGGATGAAGATAACGACAAAAATTGAGTTTTTATAAATAACGGCGTAGTTGTTACCGTTGTTGGAATACACGGTGGTTAAAATACAGTAATACGTGTGGTTGCACAGTAGCACACGGATTGCACAGTATTTTTGAATTATTGATTCTTATGAAGGAAGGCACTGCTCAATAATTGTTACAGTAGTTACTGTTCAATATTTTATTTTATTGATTCAATAATTGCTGCATTGATATTTTATATTATTATTGTTTCAATAATTGTCATTGCACAGTATTTTCCATTATCAGATCAATAATTTATATTATTTGAATAATATTATTAGATAGCATTATTGACAATGTCTAAAAAGTTCTGTCTAAGGAGAGGTTTGGTCACCTAATTGCGCGCCAGTAAGGAGAAATCCTTATTGGAAAGCCCCCTCTTTCCTGGGAACGGCCTGGTTGTCATAAATGTGATTATGTAATATTATTTGTGAATAATTAATTATTGATTTATATGATAATGAAATATTTATTTTATGTAGATATAAATGAGGGATATATTTTTGTGGTTAAAAATGAAGGAGTTAATGTTGAGGTATTTTATCAGTATTTTTGTCGGAATGGAGGTATTAAAAATCAAATTAGGATTTTTTTGATATTTTGCGGGGGTTATAATTTTTAATCCGACCGTTGGATTGTTGTGATTTTTGGATATGTTATACATATATAAGTTGAGTATATGTCCACAAAGTTTAAACCGCTAAAAATGAACGTATGATTTGTTATGAATTTTACGAGATGACTGGTTCAGAAATTGTTGAATTTTTGGAGTTTATCATTTTGGTGGAAAATTCTAGAATTGAGTGGGTCCCACTTGTGGTTGGTAAAAAAATATGCTGAATTTTATTTCAAATGTGGTAGGTGGCAATAGTAGCAGGTAAAGCCATCAGGTTGCAGGTCAAGTCTGCTTCGGCGTGCTAACATTTTCCTATAAATAGAGGGCTAAGTTATAATTGAAAATCACACCAGAATTCATAAGTTTTCTCTTTTTTTCAATCTAGATTATCGAGTGTATTTTGTGAGTATTTAGATACTTGGTGAGTTGTTATTCATCAGTGCAAGTTTTCTTCAGCGTCATATCCGATATCCAGTCAGAAGTGCTGCTCTTTTGAGGTAAGGGATATTAAGGGATGCTATATTCTTCATAATGATATTATTCTTTCAATATCATTATACTGAAATATTGGTATAGATTTTATTGTGGATTTTTTACCTTTTTGAGTTGGGATTACTATTCACGTATACGACACTATTCATGTATATGACACTATTTACGTATATGATATTATTTACGTATACGGTACTATGTACGAATACGGAGTACTATTCATGAGTTACTATTCACGAGTTACTATTCACGGGTACTATTCACGACAAAAATTGGTTTTTTTTGACCAAATTATCGTTAATTTATGATTATTGCTCTTAAAAATAAATGCAATTGTTGATCATATTGTTTTTATTATCATATATAATATTTTTATAACCCTGATGTTGAATTTCTCTTTCATTTGAGTGTAAAGATGGATAAATTATTGGTATGATCGTGACTGAGGAATATCTTTGGCCTGTAGTGCAAAGATGAATTGTTAACTGGTATGATCATGACCATTGGATTTAGAATTGAATATCTTTAGCTTAAGTGTAAAGATGAATTGATTAACATGGTTATAATTATTGTTTATATAAATTCTGAAATGATTATATATTTCTTTGAGATATGAATATATTTGGCCTGTAGTGCAAATATGAACTGTTGAGGAATATCTTGGGCCTGTAGTGCAAAGATTAGTTGTTGATGAATATCTTTGGCTCGTAATGCAAAGATGACCTGTTGTTGAATATCTTTAGCCTGTAGTGCAAAGATGAGTTGTTGATGAATATCTTTGACTCGTAATACAAAGATAACCTGTTGTTGAATATCTTTGATTTGTAGTGCAAAGATGACTTGTTGATGAATATCTTTGGGCCGTAGTGCAAAGATGAATTTATTAGTATGATTATGAACATGAACTGTGATTTGGTATAACCATGATCTTTGATGTTTCAGGTGATAAAAATTATCTTTGTCCTGGATGAGAAAAAAAATTTAGAACTACAATTACGATTATGAGTTATACACGTGATTGTGGACATGAATTGTTGATTTATGTTATAGGGATAAAACATTGTTGGTGAACTTTTAACATGGAGAAGATAGTAGATTTTATGGTCTATTTGACTCTTCTAATGGATTGCTCGTTCCGCTGCAACTATGGTTGAAAAATTTTATCATCTACCATATGTTCTAAATCTCTGATTTATTACTGTTGAAGGCTATTGATAATTTATTTATCTTTAGTTATGATATTCTTTACTGAGCTAGTTGTGCTCACCCTTCTGTTTTAAAATTCCTTTCAGGTAATACGAGTGTAGCTGGGTCGAGCGGGGGTAACAGGGGAATAGAACGGTGGTCATTATTTAGTAGTTATGTTTGATGAATCCAATAGGGTGAGGCGAACCCAACGTTGGAATGGTATTTTGACACCATCATACAAGATGTCTAATGTCATACAACCTCGTGTCATTATAAGACAGGGTTGTGCATATCCACTTGCTGAGTATATTTACGAGCACTACCTATATAATCTTGGTGTTTGTTTGAAGTATAATTCACGATTAAAGACAGTGGAGATAATGATATGTCAAGAGAAGACTCACCATTGGGAAGAATATGATAGTAATCTTCTCGTTTTTCTTTAGGGTCTATTGGGTCAACCAAGGATAATTCTGTGGCCATATGATATCTATCATAACCTAGAAGCATGGTCTCCCATGTACGAATGTTTCCTTGAGCACTTCCCAAAGATTCAAATTTCTAAAACAGTTTTTGACTATACCTTTATGTAGGTATCACTGTGAGGTGCTGTCCACTGATGGGACATTTGTCACATTACGGTTGGGACACGAGTCACAGTTGGTATATATTTGTATCAAAACTCACAGCATATGTGTTGTTGTATTTTGTACGAGAATTGTGATAATGAAGTTGTAGCTATTTTCTATACTATGTATTTGACGACTCAGAATGGGTTGGGTGGAATGGACCTATTTTGGGGTTGTCACAAAGGTGTTGGATTGTTTGTTAGAGGGAGGTCAATTGAGAAAAATTCAAAAGATGGCAATACACATTGATCAAAATCTTGGAATAAGAATTTTAGATGTAACTATTGTCATGCAAAGAGGCATATAAAGCGTAATTGTCTGAAGTTGAAAAATAAGGAATATAGAGGAGACAATCACGATCAGATTCATAGTGGACAGAGTGTGCAGAACCAGTAGAATCAGGGGGCAGGAAAGTCTGCTCAGGCTAATGTTGCTGAGGATAGTGATGATCTTTTGTTAGTAGCCAATGATAGAGAAAGACTTGGACTTATCTTAGAAAGACTACATCGCGAAGGTGTTAGATCGTTTTGGTATGAAAGATGCAAAACCAGTAAGTACTCCTCTTGCTGCTCACTTTAAATTATCAGCTGAATTATCTCCTCAGATAGATGAGGAGGTTAGGTATATGTCAAGTGTTCCTTACTCTAGTGCAGTTGGTAATCTCATGTACGCTATCCAGCTAACATGTTAACGAAGTTGTTACCACATACCATGTGACGCCCCCAAAATTAGGTATACATCACCCATCTTGGATCGTCAGATACATGGTACAGAATACAAATACAACTGTCGTGTACAATACGACAAAACATAACTGTGAGTTTGAATACAATTATTGTCTACTAGAGACTATACAAACTCAAAAGGAGTCCTCATTACAATTATTGTCACACTATTTAATAGAATAGTGATGACTACTAATACTATCATCTGGTCCATTACTCCGTTCCCCGACTCGTCTCAGCTATATTCTCATTTCCTGAAGAGAACAGTGAAAGAAAGGGTGAGCTCAACTAGCCCAG
Source organism: Panax notoginseng (assembly GCA_016801055.1). Lineage (NCBI taxonomy): Eukaryota > Viridiplantae > Streptophyta > Magnoliopsida > Apiales > Araliaceae > Panax > Panax notoginseng. The sequence continues at coordinate 193,479,018 of CM029018.1, forward strand.
TAAGAAATATTATGACTAAGATAATGTAGAATAAATTATCATTAGCCTTCAACAGTGTTAAACTGATAAAATATAACGAACATCAAGTTTAACTGCAGCGGAACAAGCAATCCATTAAAAGAGTCAAGTAGAGAATAAAATCTACTATCTTCTATGATTTAAAAGGTTTTTTAACACTGTTATTGTAAGACCCCAACTTATTAATGAATAAAATCAAATTTTCTCTAAATATTATTGTGAATAATAAGGGATTAATTTGATATAATACTTTGGTTATGGGTGAAATGTGCAAATTTTACAAAATAAGCAAGTGATTATAAAATATTTATTTTGTCGGGGAATATTCGTTTGGTCGTCGAATATTCTTGCTGTTGGGAAATATTCGTACGACGGCGCAGCCTTATGTGGGCCCCATAACGGAAAGCGATTGGATGAAGAAAACGACAAGTATAAGTTGTTTATAAATAACGGCGTAGTTGTTACCGTTAATACTGTTGGAATACCCGGTGGTTAAAATACAGTAGCACACGGTATTGCATCAATTATTGATTCTTACGAAGGAAAGCACTACTCAATAATTGTTACAGTAGTTACTGTTCAATATTTTATTTTATTGATTCAATAATTGCTGCATTGATATTTTATATTATTGTTGTTTCACTGCACAGTATTTCTCATTATCAGATCAATAATTCAAATTATTTGAATAATATTATAAGATAACATTATTGGCAATGTCTAGAAAGTTCTGTCTAAGGAGAGGTTTGGTCATCTAATTGCGCGTCAGTAAGGAGAAATTCTTATTGGAAAGCCCCCTCTTTCCTGGGAACGGCCTGGTTGTCATAAATGTGATTCTGTAATATTATTTGTGAATAATTAATTATTGATTCATATGATAAGGAAATATTTATTTTATGTAAATATAAATGAATGATATATTTTTGAGGTTAAAAATGAAGGAGTTAATGTTGAGATTTTTATCAGTATTTTTGTCGGAATGGAGGTATTAAAAATCAGGGTTTTTGAGATATTTTACGGGAGTTATAATTTTTAATCTGACCGTTGGATCGTGGTAATTTTTGGATATGTTATACATATATAAGTTGAGTATATGTCCACAAATTTTGAACCGTTAAAAATGAACGTATGATTTATTATGAATTTTACGAGATGACTGGTTCAGAAATTGTTGAATTTTCGGAGTTAATCATTTTGGTGAAAAATTCTAGAATTGGTGGGCCCCACTCTTGGTTGGTGAAGAAATGTGCTGAGATTTTTATTCAAATGTGGTGGGTGGGAATAGTAGCAGGTAAAGCCATCAGGTTGCAGGTTAAGTCTGCTTCGGCGTGCTAACATTTTCCTATAAATAGAGGGCTAAGTTAGAATTGAAAATCACACCAGAAACAAGTTTTCTCTCTTTCTCTCTTTCTCTCTCTAGATTATTGAGTGTATTTTGTGAGTATTTAGATACTTTGAGAGTTTCTATTCATCAGAGCAAGTTTCTTTCAGCCTTATACCGGTATTCTGACCAGAAGTACTGATATTTTGAGGTAAGAGATATTATTTTCTTCTTAAATGATATTATTTTCTTCAATATCATTATGCTGAAATATTGATACGAGTTTTTATCAAATTTGGAACTTTTTGTGTCGGGGTTACTATTCACGTATACGGTACTATTCACGTATACGACACTATTCACGAATACGGCACTATTCACCGAAAAATAAAATTTTTCCTTTTTGTCCAAGATGTCTATTATGGTTACTATCTTTGATTGTATCCATGTTTTGATCTTTATTTTTGAATTCTGCTTCACAATTGATTATTATGAAGTATTATTGATCTTGGATAAACTGTTATACGAATCCCTACTATTTGTCCTTCTGTCTCATTGGATTCGTTCTCTTTAAGATATTTTTCATCATCCTCAGTCCTAAATGATGATATTACTGAATATCTTTAGCCTGTAGTGCAAAGATGTATAATTACTTGATGAATATCTTTGGCCTGTAGTGCAAAGATGAACAGGTGTTGAGATGAACATGACCGACTGATGATACAAATGAATATCTTTGGCCTGTAGTGCAAAGATGAATATTTGGTTAAAGATGATTATTAATTGATGTTACAGGGATAAAATATTGATGATGGACTTTTAAATCTTAGAAGATAGTAGAATTCTTTCTCTACTTGACTCTTCTAATGGTTTGCTGTTTCCGCTGCAGTTGTTGATCTAAAACTTGTTGTCGATTATATTTTATCAGATATTTCCCTGTTGAAGACTAACGATAATTTGTTGTGTATTATCTTAGTCATAATATTCTTTACTGGGCTAGTTGAGCTCACCCTTTTCCTTTTTGTTCCATTTTTCTTCTCAGGAGGTGAGAACATAGCAGGATCTAGTCGGGGTATGGAGTGATGGTTCTAGAAAGATGTTTTAGCAGTCCTCACTATTTCTGTAAAATAGTGTTTGAATAATTGTAATAAGAATTTATTTGAGTGTGGATATTGTCTAGAAGACAATATTTGTATTTAAACTCACAGTATGTGTTGTCGTATTTTGCACGACAATTGTATTATTGAAGTTGTAGTTTGCTTTCTGTACCATATATTTGGCGACTCAGAATGGGTGTTGTATACCTATTTTGGGGGCGTCACAGTTATCGCTGGGACTCAGCTTAATAAAATAATCCACATCATCGAATCACCCCTGTACTACGGCCAAGGATATTTTTTAGTAGCACGACCACAATTATCCATGCACTACGGGCCAAGAATATTTGTGTACTCATTAATGGTCATGATCATGCCAACAACTGTTCATCAATGCACTACGGGCCAATGAGGACTTTTACCACATCATTTGTAACATTATGGTCATGATTATACCGAATAATCCCTGGTCATAATCATACCAAGTCCATCTATGCACTACAGGCCACAGATGGCTTTCAACATTTTATAAACATGAGGATGATGACAATGATATAAGAATTCAATAAAACAAGTTCAAGAATTAATTTATCCAAGAATTAACAACGTCCAAATTGTCAACATGATACTGCTTTGTGGAGTAAAATTCAAGAATGCTTAGAAGAATATTTTTATGAAAAGATACTGGATGAACCACAATTATCAAGGATATTCCACTAATTTCATGGAGTATAGAAGTTAAAACTTAACCAACTGAGTATAATAAAGAATGAAATAACAAAAGAAATCACCTGGCATGCGATAGACCGCACAGACAGGATATTCTGACAGAATAATAAATAATGGAACCAGGTCCGGCGTAAACGCATAGACAGGATATTCCGACAGAATAATTATTTTATTAAATAATAAAATAATTTTCTTCTCTCTCTCTATAGTTTCTCTCTCTAGAGTTCAGTGAATTCGTAAGAAATAATGAAGGAATGAGCTACTATTTATAGAAGAATGGACTGCATAGCAACTAATCCATGAACGGTCCAGATTGATTTACTTTAATCTGACGGTCCATATTTAAAGAAAAATCTTTTAAATAAAATATAATATATTCTATTTATAAAATAACTTTAATAAAGTATTCTGTTTTATATAAAAAGATGTTTCTGTTTTATTACGTTAATAATACGAATAAAACAAAACTTCATTATCGCTAAATAATTCATATTATTAACTGACAATAATTGAATCAAACTGAGTGACTTCTCACATAAACATTAATAATCAATGCCGTGTGCTACTATGCAACCACACGTATTACTGTACTTTTACTACCGAGTTGTTCAACAATATCAATGGTAAAACTTCTGCCGTTATTTTTAATAAAATATTTTTGTCGTTTTTTCAATCCGACAATAATTTCGTTGTGGGGTCCACCAATGATTGTGTCGTTGTACGAATATTCCTTGTTAAAACGAATATTCTCCGACCAAACGAATATTATATAACAACTTGCGTACTTTGTAAAATTTATAAATATTACCCACAACTATAACATTATATCAAATTAACTCTATAATAATCAAAAATGATATTTATAGAAAATTCATCTTTATTTATAAAAGTTGGGGTCTTACATGCCAAGTTTAAACATTGCTTGGACCTGGTTAGTGTTCAATGCACTTGAGTTGTACATTTTTGAGAAGAGGAAAAGGTTCACTGTTTGTGCAATATTTGAAGGATTCAAGTCAAGGCGGAAATTTGTTGGGTATGACACGAATCCTTATTGGATTTGGATTTAGATATTACTTAGAATCCGTTTTGGTTTAGGAAAATAATCTTTTCTACTCATATTCAATTTAGTTTCTTCTCACGTAAAAAAAAATTATATAAAAATATCAAAAATACGCGTGAAAATATCAATTTCCTAAAATTTATGCTAAGAAAAAACTAGATTGAGGACTTGGACTTCGATTCTGGAAGCTTATCGGATTGTTATTATTCTGAGTGAGACTCTCATGGAGTATGGTGAGATCCACGTGAGCCTAATTGAAGTATGGAATACATTTAAGAACTTTAATGTGACGTTAAAAAATATCTAATTATTTGTTATTTTTTTATAATTCCATACGAGTTTGATAACAATTTTACCATCTAGACCCACATTTTAACATGACAATAGATTTTTTGAGAATCAATAATGAATTTGATTCTATTTCATATAAAGGAATGGCAGTTTAACATGAGATTAAATTTTTTGAGAATCATTATGAATCTGATTTTATTGCATGCAAGAGAAGGGGTGAGAATCGAACTCTCATTCAAACTGAAATAATAATCCAATTAATATTTTAAATATCACCGACTTAATAAATTACTCTTAAAAAAATATGAACATGTCACATGATAAGTAGACCTCTATTCAAACATTTTGGTCCTTTGTCAAACTTTTGAGCGTGAGTCCTCCTGTCTGCCTCACTTTTCCTTGTGTTATGCCTATTTCTTAGGACCTAAGAGTGGACTAGCAATAAACATTTTCTCTTTGTTGGCCTTTTCTTTTTGAGTCCATGGTCAAGTTAATTGGCCCATGTGACATCTATTCATTTCATCCCAACTTTTTGGTCATACAACCCCTCAACTGTTAGGTTCTGTTTATGAGTTTTAAAATAGATAAAAAAAAAAGACAGAAAATTTAAGTTTTTTTTCCAATTCTTATATTTTTGAGTTTTTTAATAAATAAAAAAGAAAAAAAATGGATAGAAAACTTGGCTACTTTTCCTGTCAAAATTGATCTGATTTGAACGGAAAAGAAATTGGAATAAGTAATATTTTTATAATTCTCATATTATCCTCAACTTTTAATATAATAAATTTTAAATTACAACTCATGTCCTCAATTTTAAATTTTCTATCATTTTCTATTAAAAACTCAGAAACAACACAAAGGAAAACTTCAAGTTTTCTATTATTTTATTTTCTGTTCTAATTTAAGTTTTATATTCTTTTCTTTTCTGTTCAAAACTCAGAAACATAGTGTTAAGATTCATTATTGGTCTAAAAACACTTAAACAATCTATATTGGGAAATTGAGAAATGTTATTTTTACGTGTATTTTTGATATTTTTGTATTGTCTTCTCTTACATTAAACACATAATGAATCTTATCTTCATGTGAGAAAGAACTATGTAAAAATATAAAAAACACATTAAATACATGTGTACACAAAAGAAACATGTACATAATTTTGTTCGTGAAAATAGTTAATAGCAAATTAAAAAATAATAATAATAAATTAAATTAATTCAAAGTTTTTATAAAAATTTTACTGACTAATCACTTGCTCTCTTCATCAAAAACGAATTAGTTTATTATGAATGGCAAGTTTTTCGATTAGTCAATACATGTGGATACTGTGGTCTCGCATCAAAAACTAAGCAAGACTGTATAAATATTCAAATATAAACGCCTAAAACGCCTCCCAAGAATAACAAAAACAAGCAGAAATTTGTTAAAAGCTCCAGGGAAACCTTCTTCACACGATTAAGGAGAACGGGTTTATATTAATCTTTTAAAATTTTGGGTTTACCTGTTCTCCTGTAACCGAAGTTTTCCTAGATACTCAACTGCTTTCGTTTATTTGATTTGATCATAAATCACATTCATCAATTTCAACTGGGTATTTGCTGAATTTAGTTTACATGGTTCGATCTTTTTTCAGTTTATGATTGAAATATTGCTTAACTTTGAAAAACTTGAATTGGGTTAGTTATTTGGTGGTATATTTATCTGGGATTCGTTTATTTGGGTTATTGGATCTTTATACCTGGTTTTAGGTGAAAGATCTCACCTGGGAATTTATGAATTTGTCGAAACTTCATGGGAAGTTTGATTGATTTGAAGGGGTTTTTGATTATTTGATCTTTGTTGGTCAGTTTTTGTGCTATCTGTTGATGTATATAATTATTCCCAAAGTGGAGAATTGGCTTGTGAACATACCTTGCTTATTTCCTGGTGTTCTCAAGCCATTATTATTTCTGCCTTTGCCATTTGGTATTCCAAGAGATAGATGGGATAAGGAGTTCTTCAAATTGCAAAGTGGGTAATAATTGGTTGTAATTTCTATCCACAAAAGCTTTCCATCAAAATATCTTGTTTGATTAAGAATATTTTGAGATGGGTTCTTCTCAAAATGTGGCGGGGGCGGGTTTTGTTGATGGATCTTCTGCACATAATGAGGCTTCGTATCTCGATAGATTGCCTGTCTATGTGAAGGAGCTAATTGCTGGAGGTGCTGCTGGAGCATTTGCTAAAACTTCAGTGGCTCCACTGGAGCGGATTAAAATACTCTTGCAGGTCTTTTGTATTATTATTATTATAATTCATTTGTTTTCATGTTGTTATAGAATTTTTCATAGTTACTAAACTGATTCTGTATATAGACAAGGACTGAAGGTTTTCAATCTCTTGGAGTGCATCAATCTTTAAAGAAGGTACTAAAGCATGAAGGCGTTCTAGGATTTTATAAGTGAGTTTGAAGACTTGTAGAATTTAATAATTTGTATCTGGATCTGTGTTCAGCAAACAAATTATATAACTCATACTTATTTTGTCTTTCTAGAGGAAATGGAGCTAGTGTCTTTCGAATTGTTCCATATGCTGCATTACATTTCATGACATATGAGCAGTATCGATGTTATATTTTGGATAGCTACCCTGTCTTAGGATCAGGGCCTGTGGTAGATCTTTTAGCTGGTTCAGCAGCTGGCGGAACTGCAGTTTTGTGCACATATCCCCTAGATTTGGCTCGTACCAAACTTGCTTATCAGGTAAGTAGGCGCATTTAAATTTGTGGCTCGGCAATTTACTCAAATACTGGAGGTGATCTATTTTATTGATGCCTGTGAGAATGATAAGCTTAATATGTATGGGTACTAATATTCTATGGATTGTTTCATGTATGTGTATTTGAATTGCTTAATCTCACTTTACTCCTTGAGCCCTGTTGTTTGCATCATGTGCAAAAGACCCATGATCTACACCAAGGAGCAATGGATTTCGCTTGAGTTGCATTGGTAAATATTATAAGGGGACTAAGTGCCTGTTTGTGTATGTCTTTGCACATGAGGCAAATCATATGGGAGTAAAGTGCGATTAACCCTATTTGAAGCATCTTCTTAAATACAATGTCTATAGTTTAGTTTTAAGTCGCACAGAGTGCAAGCAAAGGTAGTGGTGACTGGTGAGGGTATGAAAAATTAAACTTAATTTTTTGTGACTGCTCAGTAGTGTTTGAGAGCAAGTGAAGTTATGCATGTAATAATAGTATTATTGTTCACAAATCTTACACTCGGTGCTTATTTTTATATCGATATTGTTATATTCAATGCATAAGTGGATGGTAGTTATATCATATATGAGCTGTTTCACATTGTTGATATATTGCTTCTTGTTTTTATAGATTGTGGACAAAAGAAATTTGCAGAATAATACAAGAGGCCTTCATTCTCAGCCTCCTTACACTGGCATAAAAAATGTTTTGGAGACCGTCTACAAAGAGGGGGGAGTGCGTGGACTGTACCGCGGTGTAGGTATATATGCACTTGTCTTGTTAGTGTTTAAAACTCTTTTATTGTGTGTCTCAATTATAGCTATGATTGGTATTTGAATTAAAATATCTTTATTTTAAGATTGGCTCACTAGCTTTTTTGGAAACTTTCTTATGAGCCGCTTGGTTTAGCTGAAACTTTAATGGTAACTGAAATTGAAACATATTGTGAAAATTGTTTGGGGTTGCTAAACTGAAATGCAAATAAGGCATAAACTAAATAAAATTACAAGTTGTTTAAATAAGCTATCGCAAACAGGCTCAATGTCTTGTTGTGATTATTCTTGACTGGTATAATTGAAACTTAAATTACAACGTATATATGTGATTCAAGCTATTTTTGTAACGCTTCGTAAATTCCTCATCATATTTTTAGTTGAATTTGTAATTATCTATAGAATTATTTCAGTGAATGGGATTGATGAAATATATGCACACAGGTCCAACGCTTATTGGTATTCTGCCTTATGCTGGTTTGAAATTTTACATCTATGAGGAACTTAAGAGGCATGTTCCTGAGGAGCACCAGAAATCCATTATAATGCGTCTATCGTGTGGAGCTTTTGCTGGTTTATTTGGGCAGACCTTCACATACCCGTTAGATGTTGTTAGAAGGCAAATGCAGGTAATTTTCCATTGACTCACTATGGGAGGGCAAAAAATATTATCTACCAGTATTTTAAAGAATGATATATTCATTGCACCAATCATGTTGGAATTCTCCTTGTATGCACTATACTAAAATATGGAAGGCGCGAAAGACTTTAACGAGTGGGACCCTAAGAAAATGTTTTTGATGTAAAAAAGTCAAATAATGTTTGATAAATATGTTGTTGATGTAAAAAAGTCAAATAATGTTTGGTTAATATGTTGTTGATGTAGAAAAGTCGAATACACACAACTTGCATGCATACCCACAGCTTCCAGATATTCAGCTTTTATATCATGTCTGGGCTTCCTAACACATTCTAACTTTTTGAGCGTTTGATTTTAGCATCGCGGGACAAATTCTGTCACAATGCTCACAGTGCTCACATTGCTATGTTTTTATTTTGTTTTTTCCTCGTATCAAAAAACTAGATTGTAAAATTTTATTCAGCATTTTGGTATTTCATCTTTGTAGAATAATTCATTTGGTTTGCCAAGAACAAATTGTTCATTTTCATGGGACATAAACTCAAATTTGCAATCTCTTTGGCAAAGGTTGGGTGTGTGATTAAAATTCTGTCTTGAACTAGCAAAAATGCAAAAAGGAAAAAAAAAGAAAGAAAGAAAAAAAAAGAGGGGACTGATGCATGCTGGGGCATAAGCCGGATCAAGTCGATAATATTTTGTTTGATTTAATAATGTTATATCATATTCAGGTTGAACATCTGCAATCTTCAATGTATGCTGGAGCCAGATACAGGAACTCATGGGAGGGGCTTGTAATTATTGTTCGTGATCAAGGTTGGAGACAGTTATTTGCTGGCCTCAGCATCAATTATATTAAGGTAATTCCTTAAAATATATGCTCACAGTATTATTGCTTTTAACGTTTTCTTGATTGCTGGTTGTAAATATGTTGCATGTAGATTTTTTGTCATATTGTTTCATTCGTGACTATGCTTTTATGCTGTGGTTAGTCACTGAGGGATTTATATTGGCCCTGTACCTGATGCACTCACTCTGAAGCTTGGTAAAATTAGAGATGCGTCTCATGTAATACCTGTCACACTGGAAATTAGAAGTAGTTTGGAGAATGCAGTGCGGACCTATGCTTGGGCAGCTAGGCACCCGCCTATGCTGAGTTTTTTTATATATGTATGGGGGAGGGGTAGATATATAATTTAATTAACTTAAAGGGGGCAGATTAATGGAAAAGTTATACTTAGAGGAGACAAAAAAATATATATTACTCTTAATTTTAAAATTTAAATGAATCTATTTTGTAACTTTCATTTGAGTTGCAAATCTACTAATCTATTAATCTACTTTCTGCCTGCTGATGAAGAAAGACATATATTTTATATTAAAATATTTTAAGTTGATTTCAAAAAGTTGAAATTTAAAAGAATATATTTTATTGTTCCAATGAGATAAAGTAGTTTTAGATGAAATGTACTACTCTCTCTGTCTCTATAAAGGATGGCTAAATGTATATATATTTTTTTGTTTCAAAAAAGATGAGATAAAATATATAAAGTGAATGGTACATATGTTATTTAGTAGAGTCTATTAATATAAAAAAAATAAAAGTATTTATCACTTTATGTAATCTTGTGGGCCACTAAGGATAAATTTAGAATTTTGTTATTCTCTTTCCTCTGCTTTTATTTTTCTTAATATGTGTGCAGATTGTATGTTGTTCATCTTTTTCGGGACGGAGAGAGTAGTTTATAACTTTGACATATTTAGTTTAGACATTTTTGAAACTTTTTTCACTTCAATCATCGTTTTGAAGATTATTTATGCTATTCATTAGTTATTTTTGTGATTGACCTTTTTTTTAAGAAAAACTTTTTTATTAATTTGTTTAAAAGGATTAAGAAAAGAAGAAGATTGTGACAGTGCCGAGGTTCCTTTAAATTGATTATTTTTCCCACAATTAACTTGGCTAGTTGGCTCTCCCGTGATAAATTGTGTGGATTAAAAGTTGTCTACAAGTAACCAACCGGAAATTAAGGGCTAGCCATAAATCGGTTAACAAATTCTTGTTGAAGATTGATTCATGGCAATAGAGTGATTTGAAATTAATGTCATGCAAGTAGCATCTTTAAGTTAATTAAACTATTTATGCATGTTTGTTATGATTAATTTTTAAACCCATTAAGTTCTCACTTTTATAGTGTACATATTACCTCCATTTATTTAATTAACTATTGGTTTTTAATTCATATTAAAATTTTGTGACTAAATAATTTATATTGTTATATAAATTGATATGTTACTAAGTACATGTTGATGCAAATCAATTGCAATGTTTGTTTCTACATCAAAATAAGTGACTAATTTATTTTATTTTTAAAATAGATAAAGACAAAAATATGTAGAACCATATTTGTACGTAAACCAAGAGAAACTCAAAGTGGTAATGAGGCCAGTGACGAATCTATTAAGAGGGAAGAGTGGGCAGTGCCTATGTTGAAATTTTTAATTTTTTTTTATAGGTATAGAGAAAAGGGTAAAAATAAAATTTGATTAACTTAAACTTATAGAGGGAAAAAAACTTAAACTACTATACGCTAAAAAACTAAACACAGGTATATAATGTATTCAAACTCTCGCTTAAAAAAATATGTCTCTGCTGAGAACGGATCCTAGCCCGGGAGATTGTGAGACCTATAAAACTAGGTTCATTTCCTGAAAGACCTATATAGGCCCCAAAGCACCAGCTGACGTAAATTGCCATAGGCTTTCATTTTTAAATTTGTAAATGTAAGAAAATTCGGAAGATATATGAGATGCACTTTAAGAAGTCATAGTATTGGAAAAGTTTAAACAAAACTTGAACTGTGCAAGTATCACTTCGTTTTCATTTTGGAATGTGCCATTTGCTTTTATCGCAAGTGTTGAACTAGTAACTTACCATGTATTCAGTAATCGGATTCGGTTTGGTCACTGTGACATAATCTACCAAACTATATGTTGGTTGGGGGTGGGTTCTTTTTGGAGGAAAAGTTGGTAGGTTATGGCACTGTGTAGTCTGTATATAATGTCTTTTGTTATGTTTTTGATGCCGAAATGTCCTTTGAAATTGGAGCTGTCAAATTTATCATGTTCCTTATCCCTATGCAAGATACTGATATCTGAACTTCACCCTTTTTTTACCACTTGGCCTAGGTTCAAGCTTGTTTCTTTCGCCTCTGATGTACTCAACCTGCTAAGCAAAACAAACTTACAAAATGTCTTCTATATACATTACAGTAGTAACCCTTTTTCTTCTTTTTTTCGTTCTTCCAGATTGTTCCTTCGGTGGCAATTGGCTTCACTGCATATGACGCGATGAAATCTTGGCTTCATATACCACCTCGGCAGAAATCGGGATCAACATCTGCTGCTACGTGCTAGGTTATATTTCCAATTATATGTTAGGTTCAAGCTTGTTTCTAATTGCAGCAACCAAGAACTAAATGCAGAATGCTGTGTTCTACATGCTAGGTTATATGTCACGTGCTATGCACATGGCTCTTTGTTGCTGCCAAAAATTATTTGTTATTCCCTTTTTTGTTTCATAAAGACGCGTTTGGCCACTAATATAAGCCAACGTTTGAGAAATTTGTTTGCAGATTGCAATGTTTTTAGTTTAGTTGTTTGATTGCAGATTTTTTTTTTATTTCGATAAGCTATGGCATTAAACGTGACAATTTTAATGGGGTAAACATTATTTTTATACTATATTAAAAATTATGTTACTTTGTCAACTAGTTAGAATCATGTGATTTTCTCCTAATATTTTTTTTCGAGAGTGGTTAGTATGAAATTAATTTTGTTCAATACAGTATCGACATGCAGGTCAAGAGGTGATCTATCTGCATGTCAGCATTGTATTGGTCAATTAACCACCTTAACAGGACCCAACTCATGTAAAATAAATAATATTATAATTTTAAAATTTTAGTAATTGTCACATAAACAAGCCTATAGCCAATCCTCTAGCTTAATATATAACATTTTCATTAATATTTTTTCCGTCCATAAAAGATATTTTAAATTTAATTGTTTACAAAAATAAAGAATATATAAAACAAAAGGGAAAGTATAGGTACGTTCTATTTTTACTCGTACGTTCTATTTTTATTTATAATGGACCCAAATAAGGTACAATGCGTACTTATAAAAGGATATAATAGCTATTATCACACAATTTGAAGTGTCTTATTATGTGTTGTCAAATATTTCTGTCGAATTACGATTACGACGTATATTAATATATTAGATTGGATAAAATTATAAAATTAACTCACTGTATCAAATACATTATAAAATATTATTAATTAAATTTATCCACTTATATCACAATAAAAAAATCGATATATAAAATAGCAATATATATTATTTTTCCGAATTTGAATTGTTCTGTTTTTTGGGCAGTCTAGAAAACTTTTGTGAGGCCAAGGAAGTAATTTTTTTTAGCTGAAGCACGCGAATTTAAAAGTTTTAAACAAAACATAATATTTTAAAAGAGTAAGGATCAAGAACATTTCTTTTAAATAGCATTCCTCCTTAAATAGCACTCATTTATTGAAGCTACGTCGTTTTGGAGTCTTTTTTAAAAAATAAGTGGAGTCGTGGGTGATATTTTTATAAATAAAAGGAAAGCAAGTGGGACCAACAGATAGATAAAAAGAAGAGAAAAATTAATTAAATACTGTCTATGTTTTAATTTTTAAATTATAAAATTATTATTGACTTTTGAAAGTCAATTTAACACATTTTTAAATTTAAAATTAAGACGATTCACTAAAAATTGTGAAATATTAAATCTAATAATGAATAAAATTTTTTGGATGGTTTATTTTATTCATCATTGTATTACTAAAATTAATAAAATTTACGTTAATTTTAAGTTTTAAAATGTATCAAGTTGACTATAAAAAGTAAATACTAATTTTATATTTTGAAACGAAGGGAGTATACTCCTTATGTTCCTTTTTAATTGACGTTTTAGGAGAAAACATAAAGGTTAAGAAATACAATTAATATTTTGTCTAATTGAATATAAAATTTCAATAATATCCTTCAAAATTCATTGAAAAATATAAAAAATAAATAAATTAATATTTAATGTATGGATAATATGATAAACTAAATTATTAATACTTCCTTTAAGTCTACAAACAATAAATAAAAAAGAATAAATTTACTCTCTTAATTAAAAGACAAATAAAAAGAAAGGAGTAATTTTGCATAAAGATGAGAGGAGTTATGGATAATAAAGATAAATGAATAATGTACATCTTAAATTAATAATCTTTCCATCCCTAAAAGAATTATTAAAGGTATAAATATTTTTGTCCTTAAAAAGGATGAGATAAAATACATAAAATAAATGGTAACTTAGTCATTTAATAGGGTCCATTATATTAAAAAAAATTAAAGTAATTATCAATTTATATTATTTTGTACGGCCGTTAAAGATAAATTTAAAAAAATTTACTCTCTTTTTTCACTTTTATTTTTTTTAATACGTGTATAAATAAATTGTAGTTTGTCATCCATCCAAGGGAGGGAGTAGTTATATACTCGTTCTCAAAAGTATCCAAAATACAGGTTTTAAGAAAGTTAAAGCAGAAAAGAGCAAGTACACTTGTAAACTTTTTCTCTTTTTTAAACTTAAATGCAAGTTTAGCATGTTATTACTCCCTCCTTTTTATTATTTAAGTCGTTTTAAAAAGAATTTTTTTTTTTATAATATAAGACGTTTTATATATATATCTAAAAAAAACTAATTATTTTATATTTAGTCTCTAAAAATTGAGTGATTAAAAGAGAGAGAGAAAATTAAAGTAACTAATTAGTGTATGAATAGTAATAAAATTTCAGATCAATATTAATTATCTAATATTAAAATTAATATATATGATTATATTTTAAACGATTTATATAATAAAAATGAGGGAGTATTTTTTACTCACTAAAGATAATCTAATCATATTTTATTTCCAAGTGTGTGAATTGTGATGTTCATTAGTTGTAAAACACCAAAGATCTCTCTTTTATTTATTACTACTACTAAATCTAGTCTTCTTCCCCTTCTGTTTCTCTAACTTTGTGCCTGTTTATGACCACAGTCGTGCATATATTTCTTTGGACAGTACTGAGGAGATCATCTACAGTAAAAATCTGGTAAATAACAACTCTCTCTCTCTCATAGTCTCATTTTGGGGCCCTGGGCCAGCCAGCCTCTTCTTTTCATGTTTTGAATTTCAAATATCAAACGGCTCGTTCACCAATAGCCACCATTTCCTTCTCTCTCTTGATTACAACACCCATTTTCTTTCTTAGTTAATTTCTCTTTTTCTAACTTGAAAATTTTGATATCAGAGCTTTGGCTTGGAATCTGAAGCTCAAATCTGCTCAATCAAGAGTTTATCCCTAATGGGTGCTTCAGGGAAATGGGTAAAATCGTTGATAGGATTTAAAAAGCCCGAGAAAGATGACCATGTAAGCTCTAATTATCTAATCTCAATTTTAAATATAATCTTTACTGTTTTTATCTGCTTTTATGGTTAAATGATTATCTGGGTGAGCTCTTTTGTAGGAGAAGGGTGGGAGTAAAAGCAGGAAATGGAAGCTATTTAGGAGTTCTTCAGTGGATTTGGTGTCAGTTTGGAAGGGTTTCAAAGGGAACAACTACCACAGATCTATTGCTGCTGCTTCGGAGGGTTCTGATTCTTCATCGGTGAATGCTGATTATGCTTTTTCAGCTGCTGTTGCTACTGTGCTTCGAGCTCCTCCCAGAGATTTTAAGGTTGTCAGGCAAGAATGGGCAGCCATCCGAATTCAAACCGCATTTCGTGGCTTTCTGGTAAATGGGTCTCTTTTATTTTTGCCATTTGGTTATCTGTTTAGTTGCTCTGAAAATGTGGGAAAGTATAGAACAAGAGATGGGTCTCTTTTTTTTACCATTTGATTATCTGTTTAGTTGCTGTGAATATGAAGAAATGGGCCTCTTTTATTGTTTTTTTCAATCTGTGTTGGTTGCTGAGAAAATGAGGGGAAGAGTGGAAGAAGAAAGTGTTACACTTTGAAATTGAACTTGTTGAATTTGAACCTGAAGACACAGAAATACGAAGGGCCTAATGCACCAGTGAGCTCATGTGTCACTCTAATATTGAGATGGTTGAACATTATCTGTTTGTTCTAAAATTGTACTTTGAATTAGTACTATGCAGCTAGATTTTCCTGAAAGCTACTCAACTTTGTGTTATAATATGCACAACCTTCTATTATGATAAAAAAAATTAGCAAATTTGTTGCATTTCTTAAATTTCAAACATGGTCAGTTGCATGTGGAATTTCCAAGTATTTTCAGTTATATTCGTTAACCTTTCTTCATTAAGTCCTTGCTTATAGATGCTGTGTCATGTGAAAGTACTGATTGTTGTTTGAAAGTTCAAAATTTGGTGTTGGAAACATTGTAAGCATTTAGAATGCTAAGTTAATTCTAATCTAATAATTATAGGCAAGAAGGGCTTTAAGGGCCTTGAAAGGAGTGGTACGGCTTCAAGCTTTAGTCCGTGGCAGACAGGTGAGAAAGCAAGCTGCTGTGACCCTAAGGTGCATGCAGGCTCTTGTCCGCGTGCAAGCCCGAGTCAGAGCTCGTCGTGTGCGTATGTCCATGGAAGGTCAAGCTGTGCAGGATATTCTGAATGAACGCCGCAGCAAGGCTGATCTCTTAAAAGAAGCCGAGGTATAGTAGCCATTTATCTCTTTAGCCTGAAATCTTTCTTTGCCTTCAGAAAAGTATTTCCAATACAAACTTTTTTTCCCACTAACACAATTCAAGTTCTTGAAATTCAGGAAGGGTGGTGTGATAGTAGAGGAACACTACAAGAGATCAAAGCAAAGATACAAATGAGGCAAGAGGGAGCCTTCAAGAGAGAAAGAGCACTTGCATATTCTCTTGCTCGAAAGGTACATAATTATATAGTACATTTGATCAATGTATTTTTTTCGCTTGATACTCTCTTTTACAAATACAATAATTATATTCTCCATTTTTTCCTCTCAGCAATGGAAATCAAACCTAAGTTATGAGTCCCGGACTAATATCTCAATGGTATCCCTCAAAAACAACGAGTTTGACAAAACTAGCTGGGGGTGGAGTTGGTTAGAACGCTGGATGGCAGCGAAGCCATGGGAAAACCGCTTGATGGAAAAAGTCCGATCTGATCCCTCAGAAACAACTCCCCCATCTAAAGCTTATGTAGACAAAAAAGGCAACCATTCAAAATCTTCTGAACCATGCTCGGTAAAAATCAGAAGGAACAATGTCACCACCAGGATTTCAGCAAGACTTCCACTGATTGGACAAGTAGCTCACTCATCTTCGAGCCCAAGCTCTGAGTTTCTCTATGACGAGAGCTCAGCATCATCTTCATTTTTCACATCTACGACGCCTGTTTCTAGAAACACCAACTTGGCATCCGATAGAACAGAGGAATCCAACAATATCAGTAAGCCAAGCTACATGAACCTGACTGAAGCAGCAAAGGCTAAGCAGAGAAACACATCTCATAAAGCTCTGAGGCAATCCGGGGATGAGATTCAGTTTTTCAGAAAATCGGCAGATTTTAGTTATGGTGTTTCTTCTAATAGCAGTGCTGGTTCTGATCCTTCTTTAGTCAATATGTCCAGGCAACTTTGCAATCCCCCTCGAGTGGATAAAAGCTTGACAAAAGTAAGGGATAGGGAGAATTGTTTCTAAGATTAAGAAGTTCAGGTTGTCCTTGATTGCAAAGTTCAACAACTTGTTGTTCTATGTATTTGAGATTGTTGGGTTAAATTGGTTATTTTATGAACTTGTTCAGCAATGAAAAACTGATGAGGTACTAGTGATCTGTTGAGGATTCTCCTTTCTGTAAAATAGTAGTCCTGTTCTCCAATTAATTTGCTTCTAGTTTCATGTACTTGATACATATATTGGTGCCATTCAGAAACTTGTAGAAATATTGATATGATGGACGAGTCAAAAGTTAAGTTGGATCAAATTTCTTCAAGAGTTGGGAGCTCTATAATATATAAATGGACGAGTCTACAAGACTTAATAGGCCATGCCATTTACTATTTGAAGTTAAGTTGGATCTTTTCTTTCATCAACAACTGTGGACTGATGGGAGGAAGAAGCAAATCTTACCCCGACCTTTCTCGATCAATCCATTTTCCCTTCATTCTTCAAGTACTTTAATTTCAGTTACGTTATTTTACTTTCTTGTAATTGATGTTCAAGAGTAATTTAGTGCTATAAATATGTCACATTTATCTGGAACATAAAATGGAGTCTCCATTTATTTGAAATGGAGAGGATCCTAATTAACTGTATTGCCATGCTTCAAAAGCCTGCTTATCAATTTAACATGTCAATCTCTCCGACCAACTTTTTCCCAACTGCTGGATTACCAGTCCTAGATACTCTTTCTTTCAGTACAAGCAACAAGAAATGTACTCAAAAATCTGTCCCATCGCTTGTGGTTTTGATAGCCATTAGCCTAAATTCTTAAAGAAACGTATGCACGGCAAAGGGCTTTAATTTAACGAATTTATAAGCCACAGATCCTCAGAATGGCAGAAAAAATTACTCATTCAACTATATAACCAGCTCATAAGTAAAGGATTTGTTTATGCATTTGCAAATTCCTAAGTTGCCACCCACAAATCACACCTCAGCAACCCAACTTGGTGATTCCAAGGGCGTTTGTGTTATAGTTAGCTTAAATCACACACTTGAAAAGAAATAACTGAACCAGAACACTCCTGAATCTACTAATATTATTATGTGCATAAAAGAATATGAATATCTATAGTAAACGCAGTTCCCTTGTATACATAACAAGCTCTTTTATATGTTATATATCACATCAACATAATACAAAGATCAAGATATGTAACACTATGTCATAATAGATAATAAGAATATCTATCTTCATAAGACAGACAAAATACTTGGGGTAGACCGGAGTGATATATCTGGAGAAAAGATAAAGGCTTCCAAACCCTTCTCACGGTACCTTGACAGTTGATTTTCCTGCAAAATGAACCAAAGAAACTTGATCATCACAACAATAAATTTCCCAAAATGTCGAGAATAAATGGTAAACAAAAACTATTTAAGGTGACGTAATATCTTCAAAAGGATACAGAATAGAATATTGGCCTCCTTGCAATTTTCAGCATCCCCTGCTGTAATGAAACAAATTATAAAATTAGCTATAAAATTTAAGTAATATTTGTATCCGAAAAGTACAAATTCATAAACCATACTAGGAGAATTAGAAACAGTGATGAAGTTGCAGAGACCAATTCAGAACATACATCACAAACACCTAAAACCACTTCATCCCAATGAAATGAGTCTTCATGGATTCGACCTGAGATATTCTAGTTGATCGAAGAGATTATGTAATTCCTCGCTATCCCAGTCTGGTGTCTGTGCAACCAAGTTTTCAAGTTCCACGTCAGGCTGATCGCCTACTAAAACTTCTTCCCCTTCTTTCACAATTCTAAGATCATCATTAAGTAATTCCTCCCATAAATTCTCATTAAAAGCATCCAAATCTCCACTCCTTGTTGAGACATTTGGTGCATTTACATCATTGCTTGACTCATTGTCCAATGCTGCTGACAAAAATGACTCCATTTCTGTTCTGATAATTCCCAGATTTTCTTCTTGTTGACTTGAATTATCTAGTGTCTGATCTTGTAAATTCTCCACCCTCGGCCTCATAGTCAGCCTTCTTTTTCTTCCCATCTCAATCTGTTTTGGATCTATCTTTTGCACATACTTGTCCATGTATTGCCGGATGAATGTAGGATTACTAACAGCCTTGGCGACAAAACTCATTATGTTTTGTTGCTTAGTCTCCGTGCTTTGAATTCTATTATCCATTGCTAAGATTAGATTATTGGAGTTCTGTTGTTGCTGTCTGAGTTTTACAATTTCTGCCATTAGCATATTCCGATCCCTTCTCAGTTCTTCGAGCTCTCCTTCAATGCCATAATGTCCCAACTCAACACAAGACACTCCTTTTTGTTGTATTCCTTGTGAGACATTCCTCCTCCTTTTAATAGTCTTCAAGAGATGCTTTTGGCCTCCTAGAAACCCATCGTTCGCAAATTCCCATCGATCAGGATCCACTTTCCTGAAACCCTGTAGTAATTGCAAATATTTGAACTCGGTCAGGGCAATAGTGATTTGCAAAACAAGGACCATATTATAAATTTAAACAAACCTATTAGAACACAATTATAATTTGAAATAAAAAGAACCACAATAACAACCACCATATCAGAGCAAAGACCGCATAAGATTGACATTGAATGATTGAATTAAAGTAATTCAAAATAATGAGAAACCATAACTAAGCATAATTTGCTTCTTATACATACAGAGCCCAAATGGAAATAAAAAGATTTATATGCTGAACTTAACTAACAAATGAAAACCATAAGTTATAAATACAGATTCAAGACTTGCAACTAAACCTGAATCGTAAAAAGTTACATATAAAAATACTTGATACCCAGAAAATATTGAGCAAAAAAACTCAATTGAGTAAACAAATTAAACCAGCTCTATTCAACTAAAATCTAATAATTAAACAAAAAAACAAAATAAAAATGACACTAATTAGCCTAGACCAATGTTATAATAACCACAACTGAAACTAAAAATATCAGACAATCTCTTATAGTGTTCCTAAAACTATAGAAATTTATAATTAATCAAATTAATTAACAAAATCAGCAAAGCTTCACACGGACCCGGATCATATTCACGTATGCGAAACTGAAGGAACCAATTCACAGAAAATAAATAAACAAAATTAGCTATAACCCACATAAATTTATCATAATTCAAGCACAAAAATGACTAAAAGATCAGATTTTTGATGGGTTTAAGGGGACTTACATAAGTATTGAGCTGCCGAACAAAGCTGGAAAAATTATTGTGCTTGAAATATTTAGGAAGTAGAGAAAGGGAGAATTTGTGAGAATCCCAAACAATGAAGCTATTCCTTGCTTTACTCCATGAAACCACAGTATCAGTTAATGGGTCTTCCACCATATCGAATATCTTCGTCAGAAATGGAGGTCGACCCACTTCATGTAATCCCTCAATTGGCTGCGGCGGGGAAGAAGAAGATGATGAAGATTGAGCCGCAGTGGCAGCTGGAAATTGATTGCCAGAAGATAGTGGTGTAGTTTCTTCTTCTTTCACTTTCACTTCGTCCATTATATTCTTGTAATCCATTTCTCAAATTTAATTAATAGTATGGTGATTTTTGAAAAGCAAATACAAACTGATTTGTGATTTTTGTTGGCGAACACGGTTGAGGAGATTGTAGGAGATGATATTTTGATATAAAAAATTAATATTTTTATATCATCCCTCTCACACCAACGCCGTGCGGAATGTTCTAGAGGTGTCAACAAATGGGAGTGTCAAGTGTATAAATAATTTTATATTCATGATAAGGAAATCTAAGATATTTATTCTACAAGTTTCTAGTAGTTCTTGATTTTAGAATTGAGGGTTTAGGTCTAACAATTTTGCCCGACCCGAAATGGTTGATTATATGGGGTTTGGAGGTAATTAAACGGGATTAAAAACACTAAAAAAAATTATGTAAAATCACGCCCCTTAAACCATCCCCTAAGTTCCCTATAAATCTTATAATGAAATATATTTTTAAAATCGAATTGTAATAGAAAAAAATAATAATAAAAAGATTATATTTTTTATAGAGTTCAAGTCATTTGTAAATTTTTAGAGTCTTAACTCGATTGAGTTGTATATATTTAAAAGATTAAAATTTTGGATTTATTTGTCAGATTTTAGATTAGATGGAGTTCTCTTGGCTCATTATTTTTGTGTGGTTGTGACTTATGATAGTGGGATCTTAGAAGTTAATTATGCTTTGCTCCATTAATTCTATCATTTAAAGAGATTTTATTCTCAAAACGAGTATATTAGGTCATTACATGCATATAACTATTTATATGGACAACTAATTATATTTAAATCTTTTTTCATTTTATTTTTTTAAAACTTTTAAAAAGAGAAACAAAATTCTCATTTTATAAATGGATGAAGTGCGAAAAATAATATTCACATCAAATAAACATTCAATAAAATGGTAATAAACCTTTAGTTATCACTATACGATGAATGCTTAGCTTTCATTATATATATGGAAAATGATATTTTCACAACAGTTTTTAATATTTTCACACGAAAAGTGTCGCTATAGATCCTATAGCGACGATTTTTACATCTACAGTGACACTTTGCGTGTGGAAATATCAAAAACTGTTGTGGAAATATCATTTACCTATATATATATATATACCGAAAGGATCAAGAGTAGAACTCTTAAGTAGTAGAACTCCCTTAAATAATAGAATTGTATCAAAACGACGTAGTTTTGATAAGACGCGGTGACATTTTTATAAATACCATGCCACCGCGTATTTACAAAAATGCCACCTTATCAAAACTACGTCGTTTTGATACAATTCTATTATTTAAGGGAGTTCTATTACTTAAGAGTTCTACTCTTGATCCTCTCCCTAAGTAATAGAACTCCCTTAAATAATAGAATTGTATCAAAACGACGTAGTTTTGATAAGGTGGCATTTTTGTAAATACGCGGCGGTGGCATTTTTATAAATACGCGGTGGCATGGTATTTACAAAAATGCCACCGCGTCTTATTAAAACTACGTCATTTTAATACAATTCTATTATTTAAGGGAGTTTTACTACTGCGTCTTATTAAAACTACGTTATTTTAATACAATTCTATTATTTAAGGGAGTTCTACTACTGAAGAGAGTTCTACTACTGAAGAGTTCTCCTTTTGATCCTTTCTCTCTCTCTATATATATATATATATATATATATATATATATATATATATATATAAAAGCCCGTTCAAGAGCAATACGTTTAAAAAGCAATATTCTCTTAAAGAGCTTTCCTACTTAAAGGCTTTTATGTTTTTCTTTTTTAACCTTCACTCTCTTCAAAGATGAGCTTCAGACTCTCTCTCCTCAAAGACAAGTTTCAAACTTCCTTCTCCAAATCAATTTCGAAATAAGCCCTAGATCGAAACTAAATTTTCACAAAACCTTTAAACAAAGAACGAAGTCCTAGAATATTCACAAATCGAGCTTTCTTTGTCCAGATCTCAAGTGGAGAAGAAATCGTGCCTTAGAATCGGAACACGGAAGAAATTGAACTTCGAAGTCTTCACAAATCAGTAAGCCCTTTGTGGATTCAATTATTTATTTTCTAGGGCTAGAACCATAATTTTTGTTAATGTTAAACCTGTAAACTATGAGAAGGAGATGATGAAAACTCTGTTGTAGCTTATAATTGGAATCTAGATGTGAATCCCATAATTTCGAAAAGTATGATTCTCCCCTGCCATCTTTTGCACGGTTATTGCTCTTCTGTTAGTATACATACATATAGAGTCTAGCATAAGATATTCATGCTCCTTTAATTATTACCCAAAGATGATGGCTCGTTTTGTGTATAGGATATTATTTGATATAAACTACATTTCGGTGTTTATTTTGCATTTACAAGAAGTTTGTAATTAGAGTGGCCGCATCCTCTAGTCACTTATGCCAGGTGGAGGAATGTTGCATCGGTTAAGAGAATAGATGTTTGTAGTGTTGATACAGTTTTTGAGCCAATGCATTGCATAATTGGATTATCCCAATCTTTAACTTCTGATATTATATCCACTAGCTTCATTTATACTCTTTTTGACATAGTTATGAATAATTTGTAAATGTTGACTAGGACTCCCCTTTGACTATTTCTCATTTCTATAGTAGTATTATTGGTAATTCTGTATTGTAATGATGAGTTAAAGTAACCTTTTCTTTTGGTTACATATAGAAAAATAATACCACCAACATTATCCTGTATCCACATTCGCTCCCCAACATATCGATTTTCTTCAATACTCTCTCAACAATATAATTAATCTTGATTTTAATCACAACAGAATAACATTATCTGAGAGTTCCATATTTGTTGTGTGGCAATGGTAAGTTCTCTTCTTTTTTTTCTCTCTGATAATAGTTCCTTAATTTAGGAGGCATCATATCTTTCCTGAATACATGGGAATTCTTCTCGAAGTTTTTAAATTTTTATTAAGTTACTGTGATTGTTTTATTGGTCACTATTATGATGTACCTGTTGTAAATACAAACATTTAATCTTTAGGCATTCATATCCATTTCAATTGAATCTTATTGTCAACTTAAATCCTGACATACATGTTACACCGAATAGAGTTAACTTAAATGACCACAGTTAATCACTGTCATTGTCACGGCCCAGCTATGTTGATAACTTCTTGGACTGATTTGAATCTTGGTCATCAATTTTATAGATGTCAAACTACAAGAGTAAGTAATTTTTCTTCAATTTCCTTTGATATGAAGTTTGTGCATCTAAAAAATTTCTTTTTTTACACCCTCATGGTCTCATGGTTGTGGGTATTTCATGTGGTATGATCCTCCGATGCAGCCGAGAGCCATTCAAGTGATACCTGATCTGTTAAGAAGGTTGAGAGCTCTAGAAAATGAAGTTCAAAATTTTTGACGCAAACAGAAGATTTACTTGATAATCATATGGGTTTCCTTGATTTTGTTACTTTGGAATCATCTCTGTGCAAGAAGATGCCTAAATAGAAAAAATTTGTAATTAGAATTTGGGAGATGAAACAGTTAGGATGTGTGAAGTCCCTATTTTAAATGTAATGAAGCTTTGGTGTACTATGTTTTTTAAACTTAGTTTGGACCACGAAAATACCCTTTGAGCACTCATCCTAACCACCATTTTATCATGGAAATGAGCTTTTGGGTTATGTAAATTTATAAGGATTATCTGAGAATCATTACTTACTTCCTGTATTAAATTAAATTACTTTTATTTTTTAGTGTGAATTTTTTAGTACTGTTTTTACCTGTGTGAGTACCATTAGAATGTGTTTTGAATTTGAAAGATAGCCTAACCAATTTTCTATGGATGAGTCTTTGTATTCAGCAACTGTGTGGAAGTGTAGTTGATGGGTACATGAAATAATTCACAATCTACTTAAACTCCATGTTTTGAATCTCAATCGTTATTAGGGACCACCGATTTTCTTCCTCGCAGCCTCATAGATGATGCATGAAATCTCTCCATGAAAGCATAACTGTTTCTTATGTTTGAATCTAAGCAATACTACATTCCAAGAAATATAGAAGAAAAAAAGAAAGAAATTTGTATATTCATTAATCAACATAATAGTACATCCAAGCCTTTAATACATAACTAAAAAACAGACAAGTCTTTAATACATAATACCTTTCTCTTATCGGCAAGGAAAGGCTTAGCCCAAAGTACTACAGACAAGCTTAGTGAAATTAGGTATAGACCCATTTTAAAGCATTATTGTTTCAACCAAACCAAGAGTATTCATGTTCAACATACAAAAGTGTGTTTGGTAACCAAAACATACAGTGCTGTTTTTACTCCCAACACAAAAATTTTTACAAAACAACATCCCATGACCCAAAAATACAATCTAAAGTGATTCAAGTATCTTATCATAAAGTTTAGAGTAATTCGTTGTCATTCAGAATGACGGCTACGCAAGGTACTAAATGAAAATTAGAAGTGAAAATTTGAGAATAATCTGCCATCCAAAAGATCAATCCATCCTCCCTTTCAAGATCCTCTCGGTTATTTGAGTTGGTGTATTGCAACAAACCATGCAAACAAAGATACTGTCACTATAAAAGCCCAAAGAACGTAAAATAATTAAAATTTGAATCATTACACAGATATTACCAGTGTTTTACCTCATAGGACGTCAAAACACCATAAATTTCAAATAATTAATGCACCTTACAGGTCAAACTATTATAAATAGAAGGAATCAACATTTCCACCAATAGTCCATTTTTTGTAACTACATTAAGCAATGAAAGAGTTGAACTGTGAAAAGTATATTAGATATAGTTTAGAGTACATGAAATCACTAGAACAAAATCAAAGAATGCAGCAAATTACATATAAATGGAACAACATAATCTGAAGGACTGAAGAACTACACATGATATCAAGTATGGTATCAAGTATGAAGGTTATCTTCTGTTTGACACAACATAATCATTTCATACTGTACAGAGTTTGTGCCATCAACAATGTTAAGCTAAGAGAAAGTTGGCCAAATCCAAAACATGATATCAGAACTATAAACTGTACAATCCCCTCAAGGCACGATATAAAGAAAGGATTAAAAAAAGAAACTACCTGATTTGTAAGTGATACCATAAGTCACTCCCATGATTAAAGGACACTCTGTACAAAAACAATTCAAATTAATACAAAAATAAGATATACAAGTGTTATAGCAATCTCAGTTGTTGCACCTATGGGTGGATCACTATCATCATCTACACTTGGATCCTGAGTAGTATAAACATTTGATTCTCCAATTCTACATTTAAACAAATAGCAAAGTCAAAATAAGTAAACTTATTTACGAATTATTAAGCGCTGGGCAGTTTTTTTTGTCGTGTGACACCAACTTTGCTACATCCATGACATCTCCCCTTGAGATTTTTTGTTTTTCCCAAAGCCCTTTCTTTGCCACCCTTCAGCCTTTTCCCACACCCTTTTGCGCGCACTTGGTTTGGCTCAATGTAATTATGTTCACAAGTCCCAGTCATGTCAACTGACTTGGATACACTCATCCCACCAGACTCCATTTCATTGTTTCGTTTGGAACCATTATTCCCAATTATTTGCTTGATCTTTTCATATCCATTATCGAAACATTCTTTTAATACATTTGTGGCTTCTTCATTTGTGAAAGCACTATCAATCATCTCTAAAGATTGTTAAATCAATTGACTCCGCAAGAGTAAGTATGGCTTGTCATTTTTATCTCCACACCATTATCATCAATTACACCACTTGATTTTTCTGTTTTTAACCACCTTTTCAAAATGTATTTTGTAGGCAATTTGTTAATATCATGATACTAATGCAAGTAAGTTATCAAATGCCGACATAGGACTCTCAAGCTCTCAAACTTTTTGCAAGTGGATGTTGTATAATCTAAAGATTTATCATACTGAATTTCTCTTACTTTAAACTTGCTGACATTCCTTAGGTAAATCTTATATACATGTTGACATCTTCCTTTATAAGTTCAAACCTATAATTCAAGCTCTAACACAACTCATCTTCAAATTAATTTATAATATATAGTGTATATAAATTTCAACCATTTGAACTAAGAAGTCATGGCATTTTCATTCTCGGCCTTTCAACTAAATCATTGTTATCCGAAACCAACTCTACATGTCGTTGATGTTGAAGGCCCTGACCAAATTGAATCATAAAATCCACTAAAGAATTCTTTTTAGAAACAATTTTTTTTTAAAAATGGATGATAACTCTCTGCTCGTTAGCTACTTGTCATGCATGATTCACATGTACAGGTACCCATCTATAACGGATGTCATACATTGTAGTCATTTATTAGCATTCAACCCACTTTTCTCCATCATCGCTACCCAAGTAAAGTCAAACTTTTCCACAGTCTCCGAATTTCAAATGCAATCTGAAAACTCTTTATAATATATAAGCACTGTATTTTACTAAGTCAATCTTCTCTGAAAATTTGGTCAATATGTGACAACTATAATACCTATGAAATGTTTTAGGAAGAATCTGTGAAATGGCATTTGTCATAGCCGGATCCTGATCGGTGATAATCATCTCAGGTGCATCACCTGGCATTGCTCCCAAAAAATACTAGAAAAGCCAAACAAAACTACCTATGGTCGCATCACTTAAGAAAGCACAACCAAATACAGTAGTTTGATCATGGTTATTAACCCCCATTAGTGGTGCAAATATCATTCCGTAACGATTAGTATTGTATGTGGTATCAAAAATGACAACATCAACGTAAAATCTATAAGCCCGTCTAGAAGTTACATCGGCCCAAAAACAACGAGTGATCCTTTTTTCATCGTCTGTGTCAATTGTGAAAGTGAATGAAGGATTCTTTTGTTGTTCTCACTGTAAGTACTCATTCAACATATCCCCATAATGTTTCTTCAAGTCATTGCGCTTGTCTCTTTCAAACCCACTCACCTGCACTGCAAGAAAATTGTATTGTTGGTGTTGTGGTATATTCACCGTGCCAAGTTGCAGACTCAAAGATTTTTGGACAGTTGACACATTGCAGTGCGATTGTAAAAGATGCCTCTTATGTGGGGTTGACAATGGGTGACAATGACCCTCTTTAATTTTAGTAATTACGTATAAGTCATTTCTTTTTACCACTATAATTCTTGTATTATAACCTTCTTTTGTAAATCCACGTTTTCTTTTTACAACCAAATCGGCTAATAGTTTGCCCTTTCCTTGCTTAGAACACACATACTCCTTCCTACAAATCTCATCGCTACCCGCCCTTTTTTTCTCATTAAACTTTCGTACACTAAATAAAATCAGCATGCATTGCATATGTATTGTATAATGTGTGAATATCATCTAATGTTTAAAATTCTTGACTAAGCTTAGGCGTAAACTCATCGGCTACTTGAGGATAGTAGACAACAGTATTAGAATTGTTCACATTCAACCCATCTGCACTCGAGTCATCCCCATCCATTTCTATTTCCAAATCCATTTCTATATTATCCCCACAACTCCCTATTTCATGGTCCATGTCATCCATTATATTTACACCTAGAAAAACAGAAATTTACTCCCAATTGCTCTTAATGTGAAGTTGTATAAACAAAACAGATATGTACCTTTTTTTTCTAGAGTCTTGCTGATTTCACCTTGTGGCAGATTTGAACTGGTTAAGGTTTGGAGAATTTTATGTAAGCCTGCAAATAAAATGAACTAGATGAAACAACACGAATAACTTACGTTTTTGTGGAATAATAAATAGTTTTGTACACCATAGTTCAACAATGCAGCTGTGATTTGTCTGAAAAAACTGATTTCATCCGTTAGTCTATTAGGTTCTAAACATATTGAACCTTTGAAATAAGGCCTAAAAATTACAAATAAATTAATAATACTTAATTATCAAAATGAAAAATATAATAATTATTATTATTCTGATGGCCTACATTCCATGACAAAACTTTTTAAAGTTAAAAAGCAGTTAAAACTCTAAATATCTTAACATCATCAAATTTTCATTCTACTTAAAATACACTGAAACAACTAAAGTCATATGATGATCATATTTCTAATTTTTATATAAAACCCCAACCAAAACCCATTGTAGCTGCTCATGGGAAAGGGCTATCAAATTCACAATCAAGTGTTGTTTATCAAATATACCTCCTTTCAATTTTGGTTACAACCTGTTGACCCTTGTATTTAAAGAGGACTTTTCCAATAACCCTGCAAAAGATGGCAAGTGAGAACCATACTTTTCGGAATTATGGGTTTCACATCTAGATTCCAATTATAAGTCAGTGGATATAATATCAGAAGTTAAAGATTGAGATAATCCAAGTATGCAAGGCATTGGCTCAAAAACTGTATCAACGCTACAAACATCTGTTCTCTTAACCGGTGCAACATTCCTCCAGCTGACATAAGTGACTAGAGGATGCGGCCACTCTAATTACAAACTTCTTGTAAATGCAAAATAAACACCGAAATGCAGTTTAAATCAAACAATATCCTATACACAAAACGAACCATCATCTTTGGGTAATAATTAAAGGAGCATGAATATCTTATGCTAGACTCTATATGTATGTATACTAACA
Source organism: Panax notoginseng (assembly GCA_016801055.1). NCBI lineage: Eukaryota > Viridiplantae > Streptophyta > Magnoliopsida > Apiales > Araliaceae > Panax > Panax notoginseng. The sequence continues at coordinate 193,508,584 of CM029018.1, forward strand.
GAAGAGCAATAACCCTGCAAAAGATGGCAGGAGAGAATCATAATTTTCGGTATTATGGGTTTCACATCTAGATTCCAATTATAAGCTACAACAGAGTTTTCATCGTCTCCTTCTCATAGTTTACAGGTTTAACATTAACAAAAATTGTGGCCCTAGAAAATAAATAGTTGAATCCACAAAGGGCTTACCGATTTGTGAAGACTTCGAAGCTCGATTTCTTCCGTGTTCCAATTCTAGGGCACTATTTCTTCTCTACTTGAGATCTGGACAAAGAAAGCTCGATTTGTGAAGATTCTAGGGTTTCGTTCTTCGTTCAAAGGTTTTGTGAATATTTGGTTTCGATCTAGGGCTTATTTTGAAATCGATTTGGAGAAGAAAGTCTGAAGCATGTCTTTGAGGAGAGAGAATGTTAAAAAAGAAAAACACGGAAGCCTTTAAGTAAAAATGCTCTTTTTAGCGTATTGCTCTTGAACGGGCTTGTATATATATATATATATATATATATATATATATATATATATATATATAATGAGAAAGATAAACAAAGATAAACAAAGCATTATAATTAACATCATTATAATTTATGGCCGTTATTTACATGTAATTAGTATGATAAAATATTTGTGAATTAATACTGGGTCCTTAACACTAATATACAACAATTAGAAAGTAATTACACTATTAGTGCATCCACAAAATAATTACAAAAATAACGCAATTCACATTAATAATGAAACCTAAAATTAAGGAGAAATAACTGCCATAATTAATAATTTAAATTCAAATATCTAAGATCTAACAACAAAAATAAATTCAAATTCAAAATAATAATTCAAATTCAAATCTTCATCTCTCTCATAGTAGCTCTCTTCTCCACTACTTCACCGCGAATCTCCTTCTTCACAGGTTGCCCTCTCATCCGCTACTCCGCCGCGAATCTCCGTTGTCCAAAACGCCAATGGGAAGAAGAAGAAGAAGAAGAAGATTCGCCCTACAAAAAGTTTAAAAATAAATAGATGTAACTCTTACTGTTCTAAAATTTTTTTTATGACTATTTGGTTACCCACAAAAACTAAAATGTTTACCTTTGTATGAATGGTTAGCTACCAACTGCATCACATTCAAACTAAATTGGTAACTTAATAAAACTGAATTGGTTACTTTGGTTTGAAGGTTTGGCAACGTCATCTTCCTCCTTTGACACCCCCCAAATCATGGTACTTCATTTCCTCAAGATTTGGTATTCACTTAATCAAAACATTCATTTCTAACTATCCAATAATAATAAAATTGAAAAATAAAAACCTGTCCATACAGGATTAAACTTAAATAAAAATATCTCAGGTTATCTAACCTTTAGTTACAAACATTCAAATGCGGAATTTAAAATTTATTACATCACATCATATTTAAAAGTCTATTATCATAATGATAAAAATAAAATTATAAGTCTTCATCACTTGTACATTTTTCCCTTTCCTTTGGTAGACGAAGGTTCACCTACATTCTCTTCTTTAACTGCAATGAGTTTATAAATATGTAAGAGTGAGCAAAACAATTGCTCACTGGATATAATATGGAATCAACAGGGGTATAACAATAATAACTGTCGAAATAGGCTCATCAAAAGTGAATAGTACTCTATCAATAATAATCAGAAACTGAAATCCCAAAATATGGAAAATATACATCACTGAGGGTCGTAAGACCATGAACTACGTCCACAGTTGCGAGTAATCTTTCAACTCCAACTTTAACCGTCATAAGACTATAAGGACCTCGTACTTAGGGGGATCAACCCTTCGTACAATGTATTGTGCACAAATATTTTAACGCTATGCGTAAGTTAACCCCTAATCATAACAATAGGGTTGTTCATCTCAGTATTCAGAGTACAAGTTCGCACCAAAGGAAGTTTGGTTTGGATAAGCTTTCAAGGTAATTTGGAATTCAACGAACATCAACTAAGGAGTAGTTGAATAAAACCAATAACACTATACTATAGAATAATCGTGACTGAATCAATCATAGTAGACAAAAGTCATGCTTTAGGAATAATCTAATAGCATACAATTTGAATAACTATAGCATACCTTGCTTGAACAATACTAAGCCAATGTTAATTAGAATTGAACACTAAGCATGCACAGCAATTTGAACGATAGAAATGATCGACATTAGTATATATAGTTGTGCATGCTAAACAACAAGTTAAATATAATAATAACTTGCTCCAGAATAACTAACATCATTATATTGTAATCGAATTGAAAACAGTAATTAAATTAACAACATAATAGATTAGAAAACTTGCCTTGTTCGTAGATTAAACCGAACAATTTGAATCACAATATCCTATATACATATGTCATCATGACATAGTTAGTCATTATCACATAACTAATACATTCATCATGTAGGTTTGATTATTTAATCACATAATCAGGTTATAACACAAGTTAATTTTTAATAACATAATTATTCATAGTATAGAAATACTAAAATCAACATTTTACAGTCCTACTATCATCATATAACTTTTCTTAAAATTTCGTGTACAAAAAGTACACTGTCAGACCATTCTGCTAACTCGCGCCGTGGCGCCACAGTTTACACTGTGGGTCGCGCTGCGTCGTAGGTATAGCGCTGCGGCGCGGTAAATAAACTACGAAGCCGCGCTGCGGCGTGGAGATGGCGCTGCGGCGCCACTAACGTACTGCTGGGCCGCGCTGCGGCGCGAAACTGCAGTTTCGACTGACAGCTTCGACAACAGTACAAGAAAAAGCCAATTTGACCTACAAGCTCGTTTCTAACAGACTAATTCACATGCAATTCATACAAAAACTTCATGTAAACATAATTCAAGAACTTCTAACATGTTTCTACCCATACAACATTATAACAACGAATTTAAAACATTCAATTTCACTGTTTTTTTTATAAAAACTCATTTTTTGATATTTCAATGAAAATCAACACTGTAAATTTTGTTTTTCAACCAAAAAAATTAATTCAAAGTATCTTAATCAATAATTATACATACTCTATCAAATTAGATGATCAATTTATCAACTAAACAACTAATTAACCCTCAATTTCTACTTTAAATTAACCCATACTCATTCACAAAACTATCTGTAAAAAGGTTTTCTTCACAAACTACATACATAATAACAATACATTGACTATAACTTATGAGAATAGTTTTAACATCACTAGTTTATCATATAAAGCCACATAACAACAACAATTCATCCTTACCCAAGGATTCTACAGAAAATTTGGGAAGAGAAAAACTAAAATATTAAAACTAAAAAGAATAAAATAAAACCTTGAAGAAGATGATGATACTATCTCTTTGATTGTCAAGCTTTGATCTTCACTCCCAATTCTCTAGGATTCTCTCACTTTTCTTCTTCGCTTCTTCTTCCTCTGAGTTTTCTTTCTTCCTAACTCTAACATACGTAGAATAATATAACGTATATAGTAATAATAGATATATTAAGTATAGGATTTTTACTGACATCAGTTATAGAATTTTGAAAATCAAAAGCCATAAGGCTTGTTTGGCTAGCTAACTAAAAATAACTCATTGACCTTTACACCTTGTTTGGTAAACCTAATTAAAATAAATGGATTAATCCTTATACCTTGTTTGATAAAACATCATTAGATTAATCCTTATTCCCCGTCTCTCCCCTCCTAGTTCTTGTCTCACATCTCAGCCAGGGATCATATCCCTAAGCTTTGATTCCAACTGTGACGCCCCCAAAATAGGTATACAACACCCATTCTGAGTCGCCAAATACATGGTACAGAAAGCAAACTATAACTTCAATAATACAAATGTCGTGCAAAATACAACAACACATACTGTGAGTTTAAATACAAATATTGTCTTCTAGACAATATCCACACTCAAATAAATCCTCATTACAATTATTCAAACACTATTTTACAGAAATAGTGAGGACTGCTAAAACATCTTTCTAGAACCATCACTCCATACCCCGACTAGATCCTGCTATGTTCTCACCTCCTGAGAAGAAAAATGGAACAAAAAGGAAAAGGGTGAGCTCAACTAGTCCAGTAAAGAATATTATGACTAAGATAATATACAAACAAATTATCGTTAGTCTTCAACAGGGAAAAATCTGATAGAATATAATCGACAACAAGTTTTAGATCAACAACTGCAGCGGAAACAGCAAACCATTAGAAGAGTCAAGTAGAGAAAGAATTCTACTATCTTCTAAGATTTAAAAGTCCATCATCAATATTTTATCCCTGTAACATCAATTAATAATCATCTTTATCCAAATATTCATCTTTGCACTACAGGCCAAAGATATTCATTTGTATCACCTGTCAGTCATGTTCATCTCAACACCTGTTCATCTTTGCACTACAGGCCAAAGATATTCATCAAGTAATCATACATCTTTGCACTACAGGCCAAAGATATTCATCAAGTAATCATACATCTTTGCACTACAGGCCAAAGATATTCATTAATATCATCATTTAGGACTGAGGATGATGAAAAATATCTTAAAGAGAACGAATCCAATGAGACAGAAGGACAAATAGTAGGGATTCGTATAACAGTTTATCCAAGATCAATAATACTTCATAATAATTAATTGTGAAGCAGAATTCAAAAATAAAGAATAAAACATGGATACAATCAAATATAGTAACCATAATAGACATCTTGGACAAAAAGGGAAAATTTTATTTTTCGGTGAATAGTGCCGTATTCGTGAATAGTACCGTATACGTGAATAGTGCCGTATACGTGAATAGTAACCCCGACACAAAAAGTTTCAAATTTGATAAAAACTCATATCAATATTTCAGCATAATGATATTGAAGAAAATAATATCATTAAAAAGAAAATAATATCCCTTACCTCAAGATATCAGTACTTCTGGTCGGAATACCGGTATAAGGCTGAAAGAAACTTGCTCTGATGAATAGAAACTCTCAAAGTATCTAAATACTCACAAAATACACTTAATAATCTAGAGAGAGAAAGAGAGAAAACTTGTTTCTGGTGTGATTTTCAATTCTAACTTAGCCCTCTATTTATAGGAAAATTTTAGTAGGTTTGACCTGCAACCTGATGGCTTTACCTGCTACTATTCCCACCTACCACATTTGAAATATAATTCAGCACATTTCTTCACCAACCACAAGTGGGGCCCACCAATTCTAGAATTTTTCATCAAAATGATAAACTCCGAAAATTCAACAATTTCTGAACCAGTCATCTCGTAAAATTCATAATAAATCATACGTTCATTTTTAACGGTTCAAAATTTGTGGACATATACTCAACTTATATATGTATAACATATCCAAAAATTACCACGATCCAACGGTCGGATTAAAAATTATAACACCCGCAATATTTCTCAAAAACCCTGATTTGATTTTTAATACCTCCATTCCGATAAAAATACTGATAAAACACCTCAACATTAACTCCTTCATTTTTAACCACAAAAATATATCCCTCATTTATATCCACATAAAATAAATATTTCCTTATCATATGAATCAATAATTAATTATTCACAAATAATATTACAGAATCACATTTATGACAACCAGGCCGTTCCCAGGAAAGAGGGGGCTTTCCAATAAGGATTTCTCCTTACTGGCGCGCAATTAGATGACCAAACCTCTCCTTAGACAGAACTTTCTAGACATTGTCAATAATGTTATCTAATAATATTATTCAAATAATATGAATTATTGATCTGATAATGGAAAATACTGTGCAGCAACAATTATTGAAACAACAATAATATAAAATATCAATGCAACAATTATTGAATCAATAAAATAAAATATTGAACAATAACTACTATAACAATTATTGAGTAGTGCCTTCTTACGTAAGAATCAATAATTGGTGCAATACCGTGTGCTACTGTATTTTAATCACCGGGTATTCCAACAGTATTAACGGTAACAACTACGCCGTTATTTATAAATAACTTATACTTGTCATTTTCTTCATCCAATCGCTTTCCGTTATGGGGCCCACACAAGGCTGCGCCGTCGTACGAATATTCCCCGACAGCAAGAATATTCCACGACCAAACGAATATTTCCCGACAAAATGAATATTTTATAACCACTTGCTTATTTTGCAAAATTTGCACATTTCACCCATAACCAAGTATTATATCAAATTAGCCCCTTATTATTCACAATAATATTTAGAAAAAATTTGATTTTATTCATTAATAAGTTGGGGTCTTACAACCTCCCCTCCTTATGAAATTTCGTCCTCGAAATTGACGTACGTACCTGATGTTTCAAAAAGGTGAGGATACCTCGCTTTCATTTCTGATTCCAACTCCCAGGTCATTTCTTCAATAGCATGGTTTCTCCACAAAACCTTAACTTGTGGTATAACCTTCGTGCGTAGGACATGCTCTTTCCTATCCAAGATCTTAACAGGTACCTCCTCGTACGTTAAATCTTCAGCTATCTCGTCTGGTTCTAACTCAACAATGTGGTTCGGGTCTTTAACATATTTACGAAGCATAGATATGTGAAAAACATTATGAACACGAGACATGCTTGGAGGTAATGCGAGTCTATATGCCACATTTCCTATTCGCTCAAGAATCTCAAATGGACCAACAAATCTTGGATTGAGCTTTCCTCTCTTCCCAAATCTTGTAACTCCCTTCCATGGTGCAACACGTAATAATACATGATCCCCAATATTAAATTCCACGTCCTTCCGATGAAGATCCGCATAACTCTTTTGTCGATCCTGTGCCGTTTGTATACGTTGTCGAATCGTTTGGATCTTCTCTGTAGTAATGCGTACCAACTCTGGTCCCAACAATGTTGCTTCACCCACCTCGTCTCAGCATACTGGAGAACGACATTTTCTTCCATACAACGCCTCGAATGGAGCCACACCTATGCTCGCCTGATAACTGTTGTTGAAGGAGAATTCTACCAATGGTAGGTACTTATCCTAACTCCCTTTGAGATCTAGGACACAAAGTCTTAATAGATCTTCAAGAGTTTGAATAGTCCTCTCTGATTGTCCGTCCGTTTGAGGATGGTATGCCGAACTGAATCGTAAATCCGTGCCCATAGCTTTCTGCAAGCTAACCCAAAATTGTGAAGTGAATCTTGGGTCACGATCCGAAACTATGGATACTGGCATGCCATGCAATCTCACAATATCGTTCACGTACATACTAGCAAGACGTTCAAGGGAATAAGTCTCACGTATCGGCAAGAAATGAGCGGACTTGATTAATCTATCAACAATAACCCAAATCGCATCTATACCTTGAGAAACCTTGGGAAGACCCGTAACAAAATCCATAGTAATGTGTTCCCACTTCCATTTCAGAATCTCAAGTGGTTGCAATGGACCCTTTGGCACTTGATGCTCCGCCTTTACACGTTGACAAGTTAAACACCTCGAGATAAACTCCGCGATCTCTCTTTTCATATTGCTCACCAAAATGTATGTCGAAGATCGTGATACATTTTGGTACTCCCAGGATGGATTGCAAACGGTGTGTTGTGTGCCTCCATCATTATTCTATGCTTCAAGTCAAAATCGTTAGGAATACAAAGTCTGGAGTTGACTCGAAGTATTCCTTCTTCATCGATTCTTGCTTCTGGAATAGCACCTTCTTGCACTTTCTTCTTCATACACATCAGCTCCATGTCCGTAGCTTGAGCAGCTTTAACTTTATCGATTAAAGTCGGTTCTACTCGTATATTCGATATCATCATGTGGGTACTTGGAGCCTTTATCTCTATCTCCATCCTTTGCAAGTCATACAAAATGGGCCTTTGTGTTAACAACATTGCACTCGTACCCGCGTATAATCTTCTACTCAATGCGTCAGCTACTACGTTCGCTTTTCTAGGATGATATTGGATGGTATGATTGTAATCTTTCAACAGCTCAAGCCAACGTCGTTGCCGCATGTTGAGTTTCTTTTGGGTGAAGAAATATTTGAGGCTTTTATGATCTGTATAGATCTCCACTTTCTCCCCATACAGGTAGTGTCTCCAGATTTTCAACGCAAAAACGACTGCTGCCAACTCCAAATCATGAGTAGGATAATTCCTCTCATATTCTTTGAGTTGTCGTGAGGCATAGGCTATGACTTTCCCATGTTGCATGAGAACACATCCTAACCCTTTGCCTGAAGCATCGCTGTAGATAACAAATCCATCCGAACCAGATGGTATTGTCAGAACAGGTGCCAAAATGAGTCTCCTCTTGAGTTCTTGGAAACTCTTCTCGCATTCCTCACTCCATACGAATTTTGTATCTTTCCGAGTCAGCTGAGTTAACGGAGTAGCGATTCGAGAAAATCCTTCCACAAATCTCCGATAATAACCAGCTAAGCCTAGAAAGCTACGTACTTCGATTACCTACTTAGATTGCTCTCAACTGTGACTCATATCCCAACCTTCGATAGCACGTCACAATGACACCTATCAGTTTACTACCGCACGAATATGGCGTCCCATACGGAGAGTCTGGATTCAGTGCATTCCATAAAGGAAGTCACCAGATAAAGGCTCGGTTATCAACTTCTATAGTTAGGTTTTTAACTCCCGAAGTTCAATAGGAGTCATTCGATATAAGATTTTAGAAATGAGTTTTGTATCGGGTTGAAGATCAATACAAAAATTCAATATCACGCTCTGGGTTAAGCCAGGAAATTCTTCAGGAAATACGTCAAAAATTTTACTAACAATAGAAATATCATTCACATCTAACGTATTTTTGTTCAAGTTCATAACATAGCTAAGAAAGCTTGACATCCGTTTTTCAATAAACGAATGACTTTACGGCTTGATATGAAAGAGTTTGACTTCAATGGTTTGGTTGCTTGAATTTGAATAACAGGTTGCTTAGGAATATGAAAACTAACAACCTTACAAAAGCAATCAATTTGGCATGATGAGTAGTTAACCAATCGATTCCTAAAATCACATCAAAAGCAAGTATCTTTAAAGAGATAAGGTCAACAGGTAATGTGATGGTGCCAACTTGGATCAAACAAGATTTATAAATAGTGAATGTGATGAAAGTTTCTCCTAACGGAGTTTCCACAGATAGGTCAAAGTTTAACTTCTCCGGAATCAAGTTTAAACGTTGAGCACAAGCAGGAGAGATAAAAGAATGGGTAGAACCGGTATCTAATAAGGTATAAACTTCACAAAAATTTATAATTAACTAACCCGTGCTAATTTCGTTCGGGTTCCTCGCATTCTGACCAGTCACGAAAAACGCTCTTCCAGGAACCGTTGACTTTGACTTATCCGGGACAACTTTTGGAGTCACCATCCCCGCTGAACTTGGTTTTACTACAGAACACTCTCGAGCTATATGACCCTCCTTTCCACAGTTATAACATACCTTGAACTGCTGTGGGCAGTTTGGACTTATATGTCCCTCCTCTCCGCATCTGTAACATCTAACTGGCGGTTGTTCTCCTCCCCTAGAATTTGTTCCTGGTGCTGGTGCTGCTATCGACGTCTTCCTGTCATCGTTAAATCTTCTCTTCTTGAAATTTTCACTTGACTCACCTCTCCTATTATCATGGCCACGGTGACCACCCGAGTGGTTACCGCTTTTGTCCGAATGCTTTCCTTCCCTCTGGTTGTCATTGCTTCGATGACTGTCGCCACCGGTATGACCCTGGTTGTGGTCCCTCGGTTGAACATACTCATTATCTCGCTCTAATAATTGAGCCCTGTTTACAACATCTGAATATAAAGAAAATTTATGAGAGATAAGATATTGTCGAATCTCGGGTTTTAGACCTCTCAGAAACATCCTTGTCATTCGTTCCTCATTTTCGACCAAATGAGATGCAAACATGGATAACTCTGCAAACTTCGCCTCGTACTGGGACACCGTCATGTTGTTTTGTTCCAGTCTAATAAACTCCACCTCCTTCATATGACGAATACTTTCTGGAAAGTACTTGTCATTGAACAGTTTTTGAAATGTTTTCCAGGACATGTTGAGTGCGTCAGCCTGGGTACGCTTCACAGACTCCCACCAGTAGTCTGCCTCACCGCGGAACATAAAAGTGGCGAATGGAACCTTCTGTTCCTCCGTGCATCCCAAGACATCGAATATCTTGGTAATTTGCTTGACCCACGTTTCCGCCATGATCGGATCCGGCTTCCCTTAAATTCTGGTGGTCCCAATTCTTTGAACTGCTTAGCTGTGACAAACCGCGCGTTGTTATCATTTTCACCCGTATTCTGCACACGAGTCTCCCTCGTCTGATTTTGCATGAACTGCAAAAAGCTCCTAAACATTCCATCATTCATCGTTTGCTCGGTAACGTTGTTTACAGGAGGAATATTGCCTTCCTGTTGCACGTTCCCCTGGGTGGTGATCAAAGGTGTCTCCACGGTCTGATTTACTCCATTATTAACGTTCTCAGCTGCCATTCTTAAATACTGCCATAAAACAAGGGTTAATAGTCATGTCATATATTATCCCTATACTCTGACCGACCAAATAAACACCAAATAAACTTAGTCAAGTCATACTAGTGAAGGAATTCCCCGTCTCTCCCCTCCTAGTTCTTGTCTCACATCTCAGCCAGGGATCATATCCCTAAGCTTTGATACCAACTGTGACGCCCCCAAAATAGGTATACAACACCCATTCTGAGTCGCCAAATACATGGTACAGAAAGCAAACTATAACTTCAATAATACAAATGTCGTGCAAAATACGACAACACATACTGTGAGTTTAAATACAAATATTGTCTTCTAGACAATATCCACACTCAAATAAATCCTCATTACAATTATTCAAACACTATTTTACAGAAATAGTGAGGACTGCTAAAACATCTTTCTAGAACCATCACTCCATATGTAAGACCCCGAATTTTATGAAATAAAAGTATTCAATTTTTCTTATAATTACTATTCAGTAAATGGTTAAATTGATAAAAGTTTAAAGTTATGGGTGAAATATGAATTTTTTTTTTCAAAATAAGCAAGTGGTTATAAAATAATCATTGTTGTCGGGGAATATTCGTTTGGTCGTGGAATATTCTTTCTGTCGGAGAATATTCGTACGACGGCGCAGCTATTTGTGGGCCCCATAACGAATAACTGTCGGGTGAAGAAAAACGACAAATTTGAGTTTTTACAAATAACGGCGTAGTTGTTATCGTTAATACTGTTGAAATACCCGGTGGTTAAAATACAATAATACGCGTTATTGCACAGTAGCACACGGTATTGCACAGTATTTTTGAAATTATTGATTCTTACGTAAGAAGGCACTACTCAATAATTGTTACAGTAATTACTGTTCAATATTTTATTTTATTGATTCAATAATTGCTACGTTGAAATTTTATATTATTGTTGTTCAATAATTGTTGCTGCACAGTATTTTCTATTATCAGATCAATAATTCATATTATTTGAATAGTATTATTAGATAGCATTATTGGCAATGTCTAGAAAGTTCTGTCTAAGGAGAGGTTTGGTCATCTAATTGCGCGCTAATAAGGAGAAATCCTTATTGGAAAGCCCCCTCTTTCTTGGGAACGGCCTGGTTGTCATAAATGTGATTCTGTAATATTATTTGTGAATAATTAATTATTGATTTATATGATAAGAAAATATTTATTTTATGTGGATATAAATGAGGGATATATTTTTGTGGTTAAAATGAAGGAGTTAATGTTGAGGTTTTTATCAGTATTTTTGTCGGAATGGAGGTATTAAAAATCAGGGTTTTTGAGATATTTTGCGGGGGTTATAATTTTTAATCCGACCGTTGGATCGTAGTAATATTTGGATATATTATACATATATAAGTTGAGTATATGTCCACAAATTTTGAACCGTTAAAAATGAATGTATGATTTGTTATGAATTTTACGAGATGACTGGTTCAGAAATTATTGAATTTTCGGAGTTTATCATTTTGGTAGAAAATTCTAGAATTGGTGGGCCCCACTTGTGGTTGGTGAAAAAATGTGCTGAATTATATTTCAAATGTGGTGGGTGGGAATAGTAGCAGGTAAAGCCATCAGGTTGCAGGTCAAACCTACCAAAATTTTTCTATAAATAGAGGGCTAAGTTAGAATTGAAAATCACACCAGAAACATAAGTTTTCTCTCTTTCTCTCTCTATATTATGAAGTATATTTTGTGAGTTTTTAGATACTTGGTGAGTTGCTATTCATTAGTGCAAGTTTCCTTCAGCATCATATCCGATATCCAGTCAGAAGTACTGCTCTTTTGAGGTAAGGGATATTAAGGGATTTTAAGGGTTGTTATGATTTTCAGTTTCGTAATTTTTCTGATCTTCAAAAATTCTGGAAAAATTTGAAATGATATTTTGATGAGTTTTATTGATTGTGTCCAAAAATGGTAATTTTTGGATGTATAGATTGAGAGTTATGAATTTTATGAGAAAAGACTATTTTAAAAGTAACAGCTTATAATTCCTTGTGGTTTACTCCAAAATTGATGAAATTTTTATTGGGAGTACATGTATATGATAGAAATATACTCTGTAAATTTCAAAATTTTTAGGCAAAAGTACAATTTTTGATAAATGTCTAAATATTCGGCTATTTTGGCCATATGAAAAATAGTAAATGACTTTTAAAAATTCTGAGAAAAATATATGTTCACTATGGGACTATATTATGCTAAATTCCAAAAAAGAAATATTTTTGGAACGGATTTGGTATTTTTCATGAAAATAGTCTAGTTATGAGAAAATGAATTAAATATGTTTTGTGAAGAAAGAAAATTGAAAAATAGGATTTTATGGCTTGAGAATCCTATATGAGGTATATGCAGATTTTTGATGAGGGTTTTGGTTATTGATGATGAAATTGTAAGAGTTGGCATTTTATGATGATTAAATGCATTAATTAGTAAAGTGTAAACAATTAAAATAAATTGTTTATAAATTTAAGTAATGTTATTCTTTCAATATCATTATACCGAAATATTGGTATGGATTTTATTGTGAAATTTTTATCTTTTGTGTCGGAGTTACTATTCATGAGTTACTATTCACAATTTACTATTCATGAGTTACGAATATTACTCTTGAGATTAAAATTATATGTTGATCATATTATTTTTATTATCATATATAACATTTTTATAACCCTAATGATGATATTTCTCTTTGACTTGAGTGTAAAGATGGGTAGATTTTTGGTATGATCATGACTATGGGTTCTCTTTGGCCAGTAGTGCAAAGTTGAATTGTTGACTGGTATGATCATGACCATTGAATTTATAATTGAATATCTTTAGCTTAAGTGCAAATGTGAAATGATCAACATGGTTATAATTATTGTTTATATAAATTCTTAAATGATTATATATTCTTTGAGGTATTAATATATTTGGCATGTAGTGCAAATATGAATTGTTGAGGAATATCTTTGGCCTGTAGTGCAAAGATGAATTGTAGATGAATATCTTTGGCCCGTAGTGCAAAGATGACCTATTGTTGAATATCTTTGGCCAGTAATGCAAAGATGAACGGTTGAGGAATATCTTTGGCCTGTAGTGCAAAGATGAATTGTAGATGAATATCTTTGGCCTGTAGTGCAAAGATGGTCTGTTGATGAATATCTTTGGCCCGTAGTGCAAAGATAAACTGTTGTTGAATATCTTTGGTCGTAGTGCAAAGATGGATTTATTAGTATGATTATGAACAGGAACTGTGATTTGGTATAACCATGATCTTTGATGTTTCAGGTAAAGACATGTGATGAAAATATTCTTCGTCCTGGGTGCGAAGAAAAATTTAGAATCACAATTATGATTATGAGTTATTCATATGATTGTGAAAAGGAACTGTTGATTGATGTTACAGGGATAAAACATTGTTGATGGATTTTTAACATGGAGAAGATAATAGACTTTATAGTCTATTTGACTCTTCTAATGGATTGCTCGTTCCGCTGCAACTATGGTTGAAATTTTTATCATTTACCATATGTTCTAAATCTCTGATTTATTATTGATGAAGGCTACTGATAATTTAATTATCTTTAGTCATGATATTCTTTACTGGGCTAGTTGTGCTCACCCTTTTGCTTCACAATTCTTTTCAGGTAATAAGAGTGTAGCTGGGTCGAGCGAGGGTAACGGGGAAATAGAACAGTGGTCTCTAGCTGTGGATGTTCTCCCGAAGCAGTATAGAAAAGTTCATTTAGTAGTTATATTTGGTGAATCCAATAGGGTAAGGTGTACCCAACGTTGGAAGGGTGGTTTGCCACTATCATACAAGATGTCTAACGACATACAACCTCGTGTCATCATAAGACAGGGATGTGCTCATCCACTTGCTGAGTATATATACGAGCACTACCTATATAATCTTGGTGTTTGTTTAAAGTATAATTCTCAATTAGAGACAGTAGAGATAATGATATGTCAAGAGAAGACTCACCATTGGGAAGAATATGATAGTAATCTTCTCGTTTTTCTTTGGGGTCTATTGGGTCAACCAAGGATAATTCTGTGGCCATATGATATCTATCATAACCTAGACGCGTGGTCTCCCATGTACGAAGGTTTCCTTGAGCACTTCCCAAAGATTCTAGTTTCTAAAACAGTTTTTGACTGTACCTTTATGTAAGGTACCTTTGTGAGGTGCTGATACATGATGGTGTCCAATGTCACATTTGATATATATTTGTATCCAAACTCACAGCATATTTGTTGTTGTATTTTGCACGACAATTGTTGTAATAAAGTTGTAGTTATTTTCTGTACCATGTATTTGACGACTCAGAATGGGTTGGGTGGAATGAACCTATTTTGGGGTCGTCACAGTTGGTATCAGAGCTTAGGGATATGATCTCTGGTGGAGATCGGGGAATATAACTAGGAGGGGAGAGATGCGTAAATCCTTCGCTAGTGTGTCCTACCTAAGCTTATTTGTTGGTTAGTCATAATATTGGGATATTATGTGATATGTTAATTTGTTTAATTAACCCTTATTTTATGGCAGTATTTGAGAATGGCAGCTGAGAATGCTAACAATGGAGTGAATGAGACTGTGGGGATACCTCTAATCACTAACCATGATAATGTGATGTCAGACGAAGAAGGAATTAGAGATATCTATGTGGTGAGTGAAGAATTGATAGTTGCACCCGAGATAGTCGCAGAGGTAACAGCTGAGACTGAGGAAGAAGTGGAAGAAGAAGTACCAGAGGAGAGTTTATTAGAGGTATTATATGATCAAAATGTAGAATTTTAAAATCGTATTCATGAGTTAGAAGAGCAGGCAGAAGAACGACAGGCGGTCGTGGAACAAAAGGATGCAACAATTCAAGCTTGTGTTACCCGATATGTGATGCTTGAACAGAAGCATTCTTTGGCAGAGTATAAGATGATAAAAATGGAATCTGAGCTGAAAGAAGAAAAAATTGAACGAGTGAGAATAAGTGATGCATGGGCAAAAGCCGCACGACACGTGGATATTGTGGAAAGAGATGCTCGATCTAAGAAGGCTAAAATAGATGATATGAATTTCTCTTTTTGGAAAGCAATTGGGAGAACCCAACATCGAGTTTTGAATTACCCTGTACATAGCGGTCAACCTGAATCCGATATGGATCGAAGATTGATGATTCAGATCATGAATGAGGAGTACGAAGAGGCAGTTGAGGGAGGAATATGTCCTATAGAAAGGTATATTCCAACGGTAATGATGACGCCAAATGCTGCTCCAGACAAGTCAAAGCCGAGTAGTTCGAGGGATGGCGGTTGTCATGACTTCCCAACAAATGAGAAACCCAAATGAAGTTATCATGGGAGATGAGCAATGGAGAAATCATGATGATCTGAGAGATAGAATCTGAAATGGAAGCAAGGTATTCTCAACTCTTCGAAATACCAGGTACGTAAATTTCGGGGACGAAATTTCATAAGGAGGGGAGATTGTAAGACCCCGAATTTTATGAAATAAAAGTATTCAATTTTTCTTATAATTACTATTCAGTAAATGGTTAAATTGATAAAAGTTTAAAGTTATGGGTGAAATATGAATTTTTTTTTCAAAATAAGCAAGTGGTTATAAAATAATCATTGTTGTCGGGGAATATTCGTTTGGTCGTGGAATATTCTTTCTGTCGGAGAATATTCGTACGACGGCGCAGCTATTTGTGGGCCCCATAACGAATAACTGTCGGGTGAAGAAAAACGACAAATTTGAGTTTTTACAAATAACGGCGTAGTTGTTATCGTTAATACTGTTGAAATACCCGGTGGTTAAAATACAATAATACGCGTTATTGCACAGTAGCACACGGTATTGCACAGTATTTTTGAAATTATTGATTCTTACGTAAGAAGGCACTACTCAATAATTGTTACAGTAATTACTGTTCAATATTTTATTTTATTGATTCAATAATTGCTACGTTGAAATTTTATATTATTGTTGTTCAATAATTGTTGCTGCACAGTATTTTCTATTATCAGATCAATAATTCATATTATTTGAATAGTATTATTAGATAGCATTATTGGCAATGTCTAGAAAGTTCTGTCTAAGGAGAGGTTTGGTCATCTAATTGCGCGCTAATAAGGAGAAATCCTTATTGGAAAGCCCCCTCTTTCCTGGGAACGGCCTGGTTGTCATAAATGTGATTCTGTAATATTATTTGTGAATAATTAATTATTGATTTATATGATAAGAAAATATTTATTTTATGTGGGTATAAATGAGGGATATATTTTTGTGGTTAAAATGAAGGAGTTAATGTTGAGGTTTTTATCAGTATTTTTGTCGGAATGGAGGTATTAAAAATCAGGGTTTTTGAGATATTTTGCGGGGGTTATAATTTTTAATCCGACCGTTGGATCGTAGTAATATTTGGATATGTTATACATATATAAGTTGAGTATATGTCCACAAATTTTGAACCGTTAAAAATGAATGTATGATTTGTTATGAATTTTACGAGATGACTGGTTCAGAAATTATTGAATTTTCGGAGTTTATCATTTTGGTAGAAAATTCTAGAATTGGTGGGCCCCACTTGTGGTTGGTGAAAAAATGTGCTGAATTATATTTCAAATGTGGTGGGTGGGAATAGTAGCAGGTAAAGCCATCAGGTTGCAGGTCAAACCTACCAAAATTTTTCTATAAATAGAGGGCTAAGTTAGAATTGAAAATCACACCAGAAACATAAGTTTTCTCTCTTTCTCTCTCTATATTATGAAGTATATTTTGTGAGTTTTTAGATACTTGGTGAGTTGCTATTCATCAGTGCAAGTTTCCTTCAGCATCATATCCGATATCCAGTCAGAAGTACTGCTTTTTTGAGGTAAGGGATATTAAGGGATTTTAAGGGTTGTTATGATTTTCAGTTTCGTAATTTTTCTGATCTTCAAAAATTCTGGAAAAATTTGAAATGATATTTTGATGAGTTTTATTGATTGTGTCCAAAAATGGTAATTTTTGGATGTATAGATTGAGAGTTATGAATTTTATGAGAAAAGACTATTTTAAAAGTAACAGCTTATAATTCCTTGTGGTTTACTCCAAAATTGATGAAATTTTTATTGGGAGTACATGTATATGATAGAAGTATACTCTGTAAATTTTAGAATTTTTAGGCAAAAGTACAATTTTTGATAAATGTCTAAATATTCGGCTATTTTGGCCATATGAAAAATAGTAAATGACTTTTAAAAATTCTGAGAAAAATATATGTTCACTATGGGACTATATTATGCTAAATTCTAAAAAAGAAATATTTTTGGAACGGATTTGGTATTTTTTATGAAAATAGTCTAGTTATGAGAAAATGAATTAAATATGTTTTGTGAAGAAAGAAAATTGAAAAATAGGATTTTATGGCTTGAGAATCCTATATGAGGTATATGCAGATTTTTTATGAGGGTTTTGGTTATTGATGATGAAATTGTAAGAGTTGACATTTTATGATGATTAAATACATTAATTAGTAAAGTGTAAACAATTAAAATAAATTGTTTATAAATTTAAGTAATGTTATTCTTTCAATATCATTATACCGAAATATTGGTATGGATTTTATTGTGAAATTTTTATCTTTTGTGTCGGGGTTACTATTCATGAGTTACTATTCACAATTTACTATTCATGAGTTACGAATATTACTCTTGAGATTAAAATTATATGTTGATCATATTATTTTTATTATCATATATAACATTTTTATAACCCTAATGATGATATTTCTCTTTGACTTGAGTGTAAAGATGGGTAGATTTTTGGTATGATCATGACTATGGGTTCTCTTTGGCCAGTAGTGCAAAGTTGAATTGTTGACTGGTATGATCATGACCATTGAATTTATAATTGAATATCTTTAGCTTAAGTGCAAAGGTGAAATGATCAACATGGTTATAATTATTGTTTATATAAATTCTTAAATGATTATATATTCTTTGAGGTATTAATATATTTGGCATGTAGTGCAAATATGAATTGTTGAGGAATATCTTTGGCCTGTAGTGCAAAGATGAATTGTAGATGAATATCTTTGGCCCGTAGTGCAAAGATGACCTATTGTTGAATATCTTTGGCCAGTAATGCAAAGATGAACGGTTGAGGAATATCTTTGGCCTGTAGTGCAAAGATGAATTGTAGATGAATATCTTTGGCCTGTAGTGCAAAGATGGTCTGTTGATGAATATCTTTGGCCCGTAGTGCAAAGATAAACTGTTGTTGAATATCTTTGGTCGTAGTGCAAAGATGGATTTATTAGTATGATTATGAACAGGAACTGTGATTTGGTATAACCATGATCTTTGATGTTTCAGGTAAAGACATGTGATGAAAATATTCTTCGTCCTGGGTGCGAAGAAAAATTTAGAATCACAATTATGATTATGAGTTATTCATATGATTGTGAAAAGGAACTGTTGATTGATGTTACAGGGATAAAACATTGTTGATGGATTTTTAACATGGAGAAGATAATAGACTTTATAGTCTATTTGACTCTTCTAATGGATTGCTCGTTCCGCTGCAACTATGGTTGAAATTTTTATCATTTACCATATGTTCTAAATCTCTGATTTATTATTGATGAAGGCTACTGATAATTTAATTATCTTTAGTCATGATATTCTTTACTGGGCTAGTTGTGCTCACCCTTTTGCTTCACAATTCTTTTCAGGTAATAAGAGTGTAGCTGGGTCGAGCGAGGGTAACGGGGAAATAGAACAGTGGTCTCTAGCTGTGGATGTTCTCCCGAAGCAGTATAGAAAAGTTCATTTAGTAGTTATATTTGGTGAATCCAATAGGGTAAGGTGTACCCAACGTTGGAAGGGTGGTTTGCCACTATCATACAAGATGTCTAACGACATACAACCTCGTGTCATCATAAGACAGGGATGTGCTCATCCACTTGCTGAGTATATATACGAGCACTACCTATATAATCTTGGTGTTTGTTTAAAGTATAATTCTCAATTAGAGACAGTAGAGATAATGATATGTCAAGAGAAGACTCACCATTGGGAAGAATATGATAGTAATCTTCTCGTTTTTCTTTGGGGTCTATTGGGTCAACCAAGGATAATTCTGTGGCCATATGATATCTATCATAACCTAGACGCGTGGTCTCCCATGTACGAAGGTTTCCTTGAGCACTTCCCAAAGATTCTAGTTTCTAAAACAGTTTTTGACTGTACCTTTATGTAAGGTACCTTTGTGAGGTGCTGATACATGATGGTGTCCAATGTCACATTTGATATATATTTGTATCCAAACTCACAGCATATTTGTTGTTGTATTTTGCACGACAATTGTTGTAATAAAGTTGTAGTTATTTTCTGTACCATGTATTTGACGACTCAGAATGGGTTGGGTGGAATGAACCTATTTTGGGGTCGTCACACCATACCCCGACTAGATCCTGCTATGTTCTCACCTCCTGAGAAGAAAAATGGAACAAAAAGGAAAAGGGTGAGCTCAACTAGTCCAGTAAAGAATATTATGACTAAGATAATATACAAACAAATTATCGTTAGTCTTCAACAGGGAAAAATCTGATAGAATATAATCGACAACAAGTTTTAGATCAACAACTGCAGCGGAAACAGCAAACCATTAGAAGAGTCAAGTAGAGAAAGAATTCTACTATCTTCTAAGATTTAAAAGTCCATCATCAATATTTTATCCCTGTAACATCAATTAATAATCATCTTTATCCAAATATTCATCTTTGCACTACAGGCCAAAGATATTCATTTGTATCACCTGTCAGTCATGTTCATCTCAACACCTGTTCATCTTTGCACTACAGGCCAAAGATATTCATCAAGTAATCATACATCTTTGCACTACAGGCCAAAGATATTCATCAAGTAATCATACATCTTTGCACTACAGGCCAAAGATATTCATTAATATCATCATTTAGGACTGAGGATGATGAAAAATATCTTAAAGAGAACGAATCCAATGAGACAGAAGGACAAATAGTAGGGATTCGTATAACAGTTTATCCAAGATCAATAATACTTCATAATAATCAATTGTGAAGCAGAATTCAAAAATAAAGATTAAAACATGGATACAATCAAATATAGTGACCATAATAGACATCTTGGGCAAAAAGAGAAATTTTTATTTTTCGGTGAATAGTGCCGTATTCGTGAATAGTACCGTATACGTGAATAGTGCCGTATACGTGAATAGTGCCGTATACGTGAATAGTAACCCCGACACAAAAAGTTCTAAATTTGATAAAAACTCATATCAATATTTCAGCATAATGATATTGAAGAAAATAATATCATTAAAAAGAAAATAATATCCCTTACCTCAAGATATCAGTACTTCGGGTCGGAATACCGGTATAAGGCTGAAAGAAACTTGCTCTGATGAATAGAAACTCTCAAAGTATCTAAATACTCACAAAATACACTTAATAATCTAGAGAGAGAAAGAGAGAAAACTTGTTTCTGGTGTGATTTTCAATTCTAACTTAGCCCTCTATTTATAGGAAATTTTTAGTAGGTTTGACCTGCAACCTGATGGCTTTACCTGCTACTATTCCCACCTACCACATTTGAAATATAATTCAGCACATTTCTTCACCAACCACAAGTGGGGCCCACCAATTCTAGAATTTTCCATCAAAATGATAAACTCCGAAAATTCAACAATTTCTGAACCAGTCATCTCGTAAAATTCATAATAAATCATACGTTCATTTTTAACGGTTCAAAATTTGTGGACATATACTCAACTTATATATGTATAATATATCCAAAAATTACCACGATCCAACGGTCGGATTAAAAATTATAACACCCGCAATATTTCTCAAAAACCCTGATTTGATTTTTAATACCTCCATTCCGATAAAAATACTGATAAAACACCTCAACATTAACTCCTTCATTTTTAACCACAAAAATATATCCCTCATTTATATCCACATAAAATAAATATTTCCTTATCATATGAATCAATAATTAATTATTCACAAATAATATTTCAGAATCACATTTATGACAACCAGGCCGTTCCCAGGAAAGAGGGGGCTTTCCAATAAGGATTTCTCCTTCCTTACTGACGCGCAATTAGATGACCAAACCTCTCCTTAGACAGAACTTTCTAGACATTGTCAATAATGTTATCTAATAATATTATTCAAATAATATGAATTATTGATCTGATAATGGAAAATACTGTGCAGCAACAATTATTGAAACAACAATAATATAAAATATCAATGCAACAATTATTGAATCAATAAAATAAAATATTGAACAATAACTACTATAACAATTATTGAGTAGTGCCTTCTTACGTAAGAATCAATAATTGGTGCAATACCGTGTGCTACTGTATTTTAATCACCGGGTATTCCAACAGTATTAACGGTAACAACTACGCCGTTATTTATAAATAACTTATACTTGTCATTTTCTTCATCCAATCGCTTTCCGTTATGGGGCCCACACAAGGCTGCGCCGTCGTACGAATATTCCCCGACAGCAAGAATATTCCACGACCAAACGAATATTTCCCGACAAAATGAATATTTTATAACCACTTGCTTATTTTGCAAAATTTGCACATTTCACCCATAACCAAGTATTATATCAAATTAGCCCCTTATTATTCACAATAATATTTAGAGAAAATTTGATTTTATTCATTAATAAGTTGGGGTCTTACAAATAAGACATATTTGGCAAAACTAAATTAAATTCTTTTAATTTATTTTAATAACTCCTTTATAGCAAGGTTATTTGTCACACTTCTAATAAATTAAATAATCAATTTAATCAATTCAAATATTAATCTATTAAATTACTTTCACACATAAATCATTATCACATAATTATAATTTTCTTTATAATTTTATTCAACCAACTAACACTTTATTTTAATCACAATTCCAATTAAAATATTATAATTCATTTAATCACTATAAGCTCTCTAATTAAATTATTAAATTAGTATATAATTTCATCACAATTTATTTTCTTAACTCCTTAATTATTTTCTTACAAATAATTAACTAAATCAAATCAATCAAATTGAATAATTATTTATTCAACAATAAACATAACCATTAAATATTTATATAACTCAAATAAATATTTTAAATTAAATTAAAAAAAATCTGGAATGTTACATCATTCCCCTCTTAAAAGGATTCTGTCCTCAGAATCACAATTCAAACAAATCATTCGTTACATTCTTCCCTACTTACAAAGATTTTGTCCCCAGAATTGAAGACACGGATTAAACAAATAACTCAGGGTAATCTTTCATCATTTTATCTTCGAGTTCCCACGTAGCTTCTTCAGCGTTGTGGTTTCTCCATATCACTTTCACAGAAGGTATAACTTTATTCCTGAACACTTGTTCTTTCCTGTCAACTATCTGGATAGGAATCTCTTCATAAGACAAGTCTTTATCAAACTGCAACGGTTCGTACTCGATCACGTGTTTGTAATCGGGCTTATATAGTCGTAACACCGAAATATAAAAAATATTGTGAATGTTTTCCAACTCTGGAGGTAGAGCTATCTCGTAAGCCACCTCTCCATTCGTAGCACCTCGAAGGGTCCAATAAACCTCGGGCTTAGCTTTCCTTTCTTACCGAAACGAATTTTCTCCTTCCAAGGAGAAACTTTTAAGAATACATAACCTCCTACGTCAAATGCACGATCTTGCCTGTGTTGATCAATATACTTCTTCTGTCGGTCTTGAGCTGCTACCAATTTTGTCCTGATGAGTTTGACAACGTCAGCAGTTTGTTGCACTAGTTCCGGTCCTAGCAGTTGACGCTCACCGACTTCATCCCAGCATTGTGGAGTTCTGCACTTTCTGCCGTACAATGCCTCATAAGGCGGCATGCCGATGCTCGCGTGGTAACTGTTGTTGTAAGTGAATTCCACCAATGGTAAATGTTCTTCCTAGCTACCTTTGAAATCCATGACGCATGCTCTAAGCATATCTTCTAATGTCTGAATCGTTCGTTCGCTTTGGCCATCTGTTTGTGGATGATAAGCCGTACTCATTCGCAACTGTGTCCCCATGCATTCTTGTAGTCTCTTCCAGAAATTGGACGTGAATCACGGATCTCTATCGAACATAATTGATACTGGCACTCCATGCCTCGAAACGATCTCTTTAATGTACAATCTTGTCAACTGATCAAGATTGAATCTAATCTTTATTGGTAGAAAGTGCGCTGACTTCGTCAGTCTGTCCACTATCACCCAAATCAAATCGCATCGCATCCTCTCTGAGTAGTTGGAAGAACCACCACAAAATCCATCGTGATGTGTTCCCATTTTCATTCCGGTATTTCCAACGGTTGAAGTAATCCGCTGGGTCTTTGATGTTCCGCTTTTACTCTTTGACATGTCAAGCATTTTGCTACGCATTCTGTAACGTCTCTTTTCATATTCGGCCACCAAAAATGTCGGCGCAAATCTTGATACATTTTCGTGCTTCCTGGATGAATTGAATATTTTGAGCTATGAGCTTCGGTCAAAAATTTTTCTTTCAGCTCTGGTGTTGCTGGAACCCAGATTCTTCCCTCAAACCGTAGTAGTCCTTTGGTGTCGATCTTGTATTTTACATCACTACTCTCAATCAGATTCTCTTTGATTTTCCCACACTCTTCATCTTGTAGTTGAGCATTCTTCAATTTGTCCACTAAAGTTGGACCAGCTTCTATCTGGAATAGTTGTTCGTCAGATTCTTTTAGAAATTTGATTTCCAACTCCAGTTTTGTCATTGCTGAAATGAGCTCCTCCTGATTTGTTATCAGCATCAACTTCTCTCGACCTTTCCTGCTTAAAGCATCTGCCACCACATTCGCTTTGCCCGGATGATAAAAAATCTCACAATCGTAATCTTTTATCAGTTCCATCCACCTTCTTTGATGCATGTTCAAATCTTTTTGAGTGAAAATATACTTCAGACTTTTGTGGTCTGTGTAGATCTCACATTTCTCTCCATAAAGATAGTGCCTCCATATCTTCAGAGCAAATACAACTGCAGTCAATTCCAAATCATGAGTCGGATACCCTTTTTCATAATCCTTCAGTTGTCTTGATGCATACGCAATAACTTTGTCCTTCTGCATAAGAACACAACCCAACCCTTTGTGTGAGGCATCACTATACACCACAAAATTTCCTGTATTATCTGGTAATGTCAACACATGTGCCACACTTAGCTTCTTCCTCAAATCTTGGAAACTCTCTTCACATTTCTCCGTCCAAACGAATTTTACAGCTTTCCTTATCAAATTTGTTAGCGGAGTGGCTATCTTAGAAAAATCTTGAATAAATCTTCTATAATAACCGGCCATTCCCAAGAAACTCCTCACTTCCGACGGTGTTCTTGGTTGTTTCCAATTGATTACAGCTTCCACTTTTGACGGATCCACTGAAATCTCATCCTTGTCAATAACATGACCCAAAAATTGTACACGGTCGAGCCAAAATTCGTACTTAGAGAATTTCGCGTACAACTTTTCCTTCCTTAGTGTTTTCAATATCAAACGTAAATGTTCCACGTGTTCTTCCTGAGTTTTGGAATACACCAGAATGTCATCAATAAATACCACTACAAACTTGTCTAAAAATGGTTTAAACACCCTGTTCATCAAATCCGTGAACGCAGCAGGTGCATTGGTTAAACCAAAAGACATCACCAGAAACTCGTAATGTCCATACCAAGTTCTGAATGCCGTTCGTGGTATATCCTCCTTCCACACTTTCAATTGGTGATCCCCACTTCTCAAATCTATTTTCGAAAAATATTTAGCACCCTTCAACTGATCAAACAAGTCATCTATTCTAGGCAACGGATACCTATTCTTAATAGTGACTTTGTTTAACTCTCTATAATTAATGCAAAGACGCATTGTTCCATCCTTCTTCTTCACGAATAAAACTGGCGCTCCCTACGGCGATACACTTGGTTGAATATATTTCTTGTCCAGCAGCTCTTGCAACTGTACCATCAGTTCCTTCATTTTTACCGGAGCCATTTTGTACGGGGCCTTCGATATTGGTGTTGTACCTGGCGCTAAGTCAATCACGAACTCAATTTCTCTGTCAGGCGAAAGTCCTGGCAAATCCTCTGGAAAGACGTCTTCGAATTCCCTCACTACTGGTATTTCATCCAGTTTTACATTCTTCTTCTGAGTATCGACTATGTAAGCTAAATAGCCCACACAGCCTTGACTCAACAATTTGTTGGCCTACATAATCGTCAGACATCTCATTTGTCTAGGCGACTTGCTACCATAAAATACTACCTTTGACGAAGTCATAAGGTTTACACACTTCTTTTGACAGTCAATTACCGCTCCATATTTGAACAACCAATCCATTCCCAAAAATACATCAAACTCCCCGAGTTTAATCGGAATTAAATCTACCAACAAGATATTCTCCTTAATGTTCACCCTACAATTCTTGTATACTAATCTAACAGGGATTACTTCCTTATTCGCAATTTCTATGTTTAAAGGAAAATTCAGTTCTTCTCTAGGCAATTCTAACCTCTTAGCAAATTCATCAGATATAAACGAACAAGTAGCACCCGAATCAAATAATACATAATCATTTATTTCATTGATTGGGATAATACCTGATACTACATCTTTTGATTGCACAGCTTCTTGCACAGTCATGTTGAAGGTTCTAGCTGTGGGTTTGTTTGATGCTGCAGGTCCTGCAATGGCCCACGTACCTCCATTGTTACCTTCATTGCTTCTGGTAGTTACTCCATCCTTCTTCTTAGGGCATTCACGAGCAAAGTGATCCTTGGATCCGCACGTGAAGCACGCATTCTTCTTCGGTTGAGTGCAATTTGGGGCGATGTGACCCTCCTGGCCACAATTGAAGGAAACTCGTTTCCCCATTAAGCACGTACCCTTGTGAAATTTCTCGCATGTCGCACATACTTCAAACTTTTTATTTTGCTGGTTACCCTGATGGTTTCCAGCACCCATGCTCCCATTCCACTTCCTCTTCTAGCTGTTGTTGCTGTTGTTGTTGATGTTTCCACTGCTACCACCTCCATTCTTAATCCCATTCTCATTCTTCTTCTTCTTTTATTCTTGATTGAAATTTGTCACTGCCTCGCCTCCACCTTCAGCGAGTACTGCTTTCTCCATCACCGCTGCAAATGTCTTCAATTGGAACAGGAAAACCCTACTGTATAGTCAGGGCTTCAGTCCCTGTTCAAATCTTTTCGCCTTACGCTCGTCTGTACTGACCTGATATGGCGCAAACCTCGCCAATTCGTTGAATTTCGCGGCATACTCAGATACCGTCATCGTTCCCTGCTTTTATTCCAAAAACTGCACTTCTAGATGACTCTTCGAACTCCCCGGGAAATAAGTCTCGAAAAATAACTCCTTGAACCTATCCCAGGTCATCACTCCTGGCCCTTCACGAGTTTTATTGGCCTGCCACCAATAACTAACTTTTTCTTTCAACATGAAAGTTGCGAAAGCAGTCTTCTGATCATCCCCCACTCTAGCGACATCGAACACCTTTTCTATCTCCATAATCCAGGTATGTTCTTCGACTGGATTCATGGACCCACGGAATTTAGGTGGTCTCACTGCCTTGAAATCCTTAAACGTTATTCCTTGGTTATGTGGTTGATTTTTGCAACGCTCCTGTCAGTAGCGTCACTAGTTGTTGAATGGGATTACCATCAACATTGTCGTTATTGGTTCCTTCCTTGGTTCTCTGTCGTGGTGGTTGACGTCTGGGAGGCATTTTTTGTTAAAACAAAACATCTATTAGACTATTACTCAGCTTCTTTAAGTATTTTCTAATTAACTTACCTCCAAATAGAAATAACCACATAACACATAACACTTTGAATAAAGTAACAACTTTTATTTATTCATCATTACTTCGAAAAACATAAAAACAATAGCATCACTGCTATTTACATTCCTTTCCTGAACCACAAAAGTTTCAGGACAACATCATAGTCATATCCCATAGGTTGCATAACACTTGGAATTTATAATTTATTAAACCTTTCACTCATCGTACAACAGCTACAATGTTCTATTAAGATACTTCTTAGCCCTATCACGTTCTTCCTCCATGACTCGAAATATTGTTCTGCGATCTAACACGAATGATGGCAGCATCTCGAACTGAATCAGATATCTCATGACCTGATCTTGAGCTCGATTAATTGCGATGTTAAATACTTTATCCATCTCTTCCATCTTCATCCTCTTTGTTTGCGTGTCTCTTGTTGCTAATCTGGTTCGTTGAAAAGCTTCCTCGTAAGCATCTTCAGCTCTTGCCCTCTTAGCAGCTTCTTCTCTCAGCTTGTTTTTCAGTTCAGCGACCACTTCGATCAGTTGTTCTTTCTCTCCTTCCGTCTGTACTAGTTTCTCCTCGACATTTGTCAGTCGTTCTTCACGATCATGGATCTCGTCGTCCTTCTATGTCATTGCAGTCTGTTGTTCAGCTACTATCTCTTGCAATTCCTCGACGGTATCCTGAAGTTCCACGTTGCGGTCGTAGACTTCATCGTACATACGAGCGGCTATCGAGGTTAGTGGAGTCTCTTCCTCCTCATCCTCGTCATCCTCATCCTCATGTGGTTACTTAACGGGATCCTCCTCGTCTATCTCCACATCATCATCCTCATCCTCAACTACTGTGACCAACGGGGCTGACTCCCGTAGCAATAGTTGTTCCCAAACTACTTGAATGTCGCGAGGCTCCTCCTCTATAGGCATTTGAGGTCCCTCCTCCCTAGCCTGACTGGATTCTCCGACATTAGTCATCCTGACAACAAAGTTTTAATTATTAATCATTACTACGCGACACTCACGAGTACATAAATTATAATCACACAAGCACATAAGTGTTTTATTACTTCTTTCTTAAAACTCGATAAGAGTTATCTCCACTATCTTTTCAAAGGTTACTTCCTAAGGCTTCCCCCCTACCTAAGGTTCATAACCTAACGCTCTGATACCAACTTGTGACACCCCCCAAATCCTGGTACTTCATTTCCTAAAGATTTGGTGTTCACTTAATCAAAATATTCATTTCTAACTATCCAATCATAATAAAATTGAATAATAAAAACCTGCCCATACAGGATTAAACTTAAATAAAAATATCCCAGGTTATCTAACCTTTAGTTACAAACATTCAAATGCGGAATTTAAAATATATTACATCACATCATATTTAAAAGTCTATTATCATAATGATAAAAATAAAATTACAAGTCTTCATCACTTGTACATTTTTCCCTTTCCTTTGGTAGACGAAGGTTCACCTACCTTCTCTTCTTTAACTGCAATGAGTTTATAAATATGCAAGAGTGAGCAAAATAATTGCTCACTGGATATAATATGGAATCAACAGGGGTATAACAATAATAACTGTCGAAATAGGCTCATCAAAAGTGAATAGTACTCTATCAATAATAATCAGAAACTGAAATCCCAAAATATGGAAAATATACATCACTGAGGGTCGTAAGACTATGAACTACGTCCACAGTTGCAAGTAATCTTTCAACTCCAACTTTAACAGTCATAAGACTATAAGGACATCGTACTTAGGGGGATCAGCCCTTCGTACAATGTATTGTGCACAAACATTTTAACGCTATACGTAAGTTAACCCCTAATCATAACAATAGGGTTGTTCATCTCAGTATTCAGAGTACAAGTTCGCACCAAGGGAAGTTTGGTTTGGATAAACTTTCAAGGTAATTTGGAATTCAACGAACATCAACTAAGAAGTAGTTGAATAAAACCAATAACATTATACTATAGAATAATCGTGATTGAATCAATCATAGTAGACTAAAGTCATGCTTTAGGAATAATCTAATAGCATACAATTTGAATAACTATAGCATACCTTGCTTAAACAATACTAAGCCAAGGTTAATTAGAATTGAACACTAAGCATGCACATCAATTTGAACGATAGAAATGATCGACATTAGTATATATAGTTGTGCATGCTAAACAACAAGTTAAATACAAGAATAACTTGCTCCAGAATAACTTACATCATTATATTGTAATCGAATTGAAAATAGTAATTGAATTAACAACATAATAGATTAGAAAACTTGTCTTGTTCGTAGATTAAACCGAACAATTTGAATCACAATATCCTATATACATATGTCATCATGACATAGTTAGTCATTATCACATAACTAATACATTCATCATGTAGGTTTGATTATTTAATCACATAATCAAGTTATAACACAAGTTAATTTTTAATAACATAATTATTCATAATATAGAAATACTAAAATCAACATTTTACAGTCCTACTATCATCACATAACTTTTCTTAAAATTTCGTGTACAAAAAGTACACTGTCAGACCATTCTGCTAACTCGCGCCGCGGCGCCACAGTTTACACTGTGGGTCGCGCTGCGGCGTAGGGATGGCGCTGCGGCGCGGTAAACAAACTACGAAGCCGCGTTGTGGCGCCACTAACGTACTGCTGGGCCGCGCCGCGGCGCAAAATTGCAGTTTCGACTGACAGCTTCAGCAACAGTACAAGAAAAAGCCAATTTGGCCTACAAGCTCGTTTTTAACAAACTAATTCACATGTAATTCATACAAAAACTTCATGTAAACATAATTCAAGAACTTCTAACATGTTTCTACCCATACAACAACATAACAACGAATTTAAAACATCCAATTTCACTGTTTTTGACAAAAACTCACTTTTTGATATTTCAATGAAAATCAACACTTTAAATTTTGTTTTTCAACCAAAACAATTAATTCAAAGTATCTTTATCAATAAATATACATACTCTATCAAATTAGATGATTAATTTATCAACTAAACAACTAATTAACCCTCAATTTTTACTTTAAATTAACCCATACCCATTCACAAAACTATCTGTAAAAAGGTTTTTTTCACAAACTACATATATAATAACAATACATTGACTATAACTTATGAGAATAGTTTTAACATCACTAGTTTATCATATAAAGCCACATAACAACAACAATTCATCCTTACCCAAGGATTCTACAAAGAATTTGGGAAGAGAAAAACTAAACTATTAAAACTAAAAAGAATAAAATAAAACCTTGAAGAAGATGATGACACTATCTCTTTGATTGTCGAGTTTTTCTTCTCTTCACTCCCAATTCTCTAGGATTCTCTCACTTTTCTTCTTCTCTTCTTCTTCTTCCTCTGAGTTTTCTTTCTTCCTAACTCTAACATACGTAGAATAATATAACGTATATAGTAATAATAGATATATTAAGTATAGGATTTTAACTGACATCAGTTATAGAATTTTGAAAATCAAAAGCCATAAGGCTTGTTTGGCTAGCTAACTAAAAATAACTCATTGACCTTTACACCTTGTTTGGTAAACCTAATTAAAATAAATGGATTAATCCTTATACCTTGTTTGATAAAACATCATTAGATTAAAGACTTTAATATGCAATAAGACATGTTTGACAAAACTAAATTAAACTCTTTTAATTTATTTTAATAACTCCTTTATAGCTAGGTTATTTGTCACACTTCTAATAAATTAAATAATCAATTTAATCAATTTAAATATTAATCTATTAAATTACTTTCACACATAAATCATTATCACATAATTATAATTTCCTTTATAATTTTATTCAACCAACTAACACTTTATTTTAATCACAATTCTAATTAAAATATTATAATTCATTTAATCACTATAAGCTCTCTAATTAAATTATTAAATTAGTATATAATCTCATCACAATTTATTTTCTTAACTCCTTAATTATTTTCTTACAAATAATTAACTAAATCAAATCAATCAAATTGAACAATTATTTATTCAACAATAAACATAATCATTAAATATTTATATAACTCAAATAAATATTTCAAATTAAATTAAAAGAATCTGGAATGTTACACCTCCTCCCCCTTCACCGGTGAGACAGAGCGAGAGTCAACCACAAAATGGTTAACGGAATGGAGAAATGAGGTGGATATTTGATTCTTCACAAATTTTTCATGTCCGAAAATTTCAATTTCATGTCCAACGGAAAATAAGAACACTGCATAGGAAATAGAGAGATAAGAGAGTGATGTGTAATGTAATGTTGATAATCAAACCTTCGTACCAAGGTAACCAAACTTTTATATCAAGGTAACCAAACCTTTATTATACCAAGGTAACCAATCTACCTCCACACATGCAGTATGAATTGGTTACCTTGGTCTGAAAGTTTGGCAACCAACTGTATGAAGGTTTGGCTACCAACTGCATCACATTTAAAATAAATTGGTAACTTAATAAAACTGAATTAGTTACCTTAGTATGAAGGTTTGGCTACCTACTGCATGAAGGTTTGGCTACCAACTGCATCACATTCAAAATAAATTGGTAACTTAATAACGCTGAATTGGTTACCTTGGTATGAATGTTTGGCTACTAACTGCACTATGAAAAAATTGTAGGTGTCGATGTGGATTGGTTACCTTGGTATGAAGATTTTGTTACATTGGTATGAAGGTTTGGTTACCTTAGTGTGAAAGTTTGGTTACCAATCTCCTCTATCAGTTGCTGATTTTGGATCAAATCTAATAATCAAGGTAAGCATTGAGACGAATATGCCACCACCACCAACACCACCTACACTTCCAAATGCAGCTCCACAAAATCCAATTACAGAACCGACAACAATTTGTCAATTAAATTTCATTTCCGGCCAATCAAAGGAGGAAGATGAATTTAAGGAAGCAAATTTTGCAAGGGATGGGTATTTTGATGCAAAATTGGTTACAGAAGAGAATTTGGTCACCATTAACCTCAAACACCTTAATAAGTGTATGTAGTTACCATATGATGAAGTCTCCTCCTCTTGTTTCCCTTGACATCCCTGACTTATTGAATTCAAATTCTACCGACTGGGATCATCCACCTATCCAAGAATGCAGTAAATTGATGAAGTCTCTCCTTCTCCTAATTCTCTTCATAGGTTTTGCTAATTTACTATGTGGTACTCCATACTTCCCCACGCTACAATACTTATAGCCTTTCCTTTCACTGTTTTATGTAACTGGCACTGTCCATAATTGATGTTTTCGAGTAAAGGAAAGAGATTAACATTGTAATCGTTCTTCTACGTTACTTAAAAGCATTAACTGAATTGCACAAATACTAATCCTCTAAATTAAGGAATTGATTTGACATGTCAGCCCACCAATACTAATCTCCTAAATTAAGGAATCCTAATTGTACTAATATTG
The DNA here is from genome assembly GCA_016801055.1 of Panax notoginseng. NCBI lineage: Eukaryota > Viridiplantae > Streptophyta > Magnoliopsida > Apiales > Araliaceae > Panax > Panax notoginseng. The sequence continues at coordinate 193,541,429 of CM029018.1, forward strand.
TAAATAAATATGAAAAAGTGTATTACTTTTGTAATTATTTTATAGATGCACCATTATTGTAATTATTTTTAAAAATATACTAAAATATGTAATTAATCCTTAATACTAGTAGATCTACTAAGTCCAACTCTTTTCATGGCCCCGACATTAGTTGGGATGGGCCGTTGGCCCAGTAATAGTCTAAAATTTCATAAGTTCAATACAATCATTTAAGACGGCCCTTCCATGTTTCCCAATATCATCAGTTAGTCGATAATCAATAAAACAATCGGGCCCAACATCATCACTCATCATTCATCAATATAAGTTTTTATGTAAATATTATCGCTTTAATTTTTAAAAGGTTTATAAATAACATTTTATGGAATGGATAATAGAGTAGTTGTGACATTTTATTTGTAATACTACTACTGATCAATTTAAGTATTTAACCATCACAAAAGAGAAATAAGAGACTTGGTATATACAAATTTGTATTATATTACTGCATACATCTAGTTTTGACAATTTTTTTTGATTTTAATGGGAGTCGGAGCTTCTTCGGCAATGACTTATAAGTTGGTCAAACTAACTTATAAGTCATTATTCCCCTGTTTGATAATGATTAATTTTTTTATTCATTTTAAAATAAGTTAATCTGACCAAATATAACGTCTATTTTATCCCTTTTCTATTTTGCCTCTCTTTTTATTCGTATTTTTTTTTTTTGTTAATTTCCACACACACCCAATAATCAAACCCTTGACCTCATGAAAACCGTAAGGTAAGAGTTACCATTAAGCCAAGAACTAAACGGCTAATATTCTTTTCAATAATCTTAACATTTGATTTTAACTTATAAGTCATTATGAGCCGAATATTTTCATAACTTGTTTTACTTAATTTTTAACTTATAAGTTAAATTAATATTAAATACTTTTACTTATAAATTATAATTTAAAAAAATTTATAAATCAATTTATATTTTAATCTCAAACTGCTCTCGGTCCATCTCAATCTTAATAAAATCCAACTTTTTAAGTTGTATAGGGATAGTGTCGTATAGGGTTAACTTACATGTAGCCATGTATCCATTTACGTTATTTGACTTATTTCATTGAAAAAAAAAATAGGAAATGATTCAAGATAAGACCGGGTGAATATGAAATATTCTTTTTTAAATAAGTTGGGGTGGAAAAAAAATACTTAATCTCTTATTTAATTTTATAGTTAATTAGTGTTAAGTAAAAAGTCAGGTGTTACCCCACCCCACCCCTCCCCTCCCCTCCCCTACCCTCCTCTACCCTAAATTCAGACGCAGAAATCAAATGAAAGACATCGAAAGAAAAAAAAAATGAGAGAAGTAAATTTTTGTAAAAATTTTATCGTAATACTATAATAAAATCAGTGCATACATTTCATTTTCAAATTTCTCTTATTCTACAACTAAAACAAATATATTAAACAAACGAGTATAAAAAAAATTAAAATATTCCTTAAGTAACTATGTCTTACAATTATTAATTGGAAGATTGGAATTAATTGAGTTGGTTAATTGTTTATAAAAGTTAGGTTGGTTAAAATTTAAAATTATACTATTTTAATTAGATATGAATCCAAACTGGATAACCATCTTTTAACTTATTTTTATTTTTATGTTCATTCTAATTTTTTAAGTGTAATAAGATTTTAGAGAGAGAAAGTGTAACCCTATTTTAACTCATTTTCATATTCATTCTAATTGTTCAAATGTAATCAGATATTAAAGTGACAAAGTGTAATCATATTTTTGAGACAGAAAATGTAATCAGATTTTAGAGAGAGAAATTTTAATCAGATTTTAGAGAGAGAAAATGTAAGTATAATCAGATTTTAGAGCAGATTTTAGAGAGACAGTGTAATATGAATTTAGAGAGAGAAAATGTAATAGCAAATGTTTGATACTAATATAATATACCGTAGATATATCTGCTTGAAGTTAATTAATTTAAATTTTCCATTTTTCATTCTCATAGCATAAAACTGATCCTGGTAGCAGCATATCATCGATTCATGATCCTGGAAGCAGCATATGAGCACATGCATCGGGCAAATATTTAAAATTATAAAATTTTTAAAGAGAGAAAAAAAATATTAAAAAAATTGAGCGTAAAAGAATTTTTAGAAAAACTAAGTGTACAAGAATTTTAGAGAGAATTTAATTTTTTTTAAGAATAGAGTATAAATTTGTTTAGCGAGAGAAAAAATGTATAAAATATTAGAGATAGAATGTGATAAATAATTTATTTAATTGGGATAAATTTAAAATTTAAAATTTAAGATTTAAAATATGAGTTGACCTATATTTGATCCATAAATATATAATATTAAAAATAGGTAATGTAATTTTAATTCTTAAATAAAATCATAATCAAACTTTATAAATCAAAAGTAACCTATAACCATTTTTAATTCTTCCAACTAAACATTTGCCCTATCCTATTACCTACGGTAAACTTACATAATGCAATCGTTTTGTTTATGAAATTAATTTTAATTTTTTTAATTACTTTAAAAAATTAAAATTAATTTTATCATTCAGGATAGAAATAGTATATTTGACATAATCTAGATATTTCTCCGTTAACTAATACTCTTTATTTTACGAAAAAAGTCTACTTGAATTAATTTTTTACATAACAAATATAGCGATTTCCATGGCAAGATTAGATTTAAAAGCGTTTAGAACCAGACGACGATAGGGTTATAGGACTAGGGATGATAATCGTGTCGTGTTTCGTATATGCACGTGTTTATTACAAAAATTCGTTTATATATCGTATTCGTGTCGAAAATTAATACGTATTTAAAATAATATTTTTGACACAAACTCGTTTATAAATCGTTTTGGTGTCGAAAATTATCGAGATTGTCAATAAAGGTCAACTAAATGGATGAAGATGAAAGATCAATATGATTTGTGACATAGTAGGAACATGATTCTCATAAGTAATGTTAGAATTGTTTAAAATGTTTTAAGCAATTAATGAAAATTAATAATTTATGGTTTAAGGAAATAGGAAGTTATTTGTTGTTATTATGAGTTCTTCCCGGATAATTAATTAATTTAAATTTTAAGTAGTTTGCACTCTCTCTTTTTTATTTTTGTTGCTATTTATATAGTGTTTTTTTTTTGGGTTCAATAGAGGCCAAAAGGCCTAAAATCTATTAATTATATATACCAGAATAGTCATCATCCAAGAATACAGGAAAATCAAGTGGAGTGGTGTGGATCCACAACATAATTAATAACAAAATCAGAAGAATATCCTAAAGCAACAGCCAATTTATCGACATTTCTATTTCCCTCTTTGCGCGCGTGCCTAATTTTGTCAGTCCGATTTAATTTACGAGTTTTGACATCATAATTGGATATGAAAATTAAACACAATTTTTTTATAATTTTATATATTTAAATTTTGACCCCTAATTACGCAGAGTTTTTTTTTTAATTTATATTGTGTACAACTCTAGTATGTTTTTACTCTAATTCTCTTGCAAATATTTATAAATTTTGCAAGAATGAATATTTATAAATAAATATTTATAAAAAATATAAATAACTTTTTTGTTTTTTTTGAAATGAAAGGAGTTATATTTTGACTTTTGTGGTATGAATAATTAAGGAGGACAAATGTTTGTTGATTATATATATATATATATATATATATATATATATATATATATATATATGTTCGGTTTTTTCCAGCAAATTGGAGATAATGAATTAAAATTAAATCGGCTATAGTGACGGTTTTTTCTGTTGCTATAGCAAAAAAATCCAGTTTTTTATGCTATAACGACGGAAAAAATCGTAGTTATAATCGGTTTATTTTTAATTCGTTTCCTCCAATTTATTGAAAAAGCGGACTGATATATATATATATATATTGATTGGACTATCCAATTAACACATGACATTATTGAAATAATTGAGCTAACTTTGGGATAAAGAAAAGATTCACGAAACTTGAGGCTGAGAGAGATCAGGTGATGTTAGACATGACGAAAATTGGAACGATTTGATCTTCAGATTTGACTCTTGTTTATTACTGTATTACCCCTACAATTTACAAATGCACATGCATGCTCACCCAGTCACCCTTCACAACTAAGACGGTAAACTAGTTAAATACTTCGGACTTGATTCGGGTTCGATTTAAAAAAATACGAACAAAATTTGAATTCGTTAATAATATGATTCAAATTTGAGTATTAAAAATATGAATAGAATCTGAGCAAGGTTATACTAGACTCGTTTAAGATTCAAACTACTCGAATTCTTGATTGTGATTCGATACATACTCGATTCATATAGATTCGATTAGATGTTCGATACGTTCTCTTATAATATATATATAAATTTAAATTAAATTAAGATAATTAATTTTTATTTTATTTTTAATTTTAATTGTGATTTTATATTTGTAAAGTGTAATAATAAATATATTTTCTCATTTCTAAATAAAATAACGATTTTAATTTATAATTATATTTATTATAAAACTAGTTATTATATTGAGACTTGAATTCGAGCTTGAATTTGAAGCTCGCGAATAGTTTGGATATATTTTGATTCGACTCGGATCGAATTCGAGTTATAAATATTCGAGTCGAGGCGAGTCGAATCTTAGTATAATTTTTCAAAATACAATTCGAATTTAAGTACGAATTTATTATTTCTAGTCAAATTCAAGCAACTCTCTGTTCGATTCGGTTCGACTCGTTTACACACTTAGGTGATGTTTGATAAAAACTGAATCTGAATCTGAATGAGCTGAATCTGAATCTGAATGAACTGAATCTGAATGAAAAAAACTGTTTGATAATTGACATGTCTGAAATATTTGAATGACAAAACTTTATTATTTTACTCCTCTAAAAAAATTCAAAACTATTGTAAATTTATTTAATATTACTTAATATAATAGTTAATAATTTTTTTTTTAATTTGTTAATTTTTTTAAAAAAATTTACTTCATTCAGCTGCTCATTCAGCCATTCAGCTCAAAAAATCTGACTTAGCCATTCAGCTCAAAAAATCTGACTTAGCCATTCAGCTTGTTCATCTTACCGATTCAGTCATTCAGACCAAAACAAACGCACTGACCGATTCAGCCATTCAGATTCAGCTCCATTCAGCTCTAAACAAACACACCCTTAGTCACAACCAATCTTACATGATACCCCCGAGTCTCAATTTACTCCAATATTTTCTCAGTAATCTTATGTATCGGCAATGTTTACGTTGATTTTTTATTTTTAGTTATGTGAATAAATATAAATGATAAATTATTTTAGAGAAATGTGTAATAAACGAGTCTCTTTTATAAGATTTTTACAATAAATTTATAATTACGAAACTTATCAATACATGAAATATATACATTTTTTTTGAAAAATAATTACAAGCGATATTTGTCTGCATAACTGGCCATCAAATAGTCCATTTAAATATTCACAATATATATTATTTTCTCTCCTATAATTGTTACTAATTTCATGTATTGATAAATTTTACAATTATAATTTGACGCAAATTTATTACAATAAATAACATGACTCATATTTTCTCTCAGGTATGTACTCTCTCCGTCCTCAAAAAGGATGAATAAAATAGAATTTAAATACATATTAAAGAAAGTAAAAATTGAGAAAAGAGTAAAAAAAATTCTATAGTTAACCTTAGTAGACCCACAAAATTATATAAATTGATAAATATTTTTATTTTTTATATTAATGGACCACACATAATGACATATTTACAATTCACTTTATGTATTTTATCTCATTCTTTTGGAGACGGAGAGAGTACGATATTTTTAATATTACTCCATATTTTAATAGATAATTTAAAATATATATTTTGTTATTATCTATACAAAGAATAATTTTTAACTATTTTTTACTTCCCTTAGTATCTTCAAAAAAATATTGAATTAGAAATTAAGAAAAAAAGTTTTAAACTTTATATTAAATATAAATCCACTCAAACTATGTCGGTGTCAGAGGCGAAAGGAGGGGGGCGGGAGGGGGCACATGCCCACCCAAGGCTGTGGCGAGGGGGGCTATGTATATATTATCCCAAACATCAATGTGTACGTTCATTTGTAAAACAGGATAACCAATTAGATACACATTTGTATTTCAGTTAGTTCTTGTTAGCTGCATGTAATTATCAAGAGCATTATTATTATTATTATTATTTATTAGTGTGTTAAAGAATGTCAAAGTTGAAAATTTAGAGATTGTGTATTTTACTAGTATTTAGTAGTAGACACGTTATCTTTCAATACAATAATTAGGGTTTTTTTAGAGTGAAATTCTTTCACAATAAGTAATTTAGTAATTATAATTCGTGAGATACATAATATATTAATATCCCTTTTTAAAGTTTCATTTAGTAAGTTTCATATTAAATGAAACTTTCATATTATCCTATACACTTTCAAAATCCCATAATAAATGAAACTTTCATATTATTACCTCCGTTCCTAAATGATTATCGTTTAAGGTTTTTGCACATGAATTAAGAAAGTATCATTTACCAAGTAAAATTTGTTTAAAATTCCATCACTACCCCTTTATGGGAAGTTAAAAATTATTAATGCAAGAGAGAGAATTTCTTGGGACAATGAGAGAAGGTAGGGGTAATATAGAAAAGTAAATAATTTATTATCCTCAAAAGTTGTAAACGATAAACATTTTGGAACAATTTTTTTTTCTAAAACGACAATGTAACGACCCCAAAATAGGTTCATTCCACCCAACCCATTCTGAGTCGTCAAATACATGGTACAGAAAATAACTACAACTTTATTACAACAATTGTCGTGCAAAATACAACAACACATATGCTGTGAGTTTGGATACAAATATATACCAAATGTGACTCATGTTCCAACCGTGGACATCACCTCACAATAACACCTTACATAAAGGTATAGTCAAAAACTGTTTTAGAAATTAGAATCTTTGGGAAGTGCTCAAGGAAACCTTCGTACATGGGAGGCCACGCGTCTAGGTTATGATAGATATCATATGGCCACAGAATTATCCTTGGTTGACCCAATAGACCCCAAAGAAAAACGAGAAGATTACTATCATATTCTTCCCAATGGTGAGTCTTCTCTTGACATATCATTATCTCTACTGTCTCTAATTGAGAATTATACTTTAAACAAACACCAAGATTATATAGGTAGTGTTCGTATATATACTCAGCAAGTGGATGAGCACATCCCTGTCTTATGATGACACGAGGTTGTATGTCGTTAGACATCTTGTATGATAGTGGCAAACCACCCTTCCAACGTTGGGTACACCTTACCCTATTGGATTCACCAAATATAACAACTAAGTGAACTTTTCTATACTGCTTCGGGAGAACATCCACAGCTAGAGACCACTGTTCTATTTTCCCGTTACCCTCGCTCGACCCAGCTACACTCTTATTACCTGAAAGGAATTGTGAAGCAAAAGGGTGAGCACAACTAGCTCAGTAAAGAATATCATGACTAAAGATAATTAAATTATCAATAGCCTTCATCAATAATAAATCAGAGATTTAGAACATATGGTAAATGATAAAAATTTCAACCATAGTTGCAGCGGAACGAGCAATCCATTAGAAGAGTCAAATAGACTATAAAGTCTATTATCTTCTCCATGTTAAAAATCCATCAACAATGTTTTATCCCTGTAACATCAATCAACAGTTCCTTTCCACAATCATATGAATAACTCATAATCATAATTGTGATTCTAAATTTTTCTTCGCACCTAGGACGAAGAATATTTTCATCACATGTCTTTACCTGAAACATCAAAGATCATGGTTATACCAAATCACAGTTCCTGTTCATAATCATACTAATAAATCCATCTTTGCACTACGACCAAAGATATTCAACAACAGTTTATCTTTGCACTACGGGCCAAAGATATTCATCAACAGACCATCTTTGCACTACAGGCCAAAGATATTCATCTACAATTCATCTTTGCACTACAGGCCAAAGATATTCCTCAACCGTTCATCTTTGCATTACTGGCCAAAGATATTCAACAACAGGTCATCTTTGCACTACGGGCCAAAGATATTCATCTACAATTCATCTTTGCACTACAGGCCAAAGATATTCCTCAACAATTCATATTTGCGCTACATGCCAAATATATTAATACCTCAAAGAATATATAATCATTTAAGAATTTATATAAACAATAATTATAACCATGTTGATCATTTCACCTTTGCACTTAAGCTAAAGATATTCAATTACAAATTCAATGGTCATGATCATACCAGTCAACAATTCAACTTTGCACTACTGGCCAAAGAGAACCCATAGTCATGATCATACCAATAATTTACCCATCTTTACACTCAAGCGAAAGAGAATTTCAACATCAAGGTTATAAAAATGTTATATATGATTATAAAATAATATGGTCAAAACATGGATTTAATTTCAAGAGCAATATTCATAAATCAACTATAATTTGGTTAGAAAAAGAAACCAATTTTGTCGTGAATAGTAACTCATGTATAGTAACCTCGACTCAAAAAGGTAGAAATTCAACAATAAAATCTATACCAATATTTCGGTATAATGATATTGAAAGAATAACATTTCTTAAGCTTATAAACAATTTATTTAAATTGTTTACACTTTACTAATTAATGCATTTAATCATCATAAAATGTCAACTCTTAAGATTTCATCATCAATAGCCAAAACCCTCATCAAAAATCTGCATATACCTCATATAGGATTCTCAAGCCATAAAATCCTATTTTCCAATTTTCTTTCCTCACAAAACATATTTAATTCATTTACTCATAACTAGACCATTTTCATAAAAAATACCAAATCAGTTCCAAAAATATTTCTTTTCTGGGATTTAGCATAATATAGTCCCATAGTGAACATATATTTTTCTCAGAATTTTTAAAAGTCATTTACTATTTTTCATATGGCCAAAATAGCCGAATATTTAGACATTTATCAAAAATTGTACTTTTGTCTAAAAATTCTGAAATTTACAGAGTATACTTCTATCATATACATGTACTCCCAATAAAAATTTCATCAATTTTGGAGTTAACCACAAGGAATTATAAGCGGTTACTTTTAAAATAGTCTTTTCTCATAAAATTCATAACTATCAATCTATACATCCAAAAATCACCATTTTTGGACACAATCAAGAAAACTCATCAAAATATCATTTCAAATTTTTCCAGAATTTTTGAAGATCAGAAAAATTACGAAACTGAAAATCATAACAACCCTTAAAATCCCTTAATATCCCTTACTATCCCTTACCTCAAAAGAGCAGTACTTCTGATCGGTATAAGGCTGAAGGAAACTTGCACTGATGAATAGCAACTCACCAAGTATCTAAATACTCACAAAATACACTCAATAATCTAGAGAGAGAAAGAGAGAAAGCTTATGTTTCTGGTGTGATTTTCAATTCTAACTTAGCCCTCTATTTATAGGAAAATTTTGGTAGGTTTGACCTGCAACCTGATGGCTTTACCTGCTACTATTCCCACCCACCACATTTGAAATATAATTCAGCACATTTCTTCACCAACCACAAGTGGGGCCCACCAATTCTAGAATTTTCCACCAAAATGATAAACTCCGAAAATTCAACAATTTCTGAACCAGTCATCTCGTAAAATTCATAACAAACCATACATTCATTTTTAACGGTTCAAAATTTGTGGACATATACTCAACTTATATATGTATAACATATCCAAATATTACTACGATCCAACGGTCGGATTAAAAATTATAACCCCCGCAAAATATCTCAAAAACCCTGATTTTTAATACCTCCATTCCGACAAAAATACTGATAAAAACCTCAACATTAACTCCTTCATTTTATCCACAAAAATATATCCCTCATTTATATCCACATAAAATAAATATTTTCTTATCATATAAATCAATAATTAATTATTCACAAATAATATTACAGAATCACATTTATGACAACCAGGCCGTTCCCAGGAAAGAGGGGGCTTTCCAATAAGAATTTCTCCTTACTGGCGCGCAATTAGATGACCAAACCTCTCCTTAGACAGAACTTTCTAGACATTGCCAATAATGCTATCTAATAATACTATTCAAATAATATGAATTATTGATCTGATAATGGGAAATACTGTGCCGCAACAATTATTGAAACAACAATAATATAAAATATCAACGCAACAATTATTGAATCAATAAAATAAAATATTGAACAGTAATTACTGTAACAATTATTGAGTAGTGCCTTCTTACGTAAGAATTAATAATTTCTAAAATACTATGCAATACCGTGTGCTACTGTGCAATAACGCGTATTACTGTATTTTAACCACCGGGTATTCCAACAGTGTTAACGGTAACAACTACGCCGTTATTTGTAAAAACTCAAATTTGTCGTTTTCTTCACCCGACAGTTATTCGTTATGGGGCCCACAAATAGCTGCGCCGTCGTACGAATATTCCCCGACAGAAAGAATATTCCACGACCAAACGAATATTCCCCGACAACAATGAATATTTTATAACCACTTGCGTAGTTTGAAAAAATTTCATATATCACCCTTAACTTTAACTTTTATCAATTTAACTATTTACTGAATAGTAACTATAAAAAAAATTGAATACTTTTATTTCATAAAATTCGGGGTCTTACAGACAATCTTTTAAGAACGGAGGGAGTATAATATACACTTTCATAATTCATCTAGAGCAGGACTGCAGCAGTCTGTTGGGTGAATTTTTATAATTATTATTTTTAAAAAAAAAACTTACTAAATGAAACGACGTCGTTTCATTTAATAAGTTTTAAAAAAAACTTCAAACCCTTTTAAGCTTTAGTAAATTAAAAAAAAAATTAAATCTATTTTTTTAATGATGTATTTTGCCCTCCCTCTGAAATTATCCTGGTTCCGCCACTGGTCGGTGTCACATTTTTTAGTAAAAAAAAATCACACATTTTTAGCACATCTTACATGATTTTTTTTTAAAAAAATTTCTTCGAATATATTTATGTATTATTTGTGACGCCCCCAAAATAGGTATACAACACCCATTCTGAGTCGCCAAATACATGGTACAGAAAGCAAACTACAACTTTAATAATACAATTGTCGTGCAAAATATGACAACACATATTGTGAGTTTAAATACAAATATTGTCTTCTAGACAATATCCACACTCAAATAAATCCTCATTATAATTATTCAAACACTAGTTTACAGAAATAGTGAGGACTGCTAAAACATCTTTCTAGAACCATCACTCCATACCCCGACTAGATCCTGCTATGTTCTCACCTCCTGAGAAGAAAAATGGAACAAAAAAGAAAAGGGTGAGCTCAACTAGCCCAGTAAAGAATATTATGACTAAGATAATATACAACAAATTATCGTTAGTCTTCAACAGGAAAAAATTTGATAAAATATAATCGACAACAAGTTTTAGATCAACAACTGCAGCGGAAACAACAAACCATTAGAAGAGTCAAGTAGAGAAAGAATTCTACTATCTTCTAAGATTTAAAAGTCCATCATCAATATTTTATCCCTGTAACATCAATTAATAATCATCTTTAACCAAATATTCATCTTTGCACTACAGGCCAAAGATATTCATTTGTATCACCAGTCAGTCATGTTCATCTCAACACCTGTTCATCTTTGCACTACAGGCCAAAGATATTCATCAGGTAATCATAAATCTTTGCACTACAGGCCAAAGATATTCAGTAATATCATTATTTAGGACTGAGGATGATGAAAAATATCTTAAAGAGAACGAATCCAGTGAGACAGAAGGACAAATAGTAGGGATTCGTATAACAGTTTATCCAAGATCAATAATACTTCATAATAATCAATTGTGAAGCAGAATTCAAAAATAAAGATCAAAACATGGATACAATCAAAGATAGTAACCATAATAGACATCTTGGACAAAAAGGGAAAATTTTATTTTTCGGTGAATAGTGTCGTATTCGTGAATAGTGCCGTATACGTGAATAGTGCCGTATACGTGAATAGTAACCCCCGACACAAAAAGTTCCAAATTTGATAAAAACTCATATCAATATTTCAGCATAATGATATTGAAGAAAATAATATCATTTAAGAAAAAAAAATAATATCCCTTACCTCAAAATATCAGTACTTCTGGTCGGAATACCGGTATAAGGCTAAAAGAAACTTGCTCTGATGAATAAAAACTCTCAAAGTATCTAAATACTCACAAAATACACTCAATAATCTAGAGAGAGAAAGAGAGAAAACTTGTTTCTGGTGTGATTTTCAATTCTAACTTAGCCCTCTATTTATAGGAAAATTTTAGTAGGCTTGACCTGCAACCTGATGGCTTTATCTGCTACTATTCCCACCCACCACATTTGAAATATAATTCAGCACATTTCTTCACCAACCACAAGTGGGGCCCACCAATTCTAGAATTTTTCATCAAAATGATAAACTTCGAAAATTCAACAATTTTTGAACCAGTCATCTTGTAAAATTCGTAATAAATCATACGTTCATTTTTAACGGTTCAAAATTTGTGGACATATACTCAACTTATATATGTATAACATATCCAAAAATTACCACGATCCAACGGTCGGATTAAAAATTATAACCCCCGCAAACTATCTCAAAAACCTTGATTTTTAATACCTCCATTCCGACAAAAATACTGACAAAAACCTCAACATTAACTCCTTCATTTTTAACCACAAAAATATATCCCTCATTTATATCCACATAAAATAAATATTTCCTTATCATATGAATCAATAATTAATTATTCACAAATAATATTACAGAATCACATTTATGACAACCAGGCCGTTCCCAGGAAAGAGGGGGCTTTCCAATAAGGATTTCTCCTTACTGGCGCGCAATTAGATGACCAAACCTCTCCTTAGACAGAACTTTCTAGACATTGCCAATAATGTTATCTAATAATATTATTCAAATAATATGAATTATTGATATGATAAATGAAAATACTGTGCAACAACAATTATTGAAACAACAATAATATAAAATATCAACGCAGCAATTATTGAATCAATAAAATAAAATATTGAATAATAACTACTGTAACAATTATTGAGTAGTGCCTTCTTACGTAAGAATCAATAATTGGTGCAATATCGTGTGCTACTGTATTTTAACCACCGGGTATTCCAACAGTATTAACGGTAACAACTACGCCGTTATTTATAAACAACTTATACTTGTCGTTTTCTTCATCCAATCGCTTTCTGTTATGGGGCCCACACAAGGCTGCGTCGTCGTACGAATATTCCCCGACAGCAAGAATATTCCACGACCAACCGAATATTCACCGACCAAAAATAAATATTTTATAACCACTTGCTTATTTTGCAAAATTTGTACATTTCACCCATAACCAAAGTATTATATCAAATTAACCCTTTATTATTCACAATAATATTTAGAGAAAATTTGATTTTATTCATTAATAAGTTGGGGACTTACATTATTTTTTAATATTTAAAATTTATTCTTGTACATATGGCATCTTTATTGCACCCAAAAAAAAAAGAAAAAAAAAAGGAATCCATTGTGACCAGAAATTTAGAAAAGAAAAGTAGGTATTGAATCTAATTGGAAGAAGAATGGGGTTAAGTGGGGGCCTAAGGCCGGCTGATGATGTAACCAACTTAATTTCCAAATTGGCAGACACCATTACTTTAACACCATCAACGGTCCGCCTTAAAGCATTTCAACTCTTATATTCATGGTGCGGGTGCCTCGGACCCACTCCCACCCCCACCCCCACCCCTACGCCTACGCCTACCCCTCGAACCTAACACAAGATTTTGTAACCAGATTCATATACAACCGTCCCCCAACTAACAAAATACTCTCCTTTGCCCCCAAATTCGTTGCCATCTTTTTCTTCTTTTCTATTGCTAGGCCAGATATTTCTATTGTCAGCTCAATTTCTAAGGAATTTATACAAACACCAACTCCAACCTTCTTAAAAGATTGTTGTTTAAAGTTTTGACACATGAATTAAAAAAGTATCATTTATCAAGTAAAATTCGTTTGAAATTCCATCACTATCCTTTATGGTAAATTGAAAACTATTAATACAAGGATGAGAATTTTTTGAGACAATAAGAGAAGATAAGGGTAATATAAAAAAATAAATAATTTATTATTCTCGAAAGTTATAAACAATAAAATTTTTAAAATAATTTTTTTTTTAAAAAAGATAGTAATTTTTTAAGAACGGATGGAGGAGATGACCTCTTAGACGTATGTGTTAGTTACCTGTAGGGAGTTCGTTATGCCCTTGGTATACGAAAGGTCCATAAAAGTATAACACACTTTTGTGAAATAACCACAGTACCCTTAGGATTGGACACGTGTATTATGGTATGTTTTTTTTTCTTTTTATTTTTTTTTTCATAAATATTTTATTAACTCAAGTAATTAATTTTTATTTTAAATAAATAATTGATTCATATTATTGGTTATTGTATTATATTTATACTGATGACAAATTATATTAATTAAGATGATTTTAAGAACCAAATTATTTACTTGTAGTTGAGTAACAATAACATTTAATTTAAAAACTCGAATAAGTAATTATATTTATATTTTAATAATAATATATATATACTATTAAATATGATAGGATGATCTACGTAAGTAATTAAGTATTTTCTTTTAAAATTAGTGAGCAAAATGTGAGGATAAAAAGGGAAAGTACTGTTATAGAAATATAAGCAAGTTATATTTTTAACTCAAGTTTCTATTAAAAACTTACTTTTAATAGTATAGTTTAGTGTGTTGCATATCTACGAGCACGTGGCACAATCTGATTTGTGAAAGCCGTGGATTCTTCTGAAGGAGCTTGCATGCCCGTGTGTAAACTCCGCAATCGAGGGAGGTCAGAAGAAAGGAAGCTGCCACGTTGGCGTATATCAAACGTCAGGCTGACGAGGAAAGGAAAATAAGCTGTCAGTCCCGATGATTATGTCACCTCCGTGGAGTCCACATAGCCGACACAGCACTTTGTACACGTCGAACTTTCGGGTCCCGCGTTCCTTTTACTTTACTTTAGTCTGAAGAGCTTACGTCAGCAGCCGATATCGGGCCACGTTGAAGTCAAGATGACGTCAGAAACATTAAATGCACCATCAGGCCATGTGATCGGGCCACGCCACTCAGCCCTCCCCTAGCCAGCAAATGTCCAGTATTCCGGAGCTACCCGTTTTCACTGCAATAAGTCTAAGGAGACATTTTTTTAGTGACATTTTAGTAATTTTTTTTTTGATTTTTTTTTTTATAATTATTTTTAAAAAATGTATAGTATTTATTTTAATTGAAATTTTTATAAAAAATAGTGTTTTAGGTATAATTTAGATATATACAAGAAATAAAGTTGTACAGATTATGTTTCTTGTATGTATCCAAATTATACCTAAAACACTATTTTTTATAAAAAAATTCAATTGAAATAAATACTACATATTTTTTTGAAAGTACTAGTAAAAAATAAGCCAAAAAAAAAGAAAAAGAAATCACTAGAATGTCACTAAAAAAAAAATCCCCCCGGAAGGACTCTTTTCATTGACCTGAACACAACGTTTGCTACTCGCACTTTGTGGCAGGTAAATGCAATCGCCAATACCTTGAATAATTTTTATTTAGCTAAGCTACTAGTATAACTATAACTATAATTTTCTGTAATTATATTTTAAATGAGTTTGTGCTGTATATATAATAATTTAAAAACTTTATTTAAGAAAATGCGCGTGGGACAATAACAGTAATGAACAACTCAAAAACCTGAGAGTAAAAATTAATACTTTTTTATAATATAATAATATTAGTATAAACAAATAATCACCCCACCTCCATTTCCCATATTCATTTCCCTTCATTTATAAAAACCCCAAAACCACCCCCATATATTCTATAATATACACACGTCCTTTATATCCCACTCTTATTTTACAAACCCCCGTTGACATAACCCCCCCTCTCTCTCTCTCTCACACACACACACACTAATTTCCCTTTCTCTCTCTCTCTCACACACACACCCCGAAAACACTCTCAAATTCCGCCGGAAAATCAATCAATATGCAGGGACTCCGCGGCTTCCACCCTCTTTCCGACGGCGGAGTCCGGCTTGAGCTCACCACAACCACCACCTCCCCGCTGGCCATCGACGTGGCGGAGTCAACGGAGATGAGGATCCAACGGCTCATATCCGAGAATCCGGTCATCATCTTCAGCCGTTCTTCCTGCTGCATGTGCCACGTCATGAAGCGCCTCTTGTCCACCATTGGTGTCCACCCCACCGTCATCGAATTGGAGGAAGACGAGATCGGCGCCCTCGCGGCGGAGGATAACGACGACGCCAGCTCCGGGAGTCCCGCGCCGGCGGTGTTCATTGGAGGGACGCGTGTCGGGGGATTAGAGAGCCTCGTGGCACTTCACTTGAGTGGTCACCTGGTTCCTAAGCTCGTAGAAGTCGGTGCTCTGCCGGGTATGAATATGGTAGTGTAATTAAAAACAATAACAACAATAATAATAATAATTCCGGGTATGTGTATTATTATTGTAATTTACGAAAAAAAAAAAGTAAAAAGACAAAAATAATTTTAGGAGATAAAAATAATAATCAGCTCTCTACTTATTTTTTGTTTTGTTTTGTTTAATTATATTGGTTTGGTTTATTAGTGTTAGTAAATAAAATTGGATGATCAAAATTGTTGATTTTGTGAATTGGCTAAATGGCCCAATTTTCACTTGATGAATGGTTATGATCATGACATGCATAATAATCAGTTAATTTTAATTTTTAAATGTTATTATATGATTTTTAGCTATGAGAAATCTTGAATTTCTTGTTTGTTTATTATGAAGGGATAACTTATTCGTTAGTTTCTAATTAGCTATAGTTATTTTTCACATTTAGTCCTCTAATTAGTTTTTTTCGCATATCTTGTCCTTAAATTATATGTTTTTTTAATGTTATTCTCTAAAATATAATATATTTTTCACAGTTTATTCTTCAAATTGTGATTATCGTTCACTTTTGGTCTTCGATTTATAGTTTATTTTAATATTTAGTACTGCCCTTGAATTATTATAGAAATAATAAAATTTACAAACGAAATACGTGGAAAAAATAATTTAAGAATTAAACGTGAAAAACAATAATAAGGGGTCTAAGGAAGAAGTTATTCTTAATTTTTAAATATATAATTTTTTGATTTATGTGATTTCAATTTTAGGCTATCATGATATCTCAATTATAGGCATGGGCAGAATATTCTTGAGTTCCTTTTTGGTAGCAGAAGTTATAAAGTACTTTAATTAATTTTGTTATAACAAATTTAGATGATATATTCTTCTCTTGGTCTTATATAATATATATATATATATATATTCTTTTGACTGTCTAATATTATCTGAGGAATCATACCCAATTAATTCCTTGGTGTAGAATTTGCTTAACGTATAAATATTCTACTTTGAAATTTCTTAGGGTCCCCCCCCCTCCCCAATAAAAAGAATAGCTTTGTACAATGGAACTGAAACATTTTATGGATCTAATTATATTGAATTGATCAAATCAATTTGATTGAATTATGTTTCATCCAGATTACTTAAATATTCAGAATTATTTTATTTAATTTTATTAAACACCCTTTAATAAGGTTTCAAATTCCTAACAAGTTTTTATAACCTCATAATTTTATATGTAAATATATTATCCGTAATATCAATAATACATATATATACATACATACATACATACATACATACATACATATGCATGTATAAATCTCTTATTTAATATTAGTATGTAATGTAACAAAGTATTAGTATCAATTGATTATATATCTTTTATGGCTATTTTACGATATACAATATTAAAAAGAAATTACATAGGAATGTTATATGTAGTTTTATTATTTCATTTGGTTGATTTTACATCATTTCTAATTTTTATTTGATTAAGTAAACATTTTTTTGCTTATTAACTTAACATTGTGCAATAATTAAGTTATTTTTTTGAAAGTTTTAAAATTTTATTTTGAACGGATACGGATATGCGAATATTTGATATATTTATTCGTATTGTATTGTATAAAATAGATATAGATAATATCCGTATTCGAATATTATTGGTCAGATACGAATACATATATTTCATGTTGCATGTCTGTCAGATACAAATATAAATACATATATCAAATTTTATTTCATATTGCATCAAAAAATCTCGATTTAGAACCCTAATGTAATTTCATTTTTAAATAAAGAAAGAAAGAATGCACATATACTTTGTATAAGTAGATTAAATGTGATAGCTAAATGATAAATTAAAGAGTTATAGCTCCTCTTTTACTATTAATTATTTCACCCTTCATTATTCCGTTTTTTCTCTATTCCATTCCTTTATCCATTACCGTAGCATACGTTCTTTGAATTGGTTGGAATAACAAAAAGAAAATTACAAAAATTATCTGGACTAGCTCTTGGTATTATAAATATTTTAGAATACATAGCTTTAATTTGCGTGATAGATAAAAATGTAAAAGTCAATGAATGAGATAAGTTTGAAGAAATAGCAAAATTAGGAAGCAATTTATTTATTTTTATTTTTATTTTTTATTTTTTTCTCTTGAGTGATGCCAAATTGCATTAAAGTGTCTCTCACTGTGTAACGTGAGGTGAGGTTTAATTAAGGTGGGACCTAAACTGGGGATACACATGACTCCCTCCGTCCTATACTAGAGGGGTGGAAGAAAAATTCGGCCTCATTTTATTCAATTTAAATTATGTTTGGCATTTCTATTTTAAGTATCTAAATTAAAATATATTACACAACTAAAAATATATTATTAGCATAAAGTTAAGTTTAATTTGGAATTGAGAAAATGCAATAAAAATTATAGGAAATGAATTAAAAAATATGAACATAAAAGTTTACAAACAACTATCAAGAATATATATATATATATATATTAGACTATATATATTTTTAGAGCTGTATTTATTTTAAATTAAGTTATAAAGATTTATTGTACAAGTAGAATGATGATTAAGTCTTGGGTTCAATTTTTACCCAAATTGAGATATTTTCTTTTAATATTATTATGCGACATGAATTTTTCATTATAGCGATTATTGAAACTTTGAATAAGATTGTTGATGAACGTAAAATAAATTATTACTTTTTTAATTTATTTTCCTATTTTTTTAAAAAGAATTTCGAACATAGTTCAAGAGAAAATTATCTTTCTATGCTTACTTCTATTATTATTATTATTATTATTATTATTTATGCTGCTAAGCTTTAGAAGGAGTTTCTATGGTCATTTCAGCATAAATAATTCAATTTCATTATATTGTGGACCTTTTTTTATTGTTAAATAGTCTCTTAGTGGGACTCGACTGATATTTGTGCGGTGTGGAATGAGAGATTGTAGAGATGTCACATTTACAAGCGTGACATCTATATCTATCAAGTCATAAGTCGATTCGTAAATAAAGCGAATAGATAGATTATTTTTTAATTCAGCCTGAACAGATAACGAGTTAACGGTTAATTATAAGTTTGGTAGCACAAAATTACAATCAAGTCAATTTCGTTCGTACGAATTATAATTATAAAATTGAAAAATTAGATTCTTCAGTTTAGAAAACATACAAAAACTCTTCTTCTCTTAAAAAAAAACTTTATTTTCTCAATTAGAATAAAATATTCACATAAAACATATATGATCTCTAAGTACACGTACGACAAAGTAACAATTTTATAAATTTATACTAGGAACAGGTAGTACAGGTACATAATCCCTTCTCTGAGCCTAACCAACACCAACACCAACACCTCCTATGGCAGTAGTAGCCCAGGAAGACCACCACTCCGAGCCCCTCTTCTGCCGATGGCCCCCCGCACCTTGACCCAATTGTCCAATCCCCAAATGGTCGTTTTTATTAATAATTGTTATTTTTTTATATATATATATTTTTTGTCTATTGTTAGGAATTTTGATGATAGAATTTGCTTTAATAATGGTGATTGCATCCGTGGTCAGTGTTATTGGGGCTAGATTGGATGTTATTTGGTGCCTTTAGGTTTTGATTCATATATATATATATATATATATATATATATATATATATATATATATATAATTGTATTTGAAGTCATTATTTGGTCTTTCGTTTTTGTTGTTTGGATTTGTAAATTTATAATATAAATCATTTGATTCGGTAAGAAGCTCAAATTGTTTGGTAAAAGACACTCATACCTCTTAGCGCCTCTGAATTTGTAAGAGTTGAAATCAAATATTCATATTATTAAGAGCTGTCTCTTATAAAAAAAATTAAATTTATAGACAAAAATAGTCTCAATAAATATTATACTCCCTCAATTCTAAATTATAAGATTATTATTGATTTTGACAAATAATTAATAACATTTTAATTTAATATACTCGTACTCAAATTAAATTGATCAAGTACTCTAAGTAGACTTTATTAAATAATCAAGCCTAAACTGATCAACTCTAAGTAAACTTTATAAAATAATCAAGCCTCACACGTAAAATGCTAGAAAATTCATTTCTAATTGATAACACTATTAATAAGTTTGATACTAATATTATTTCAATTATTCCTCTGATTGGATCATATCATTGGCTAAACCGAAATTTTGATTTAAGAATATCATTCAACATAAACAAGTCGAGTTAAAATTAAATACTTAATGATCCGACCGACATAGTTTAATTAGTTTGCGGCTGAATTCATATCAAAAATTAAAAAAGGCTCATTCTGCATCTTAGTAGTACCAATTGAGTTATCTTATCCTACTACAACTGCATCGAAAAGTCATAAGAACAAAGAATGTAAAGTTGAGGCTTTAATTATTTGCATTATCAATTCATTCACATCATGTTTCAATATATATATGGTCAGCTTCTATGCTATAGGGATGATTTTGTTCGTCGCTATAGTCAGTTCGTTTTTTAGTTCGCTACTACTTACTTCGTTGGGTTACTGAATTAGTATTACAAATTAATATCATCTTAATTAAAATTAGTTAGTTAGATTTTTGAAGTAAAACACTAATCCAACATGCATTCGGGTGGGCAGTTAGTTTAATTTCCTGAAAAATAACTCCAATCCTAATTAAATAAACCATGCAATTGGTATCGATCTATGAATGGTATATATGCTAAAAGTGAGTGAGCGAGCGAGTGAGTGAGTGAGTATATATAGCATAGGTATAGGGTATGCCAACCACACTTGAAAGAATTCTCCTAATTAGGTAAAACATAAATAAATGGGAGATATATGCCAATACAAGTCAAGGAGCTAGCTAGCTTAAACCCCACTTCATGTCAGGCTCTCTCCTTTGAGTTTGGAATAGAAAGCTTAGTGAATAGTGATGAAAATAACAACAACAATACTCTATATAAGTGTAACTGATACTTCTCAACAGAACAATACAGTACAGTACAGTACTCACAAGGCACAGCCACAAATCAAGACTTTAATTTTCCCTACCAAAACAAAGAAAGAACAAAACCCTAGCTAGAATCTCTAGTTAGTTTAGTGGAATCACCGGTGGCAAACATCAAAGGCTTTGATGAAGACCGTTTGTGGAGCCTACCAAGAATCTTTTATAGTGGCCTAACCCTAGGAAAAAGAATCAAAAATTGAATCTCTTGAAAGACAACCTACCTACTAGCTAGCTAGACCACACTAATTAAACCATTGATTATATGTACAAAAGTTTATAGTAGTAGCTACTGTGTATATATATATATATATATATATATATAAGAGCTGAGATACTCCTCCTATATATTTTACGTACAAGAAAAATTAAAGAGCTACCCCAACTTAATGGCTGTCTAGGTTTTGGTTTATACTCTCTTGTCTTGGTCTAAAGTTCAAAAAGTCTCTCTTTTAATAACTACTACTTTTTAATTTGCCTCTTTAATTAGCAGTATATAGAGGTGAAGTCATGCAGGGGTTCTCACTTTGTATAATATATAGTTGGTTTTTTGCTGTTCATAATTAATTAATTAATTCTTTACCTAATTGGTTTGATTTTTATTTGAAAACATTGTTTAACAGTTGAATTCATCACTAGTTAGCACCTCCCCACATATTCTTTTCACATAAAAATTAATATTTTCACGACACTTTTTAATATTTTTACATAAAAAATGTCGCTATAAATATAAGATCTATAACGTGATTTTATATAAAAATATCATTTTTTATTTTAAATTTATCAGTTTACTATGTATATAGTATGTGGATGCAACAAATCCCAACTTGGGGCTTTGCTTGTTAGGGAGACTGGAGAGGGGGAGAGGGGAAGAGGGGGAGAGGGGGAGAGGGGCTCTACGGTAATTTTGCGTGTGTCAACATGTCTACTGTTAAATTTTCTAATTTCTACACTAGCCTGCGCAAAACTCATATTTGGAAGGCAGGTTGTATTTTATTTGTAGAACCATAAGAAAAAAGTCACTAAATATTTAGTAATTACTGTCTTATTAAAAGCACTGTTATTACGTTACTAGGCATTCTATAATATTTTACATTATAAAATATGAAATCCTCATTACAGATTAAAGGATCAAAGCTATACAAAGTGAAACAATCCGGGTCAAATTTCGAATTCAGAACAAATTTTGGGTCAAATCTGAATCGAATCAAATTCATTCAAATAAGACCTTAACTCACCCAAAAAACCATGACCGAAAGTACTATATATTGTTAGTAACTTAATTTTTTAAGTAAAGACAGATTTTTTTCCATATCTTTCTATAAGGACTGAGGTGTTACACTAAGTATGAGCGTTCAAGAGTTCACAAACAATAATGCACCAACTATTCTACAAAATAATTCTTTTTGTAAAATTTGCGAATATAGATAATATATTTTTGTTTTATAATTTAATAATATAGCATGATAATAAAATTACGATGATAAATTTTAAAATAATTTATCATCCTAAATATACTACCATCACTACAAAATAAACTCTTTTTGTAAATCAATACAAAAAAATAATTGTGGGTATTTCTTTCGTTTGAAAGTAAAGAGTGACAGATGTTTATTGTTTAATTTTTAGATATCCATCAAGCCCATAATAGCTTAAGCTGGCTCAATCAAGGCCCAAAACAGTCCTCCCATTGTGTTTATTTAATCGGACCAACTAATGACAGTTTTTTTTTACAAGTTTTAGTTTCTTGTGGACTCTCTATATTCTTAAATGGGTCCTTAACACTAATATAAAACAATTAGAAAGTATTTACAAAAACAAAACATCCACAAAATAATTACAAAAATAACGCAACACAATAATACGTTGCTAAAATTACGGAGCATTAACTCCCTACACGTCAGTTACCGACTTTCATATTTCTAACTAACCAGTCCTAAATTCACGCTAATGAAGAAAACAGGCAACTTTGAGATCAGAGAAGACGACATAGAGGAGAAGATCAATAGCAACGACATATCGGAGAAGACGAGATGCAACTCTGAGATCGGATAATAGAGGAGAAGATCAACAGCAACTTTAAGATCAACATCAACTTCAAGATCAACAACAACTTCAAGATCAACAGCAACTTTAAAATCAGTAACCAGCCTCTGTAACAACTTTGATTGTTGATTGATTCGTTACAGATTTGTATACTAAGGTATTTGAGTTTAAAGTTTATATGTATATAGTTACCCCGTGGTTACCATATACTCGAATATTGGTTACCTTTCTTATGTTTTTCGCTCTTTAATTGGTCACAAAGTGAGTATACTGATTGTTTTGATTGCAAAATGCATGTAAAAATATATTTTATATTCTGGTTACTAAGTACATATAAATTGGTTACTGTTTATTATTTATTTGGTTACTGTATAATGTTTATTTATTTACTATATACTTTAAATGTATATTCTACTAATATTTTTTATATTGATGGTTACTTATTAAATACATTGGTTACCTTTCTGCAACTGTTAGATCTTTAAGTACATATTGATGTTTTTTATATTATTTTGTTTTTGCTGTAAAATGCATGAAAAAATATGTTTTATATTATGGATAGTAAGTAAATATATGTTGGGTACTATCTAATTTGGATTTGGTTAATATATAATGCTGACTTGGTTACTGTGTAATATTGCCATGGTTAATGCATTATATTACTGTGTTTTTTTACTGATTTTTTATATTGATGGTTACTGATTAACTACATTGGTTATCTTCATACATCTGTTAGTCTTTAATTTGTAACAAAGTCATTACTGATTGTTTGGTTGTAAAATGAATGTAAAAATATTTTTTATAATCTTGGTTACTAATTACATATATCTTGGTTACTGTCTAATATGTATTTAGATACTGTAAGGTGTTTATTTGGTTACTGTATATTGTTATTGTGTTTTATAATTGTTTCTTTTATAATGGTGGTTACTTATTGGATACATTGATTACCTTCATACAACTGTTAATCTGATTATATATTGGTTGCTGTATACTATATAATTGGTTATTGTATAATGTTTATTTGGTTGCTGAATAATATTAATTGTAACTGATATTTTTTATATTCATGGTTACTTATTAGCTATATTGGTTACCTTCATACAACTGTTAGTCATTAGTTGGTAACAAACACATGCATTATATTGGTTATTTTTTTACTGTAAAATACAATGAAAAATGTGTTTATGTTCTGGTTACTAAATAGATATATGTTGGTTACTGTCTAATCTAAATTTGATTACTGTATAATGCTATTATGATTACTGTATAATATTAGTGTGTTTTATACTGGTTTATTTTATATTGATGGTTACTTATTGACTACATTGGTTAACTTCATATAATTGTTAGCCTTTATATAGTTGGTAACAAACTGATCCGGTTGAAGAGCAAGCGTGTCAGCTTATGAAAAGATTTGATTCAGTGGCAATTTGGTAATTTCTGTCAAGTTTGGAGTGTCGAATTTTGGCATTTTCGGAGGCTAATTTCATTGGAAACGGGTCAACCATCAAAAGTCACCAGCTTTGCTCGTGAACTGCATGATTTTTTGGTCAAATTCCATCATTTAGGCCTACAAAATTGCATGTAAAAATTTGTTTTATGTTCTGGTTACTAAGATTATGTAGTTTGGTTACTGTCTAATATTGATTTGGTTACTTTACAATGTTTATTCAGTTGTCAGACAATGAAAATGATTCCAGTTGTGCTTTATTTCAACGGAACATAAATAAAAAGTGTGTAAATATATAATTGTTTACTGTTAGTAACCATTAACCACATGGTTGGTAATATTTTTGATGGTGTACAGTAACTACAATTGTTATTGATTAATATTTTGATTTTTGATTCCATCATGAGTTGTCAATATAAAGTAAACATATACATTAAACAATTGGTAACTATTCTGAAATATTTTTATATAAATTTGGTTACCCATCTAAAATAAAATGGTTACCTCTATATTCATATTTAGTTATCAACTGGACCATTTCCAAATAACTTTTATAAATATATAATTTAAAAGTATCCATGAGCTAGATAAATGGGAACCTTCACATGTACATTAAGCACTTGATAACTGTTTTAATATAAGTTTTTAATTATTTGGTTACTAACAAAAACTAAAATGGTTACCCTTGTATGCAGGTTTAGATACCAACTGCACCTCTCGAACTATTTTTATTTTAATATGAGATCTATAAGTGACCATCATATATATAAATGGGAACTCTTAATTGGAGTTTCTTATTCCATCATGATGACATGGTATAAATAAAAAAACATATACATTTAACACTTTATAACAATCCTGATACAAACTTATAATTATCTGGTTACTAATAAAAACAAAAATGGTTACCATATATGTAGGTTTGGATACCAACCTAACATTTCAACTGAAATAGCTGATGGATACTGTTCTGAACTAATTTTATGTAAATTTGGTTACTCACAAAAAATAAAATGGTTACCTCTATATGCAGATTTAAATACCAATTGTACAATTTCCAAATAATTTTTATGAGTATGTAATTTATAAGTATACATCAGCTATATAAATAGGACATTCTCACATGTACATTTAACACTTGATGTTTGTCCTGATACAAGCTTGTAACTATCTGGTTACTAATAACATTAACCATAATGTAACATAATAAAATAGTAACCACACAATTATATGATAGTAACCAGAACATCTTTTAATGGTGACCAAAATAGAAATATCATGTAATGAAAACCAGTTTAGGCAATCTATGTATACTAAATAATTACATATTAGCCATAATAAAAAATAAAAATAACCAAAATCCCACATTGAGGGCACAATAATAGTAGCCAAACCATAAGATAACAGTAACCAAAACATAATAAAGAAGTAACCAAATAGTTTTATGAAAGTAACCAGAACATGTTTTAATGGTAACCAAAACAGAAATAACGTCCAACTCAGTTTAGGTAACCCTTGTATACTCTCACATGTAC
The DNA here is from genome assembly GCA_016801055.1 of Panax notoginseng. NCBI lineage: Eukaryota > Viridiplantae > Streptophyta > Magnoliopsida > Apiales > Araliaceae > Panax > Panax notoginseng. The sequence continues at coordinate 193,568,063 of CM029018.1, forward strand.
ATTTAACACTTGATATATGTGCTGATACAAGCTTGTAACTATCTGGTTACTATTAATAAATAAAATGGTTACCCTTCTATGCGTGTTTGATTACCAACTGCTCCTTTCAAACAATATATCAAACACAATTTAGAAGTAGCAAATACGAACCAACAAACAATGTCAAATCACTGGTAATATAATCAAATATGTAATCCCATTTACATAAATTTCAATAAACATTACAAACTTACTAACCATAACAAATGGTTATGGATATCCAACAAAAACTAAAGTACGAAACACAATCCTTTTAATTCTTGATTGAAATTTAAATAAGGTTTATTTCTTCCCATGACATTTGTCGCCATGATCTCTTTCCGAGCAACATCAAGAGGCTTGTTTGAAATAAAATTTCTATTATCTCGATAATAGAACAACATGTATACGCCAGTTTACGCCACCAATTAGTTAATTAGTCTAACAACTATGAAGAAGAAGAAGAAGAAGAAGACGAATATTTTAGAGAGAGAAATACCAGTACAAAAGTTATGGGAGTTGGGAGAAAAAGAAGGTTTAACAACAGAGGTTCACGCGTTTTAAAAAAAAATCACCCGAAATTAAGGAATCCTAATTGCATTAATATTCCCATAAATTAAGAAATCCTAATTGCACTAATATTATAAATAAATATGAGAAAGTATATTACTTTTGTAATTATTTTGTGGATATTTTATTTTTATAATTACTTTTATAAATGTACTATAATATGTAATTAATCCTTCTTAAATTGAGTTATGTTATGGTCACAAATTATATATAAAAAGTTATGCACACATAATATTAAAAAGAAAAAAAAATATGTAGCAAAACCTAAGATTAGATGTTTTACAATGATAAAAATCAGTTCTTGCCAAAGTTCTCCTCCAGAAAATTTAGTATACCTTATTATACTTTCTAAATACAAACGCAACGAAATTAATATAAAGGTAAAATAATAATTTAAATGTAAAATTAGATTATTATTTTTTGGGTTAAATGTTTTTTTACATACATCACTATACTAGGTGAATTTAAAAATGACTAACTACATATATATTTTTCTTATAGTCAACCAACTTAACTTTTGTTTTCTTACAAACCGTTAGAAAATCCGTCAAGTCATTTGAATTCTAACGGAAATAGACACATAAGCAACACAGACTTCCTTCAATTATTTATGTAATTTTGTAATAAAAAAATTAATTATTGTTGGAAAAACCCAATATATAAGTATTCACAATATTAGAATTTTAAAATTAAAAATTAAAATATAAATTAATTATTATTTGAAAAAAAACTAATTCCATCATTAATAAATCCCCATTTACAAAGAGAATTGGGACTGTGATCTAAAAATTTATTCAGAAAATTATTTTAGATCATCACCATTCTTCCCACACCATTGCCACCGTCGGAGGGCTGCGTCATTTGAATCTGAAGTGCATCCAACGAATCAAATGTGAATAGGGAGTTCCTGTGATGCCCCCAAAATTAGGTATACATCACCCATCTTGGGTCGTCAGATACATAGTACAGAATACAAATACAACTTACTAATACAACTGTCGTGTACAATACGACAAAACATAAACTGTGAGTTTGAATACAAATATTATCTTTTAGAGAGTATTCATACTCAAAAGGAGTCCTCATTACATTTATTAACACACTATTACATAGAATAGTGAGGACTACTAACTAATACTATCATTCGAACCATCACTCCGTTCCCCGACTTGCCCCAGCTACGTTCTCATTTCCTGAAGAGAACAGTAAAAGAAAGGGTGAGCTCAACTAGCTCAGTAAGAAATATTATGACTAAGATAATGCAGAATAAATTATCATTAGCCTTCAATAATGTTGAACTGATAAAATATAATAGACATCAAGTTTAACTGCAGCGGAACAAGCAATCCATTAAAAGAGTCAAGTAGAAAATAAACTCTACTATCTTTTATGATTTAAAAGGTTTCTCAACACTGCTATCGCTGAGACTCAGCTTAATAAAATAATCCACATCATAGAATCACCCCTGCACTACGGCCAAGGATATTCGTGTATTCATTAATGGTCATGATCATGCCAACAACTGTCCATCAATGCACTACGGGCCAATGATGACTTTTACCACATCATTTGTAACATTACGGTCATGATTATACCGAATAATCCCTGGTAATAATCATACCAAGTCCATCTATGCACTACAGGCCACAGATGACTTTTAATATTTTATAAACATGAGGATGATGACAATGATATAAGAATTCAATAAAACAAGTTCAAGAATTAATTTATTCAAGAATTAACAACGTCCAAATTGTCAACATGATACTGCTTTGTGGAGTAAAATTCAAGAATACTTAGAAGAATATTTTCATGAAAAGATACTGGATGAACCGCAATTATCAAGGATATTCCACAAATTTCATGGAGTATAGAAGTCAAAACTTAACCAACTGAGTATAATAAAGAATGGAATAACAAAAGAAATCACAATGCATGCGATAGACCGCACAGACAGGTTATTCCAACAGAATAATAAATAATGGAACCAGGTCCGGAGTAAAACGCACAGACAGGGTATTCCAACAGAATAATAATAAAGACGGAACCAGGTCCGGTGTAAAACACACAGACAGGATGTTCCAACAGAATAATAATAAAGACGGAACCAGGTCCGGTGTAAAACACACAGACAGGATGTTCCAACAGAATAATAATAAAGACGGAACCAGGTCCGGTGTAAAACACACAGACAGAATATTCTAACAGAATAATAATAAAAACAGAACCAGGTCCGGTGTAAAACACACAGACAGGATGTTCCAACAGAATAATAGAAGAATGTCACCAAGTATAGGGTAGACCGCGTATACAGGTTATTCCAACAGAATAATAAGAAATGGAATAACAACAGTTCTCTTCATGAATAAGAAAGAATAACACCCCTTACCGTTTTAAAGAAGAGCTGAAATAAGGAAGTAGTTAAGTAGCAGAATACTCTTCTTCTCTCTCTCTATAGTTTCTCTCTATAGTTTCTCTCTCTAGAGTTCAGTGAATTCGTAAGAAATAATGAAGGAATGAGCTGCTATTTATAGAAAAATAGAATGCATAGTAACTAATCCATGAACGGTCCAGATTGATTACTTTAATCTGACGGTCCATATTTAAAGAAAAATCTTTTAAATAAAATATAATATATTCTATTTATAGAATAACTTTAATAAAGTATTCTGTTTTATATAAAAAGATGTTTCTGTTTTATTACGTTAATAATACGAATAAAACAAAACGTCATTATCGCTAAATAATTCATATTATTAACTGACAATAATTGAATCAAACTGAGTGACTTCTCACATAAGCATTAATAATCAATACCGTGTGCTACTATGCAACCACACGTATTACTGTACTTTTACTACCGAGTAGTTCAACAGTAACAATGGTAAAACTTTTGCCGTTATTTTTAATAAAATATTTTTGTCGTTTTCTCAATCCGACAATAATTCCGTTGTGGGGTCCACCAATGATTGTGCCGTTGTACGAATATTCCCTGTTAAAACGAATATTCCCCGACCAATCGAATATTATATAACAACTTGCGTACTTTGTAAAATTTATAAATATTACCCACAACTATAACATTATATCAAATTAACTCCATAATATTCAAAAATGATATTTATAGAAAATTCATCTTTATTTATAAAAGTTGGGGTCTTACAACCTCCCCTTCTTATGAAATTTCGCCCTCGAAATTAGGGTACGTACCTGGTATGTCGAAGAGGTAAGGATACCTTGATTTCATTTCAGATTCTAACTCCCAAGTCATTTCCTCAACATCGTGGTTTCTCCACAAAACTTTGACTTGAGGTATAACCTTGGAGCGTAGAATATGTTCCTTCTTATCCAAGATTTGAACAGGAACTTCTTCATACGTCAAATCCTCCGCTATTTCGTCCGGTTCTAACTCAATAATGTGGTTCGGGTCTTCCACATATTTGCGTAACATGGATATGTGAAAAACGTTATGAACACGAGACATACTTGGCGGTAAAGCGAGTCTATAAGCCACAGTTCCTACTCGATCGAGGATTAAAAATGGACCGATGAATCGAGGATTGAGCTTTCCTCTCTTTCCAAATCTCGTAACTCCTTTCCATGGAGCAACACGTAAGAACACATGATCTCCTACATCAAATTCCACGTCCTTTCGATGAAGATCAGCATAACTCTTTTGTCGATCTTGTGAGGTTTTTATACGTTGTCGGATCGTTTGAATCTTTTCTGTAGTCATACGTACCAACTCCGGTCCCAACAACGTTGCTTCACCCACCTCATCCCAGCATACTGGAGAACGACATTTTCTTCCATACAATGCTTCGAATGGAGCCATGCCAATACTTGCTTGATAACTGTTGTTGTAGGAAAACTCCACCAATGGTAAGAACTTGTCCCAACTTCCCTTGAAGTCAAAGACACAGAGTCTTAATAAATCTTCTAGAGTTTGAATAGTCCTCTCTGATTGTCCGTCCGTCTGAGGATGATATGTGAACTAAATCGTAAATCTGTGCCCATAGCTTTTTGTAAACTAACCCAAAATCGTGAAGTGAATCTTGGGTCTCGATCAGAAACTATGGATACTGGCATACCATGCAGTCTTACAATCTCGTTTATGTACATACGAGCAAGACGTTCAAGTGTATAAGTTTCTCGTATCGGTAAGAAATGAGCAGACTTGGTCAATCTATCAACAATGACCCAAATCGCATCAATACCTTGAGAAACCTTAGGAAGACCGGTAACGAAATCCATGGTAATGTGCTCCCACTTCCATTCTGGAATTTCAAGTGGTTGCAATGGACCTTTTGGTACTTGATGCTCCGCTTTGACTCGTTGACAAGTTAGACACCTTGAGATAAACAACGCTATCTCTCTCTTCATATTGCTCCACCAAAATGTATGACGAAGATCATGATACATTTTGGTACTTCCAGGATGGATTGCAAACGGTGTGTTGTGCGCCTCCATCATGATTTCATACTTTAAATCAGGGTTGTTAGGAACACAAAGTCTGGAGTTGACTCGAAGTATTCCTTCTTCATCGATTCTTGCTTCCGGCATAGCACCTTCTTGCACTTTCTTCCTCATACGCATCAGCTCCAGGTCTGTAGCTTGAGCAGCTTTAACTTTATCGATTAAAGTCGGTTCTACTCGTATATTCGCCATCATCACATGGGTCCCTGGAGTCTTTAACTCTATCTCCATCCTTTGCAAGTCACACAAAATGGGCCTTTGTGTTGACAATATCGCACTCGTACTTGCATATGATCTTCTACTCAATGCGTCAGCTACCACGTTCGCTTTTCCAGGATGGTATTGAATGGTATGATCATAATCTTTCAACAGTTCAAGCCAACGTCGTTGTCGCATGTTGAGTTCCTTTTGAGTGAAGAAATATTTGAGGCTTTTATGATCCGTAAAGATCTCCACCTTCTCCCCATACAAGTAATGCCTCCAAATTTTAAGTGCAAAGACAACAGCTGCCAACTCTAGATCATGAGTAGGATAATTCCTCTCATATTCCTTGAGTTGTCTTGATGCATAGGCTATGACTTTTCCATGTTGCATGAGAACGCATCCCAACCCTTTGCTCGAAGCATCACTGTAGATGACAAATCCCTCCGAGCCAGATGGTATTGTTAGAACAGGTGCTGAAATGAGTCTCCTCTTGAGTTCTTGAAAACTCTGCTCACATTCTTCGCTCCAACCGAACTTTGTATCTTTCCGAGTCAGCTGAGTTAATGGAGTAGCGATTCGAGAAAATCCTTCCACGAATCTCCGATAATAACCAGCTAAACCAAGAAAGCTACGTACTTCGGTCACTGATTTAGGTTGCTCCCAGCTTTGAATAGCTTCAATCTTTGCCGGGTCAACCGATATTCCACGACTTGATACTACGTGCCCAAGGAATGCTACCTCCTCCAGCCAGAACTCGCATTTCTTCAACTTGGCATAAAGCTTGTATTCACGAAGCTTTTGGAGTACCAGCCTCAAGTGTTGCTCATGATCTTCACGGCTTTTGGAATAAATAAGGATGTCATCAATAAAGACGACCACAAAGTGATCCAAATATTCCTTGAATACCCGGTTCATCATATCCATGAAGGCAGCAGGAGCATTAGTCAATCCAAAGGACATGACTAGGAATTCATAATGCCCGTACCGAGTTCTAAAAGCCGTCTTTGGAATATCCTCAGTTCTAACCTTCAGCTGATGATATCCAGAACGAAGATCGATCTTTGAAAAGAATTGTGCTCCTTGCAACTGGTCAAACAGGTCATCAATACGTGGCAATGGGTACCTGTTTTTGATGGTGACATGATTCAACTCCCGATAATCAATACAAAGTCGCATACTTCCATCTTTCTTCTTCACGAATAGAACAGGAGCACCCCAAGGAGAAGTACTAGGACGAATAAAGCCAATGTCTAACAATTCCTGCAGTTGGATCTTTAACTCCTGAAGTTCAATAGGAGCCATTCGATATGGGGCTTTGGAAATGGGTTTTGTACCGGGTTCAAGGTCGATACAAATTTCAATTTCACGCTCTGGGGGTAGGCCAGGAAGTTCTTCAGGGAATACGTCAGGGAATTTATTAACAATAGAAATATCATTCAAAACTGACGTATTTTTGTTTAGATCCGTGACATGAGCTAAGAAAGCTTGACATCCGTTTTTCAATAAACGAATAGCTTTATGGCTTGAGATGACAGCGATTGATTTTAATGGTTTGGTTGCTTGAATTCGCATAATAGGTCGATTAGGAATATGAAAGCTAACAACCTTACGAAAACAATCAATTTTTGCATGATGAGTAGTTAACCAATCAATCCCTAGAATCACGTCAAATGCAAGTATTTTTAATGAAATAAGATCGACAGGTAATGTGTGGGTACCAACTTGAACCAAACAAGACTTATAAACCGTGGATGTAATGAAGGTTTCTCCCAATGGAGTTTCAACAGATAAGTCAAAGTCTAATTTCTCCGGAATCAAATTTAATCGATGAGCGCAAGTAGGAGAAATAAAAGAATGGGTAGAACCGGTATCAAATAAAGTATAGACTTCGTTAGAGTTTATGATAAGCTTACCCGTGATGACCTCATTCGGGTTCCTTGCTTTCTGGGAGGTCACAACAAACGCTCTCCCTTGCACTACCGGTTTTGACTTTTCTGGGACGGCCTTTGGTGTCTCCATCTTGGCTGAACTTGTTTTTGGTAAACGACAAAATCGAGCTAAATGACCTTCTCTTCCATAATTATAACATGCTTTAGACGGCATCGCGCAGTTTGGACTGATGTGCCCCTCCCCTCCGCATTTGAAACATATGATAGGTGGTCGTTCTCCTTCCTTAACAACGGGTGCTGGTGCTGACGTCTTTCCATCATTGTTGAATCTCCTCTTCTTGAAATGACCATTCTTATTGTTTTGGCCCTGATTACCACCGAAGTGGTTACCATTTCTGGCCTGTTGATTCCCTCCACGCTTGTTGTCACCGCTTCGATGACTGCTCTCACTGGTATTATCATTTTGTCGACTGCTCTCTTTTGGTTGCGTTGACTCGTTATCGCGCTCCACAAACTGAGCCATATTCACAACATCTGAATACAAACACAGTTTATGAGAAATAAGATGTTGACGTATCTCAGGTTTCAAACCTTGCAAAAATATTCGCGTCATTCGCTCTTCATTATCCACCAAGTGGGACGCAAACCGGGACAACTCAGCAAATTTAGCCTCATACTGCGACACGGTCATATTATTCTGCTCCAATTTGATGAACTCCACCTCCTTCATGTGACGAACACTTTCGGGAAAGTATTTGTCATTGAACAGCTCTTGGAACTTCTCCCAAGACATCTTCAGTGCGGCAGGTTGAGTACGCTTAATCGATTCCCACCAGTAATCTGCCTCTCCTCGCAACATAAAGGCGGCAAAGGGAACCTTTTGCTCCTCGGAGCATCCCAAGACATCAAATATCTTGGTAATCTGTTTTATCCATGTTTTCGCTATAAGTGGTTTTGGCTCTCCCTTAAACTCTGGTGGTCCCAACTCCTTGAACTATTTAGCGGTGACCGTCCGAGAGTTTTCAGTGTTTCCACCTATATTTTGGACAGGAGCCGCTCTCGCCTGCTGTTGCATGAACTGCATAAAGTTTCTGAACATTCCATCATTCATCATCTGGTCAGTGTTGTTGTTTGCATGAGGATTGTCACCTTCCTGATGCACATTATCATGATTATTGATATGTGGTGAATCAACAGTCGCCTGTGCTCCATTGCTATTCTCAACATTGTGACGCCCCCAAAATTAGGTATACATCACCCATCTTGGGTCGTCAGATACATAGTACAGAATACAAATACAACTGATTAATACATCTGTCGTGTACAATACGACAAAACATAAACTGTGAGTTTGAATACAAATATTATCTTCTAGAGAGTATTCATACTCAAAAGGAGTCCTCATTACATTTATTAACACACCATTGCATAGAATAGTGAGGACTACTAACTAATACTATCATTCGGACCATCACTCCGTACCCCGACTTGTCCCAGCTACGTTCTCATTTCCTGAAGAGAACAGTGAAAGAAAGGGTGAGCTCAACTAGCCCAGTAAGAAATATTATGACTAAGATAATGCAGAATAAATTATCATTAGCCTTCAACAATGTTAAACTGATAAAATATAATAGACATCAAGTTTAACTGTAGCGGAACAAGCAATCCATTAAAAGAGTCAAGTAGAAAATAAACTCTACTATCTTTTATGATTTAAAAAGTTTTTCAACACTGTAATCGCTGAGACTCAGCTTAATAAAATAATCCACATCATCGAATCACCCCTGCACTACGGCCAAGGATATTCGTGTATTCATTAATGGTCATGATCATGCCAACAACTGTCCATCAATGCACTACGGGCCAATGAGGACTTTTACCACATCATTTGTAACATTACGGTCATGATTATACCGAATAATCCCTGGTCATAATCATACCAAGTCCATCTATGCACTACAGGCCACAGATGACTTTCAACATTTTATAAACATGAGGATGATGACAATGATATAAGAATTCAATAAAACAAGTTCAAGAATTAATTTATCCAGGAATTAACAACGTCCAAATTGTCAACATGATACTGCATTGTGGAGTAAAATTCAAGAATGCTTAGAAGAATATTTTCTTGAAAAGATACTGGATGAAACGCAACTATCAAGGATATTCCACAAATTTCATGGAGTATAGAAGTCAAAACTTAACCAACTGAGTATAATAAAGAATGAATAACAAAAGAAATCACCATGCATGCGATAGACCGCACAGACAGGTTATTCCAACAGAATAATAAATAATGGAACCAGGTCCGGCGTAAACGCACAGACAGGATATTCCGACAGAATAATAAATAATGGAACCAGGTCCGGTGTAAAACACACAGACAGGATGTTCCAACAGAATAATAATAAAAACGGAACCAGGTCCGGTGTAAAACACACAGACAGGATGTTCCAACAGAATAATAAACGGAACCAGGTCCGGTGTAAAACACACAGACAGGATGTTCCAACAGAATAATAGAAGAATGTCACCAAGTATAGGGTAGACCGCGTATACTGGTTATTCCAACAGAATAATAACGAATGGAATAACAGAAGTTCTCTTCATGAATATAAAAGAAATAATATTCCCTACCTTAAAAGAACTGGATATTGGAAAAGTGATGTAGCAGAATACTTTTAGTCTCTCTCTCTCTTATTCTCTCTATACTTTCTCTCTCTATAGCTTGAATGAATTCGTGAAAAATAATGAAGCCCTAGGCCTCTATTTATAGAAAAACTGAGGGTGGCTCTTGGTCTTAACGAAGGGTCAAATGACTCTTGGTCTTAACGAAGGGTCAAATGACTTTTGGTAATATTGAAGGGACAACTACTATTGACGAAAGTAATTACTATTGACCAAGGTAAATACTATTAACGAAGGTAATTACTATTGACCAAGGTAAATACTATTGACCAAGGTAAATACTATTGACGAAGGTAATTACTATTGACCAAGGTAAATACTATTGACGAAGGTAATTACTATTGACCAAGGTAAATACTATTGACGACGGTAATTACTATTGACGAAGAGACTCTTAGATGATGACATATGGCCCCCCATAAAATAACCAAACTTACCACAACGTCTCAATAATATAACATATTATACAGATGATACTATGACAATAATTTAAAAGATATGATGCAGCAATTACTGTAGCAATAATTGAGTATAGCTGAGTGACTTCTCACGTAAGCATCAATAATCAATACCGTGTGCTACTATGCAACCACGCGTATTACTGTACTTTTACTACCAAGTAGTTCAACAGTTTTAACGATTTTAACGGTAACACCTCAGCTGTTATTTTTATAGAAAGATAATTCTGTCGTTTTCTCAATCCGACAATAATTCCGTTGTGGGGTCCACCAATGATTGTGCCGTCGTACGAATATTCCCCGACAAAAAGAATATTCCCCGACCAAACGAATATTTTATAACAACTTGCTTACTTTGTAAAATTTATAAATATTACCCACAACTATAACATTATATCAAATTAACTTCATAATATTCAAAAATGATATTTATAGAAAATTCATCTTTATTTATAAAAATTGGGGTCTTACAAACATTCTCAGATGCCATTTTCAGATACTGTCACAAAATAAAAGTTAATTGATATGTCATATATTATCCTTATATTCTGACCGACCAATTACATACCATGCAAATAAACTTAGGTAGGTCATACTAGCGAAAGAATTTCCCGTCTCTCCCCTCCTAGTTCTATTCTCACATCTTAGCCAGGGATCATATCCCTAAGCTCTGATACCAACTGTGACGCCCCCAAAATTAGGTATACATCACCCATCTTGGGTCGTCAGATACATAGTACACAATACAAATATAACTTACTAATACAACTATCGTGCACAATACGACAAAATATAAACTGTGAGTTTGAATACAAATATTATCTTCTAGAGAGTATTCATACTCAAAAGGAGTCCTCATTACATTTATTAACACACTATTACATAGAATAGTGAGGACTACTAACTAATACTATCATTCGAACCATCACTCCGTTCTCCGACTTGCCCCAGCTACGTTCTCATTTCCTGAAGAGAACAGTGAAAGAAAGGGTGAGCTCTACTAGCCTAGTAAGAAATATTATGACTAAGATAATGCAGAATAAATTATCATTAGCCTTCAATAATGTTGAACTGATAAAATATAATAGACATCAAGTTTAACTGCAGCGGAACAAGCAATCCATTAAAAGAGTCAAGTAAAAAATAAACTCTACTATCTTTTATGATTTAAAAGGTTTTTCAACACTGCTATCGCTGAGACTCAGCTTAATAAAATAATCCACATCATAGAATCACCCCTGCACTACGGCTAAGGATATTCGTGTATTTATTAATGGTCATGATCATGCCAACAACTGTCCATCAATGCACTACGGGCCAATGATGACTTTTACCACATCATTTGTAACATTACGGTCATGATTATACCGAATAATCCCTGGCAAGAATCATACCAAGTCCATCTATGCACTATAGGCCACAGATGACTTTTAATATTTTATAAATATGAGGATGATGACAATGATATAAGAATTCAATAAAACAAGTTCAAGAATTAATTTATCCAAGAATTAACAACGTCCAAATTGTCAACATGATACTGCTTTGTGGAGTAAAATTCAAGAATACTTAGAAGAATATTTTCATGAAAAGATACTGGATGAACCGAATTATCAAGGATATTTCACAAATTTCATGGAGTATAGAAGTCAAAACTTAACCAACTGAGTATAATAAAGAATGGAATAACAAAAGAAATCACCATGCATGCGATAGACCGCACAGACAGGTTATTCCAACAGAATAATAAATAATGGAACCAGGTCCGGCGTAAATGCACAGACAGGATATTCCGACATAATAATAAATAATGGAACCAGGTCCGGTGTAAAACACACAGACAGGATATTCCGACAGAATAATATATAATGGAACCAGGTCCAGTGTAAAACACACAGACATGATGTTCCAACAGAATAATAACAAGGCGGAACCAGGTCCGGTGTAAAACACACAGACAGGATATTCCAACAGAATAATAATAAAAATGGAACCAGGTCCGGTGTAAAACACACAGACAGGGTGTTCCAACAGAATAATAATAAAAACGGAACCAGGTCCGGTGTAAAACACACAGACAGGATGTTCCAACAGAATAATAGAAGAATGTCACCAGGTATAGGGTAGACCGCGTATACAGGTTATTCCCACATAATAATTAGAAATGGAATAACAAAATTTCTCTTCATGAATAAGAAAGAATAACACCCCTTACCGTTTTAAAGAAGAGCTGAAATAAGGAAGTAGTTAAGTAGCAGAATACTCTTCTTCTCTCTCTATAGTTTCTCTCTCTAGAGTTCAGTGAATTCGTAAGAAATAATGAAGGAATGAGCTGCTATTTATAGAAAAATAGAATGCATAGTAACTAATCCATGAACGGTCCAGATTGATTACTTTAATCTGACGGTCCATATTTAAAGAAAAATCTTTTAAATAAAATATAATATATTCTATTTATAGAATAACTTTAATAAAGTATTCTGTTTTATATAAAAAGATGTCTCTGTTTTATTACGTTAATAATACGAATAAAACAAAACGTCATTATCGCTAAATAATTCATATTATTAACTGACAATAATTGAATCAAACTGAGTGACTTCTCACATAAGCATTAATAATCAATACCGTGTGTGCTACTATGCAACCACACGTATTACTGTACTTTTACTACCGAGTAGTTCAACAGTAACAATGGTAAAACTTTTGCCGTTATTTTTAATAAAATATTTTTGTCGTTTTCTCAATCCGACAATAATTCCGTTGTGGGGTCCACCAATGATTGTGCCGTTGTACGAATATTCCCTGTTAAAACGAATATTCCCCGACCAATCGAATATTATATAACAACTTGCGTACTTTGCAAAATTTATAAATATTACCCACAACTATAACATTATATCAAATTAACTCCATAATATTCAAAAATGATATTTATAGAAAATTTATCTTTATTTATAAAAGTTGGGGTCTTACAGTTCCATAGTCTCTGGTACTCAAGAACTCCATGAGTAAGAACTAGGAAGCCTCCACGGCCTTCACCTCCACCTCTACCCAATTTTTTCCTCGTGTATTTAATTTGAGTCTTGAGAAGTTTAAATTGTATTTAATTTGAGAACCCATAAATTCTTCTTTTCGTCCCCCCGCACCCCCCCCACCACCAAAAATAATAATTATTTTTTGTTTATTTAATGTGGAACCTAAATCAGAATTGATATAAATTCATATAACTTGAATGGATCAAAGCATGAGCCCAAATAAATAAAGAAGCAGAAGAAGATAAAAAAGAATAAGGAGAAGGTTGTCTCTTAAAATCTGTGAACTCAACTCTATAATATAAGGATTAAGAAGATTAGAGAGAGATGGTGGGTAAGTAATGTTGGGTTGTGAGTTGTGGGTTATGGGTAGTTAAACCCAACTAAACTTGCTATGTGAAATGGGTGTTTTAATTTGGTCCTTATCAGATGTCATGTCAAAAATTCCGTCAAAAATTTAACCATAAAGATGGAATTTGAAATTTTTGTAAGTAAACCTAAATAGTTGTCGCAGTGGTTCAAATGATGCCCCGTGACGAATTGTAAAGTCAGATGTCTTGGGATAAAATACCACCAGTGGTGCCACGGGAATTTTGTTTTAAAAAAATCAAGCTTTTTTATTATTTTTTTTCTTATTATATAATTAGAGATAACACTAGAAGAGAATAAGAAGAGAGATTTTCTTATATTATTTTAAGTCTCAAAATACATGGATGGTAAACCTCTATTTATAGGCTTTACAAATACATGAATGAAAGATAGAAGATGAAAAGGAAATACAAAATTAATTAGGAGATGAATGAAATGAATGGGAAATCCATATTTATAACTATTCATAACACTCTCCCTTGGATGTCCATTACTAAAGAATATACCTCGTTAAAACCTTACTAGGAAAAACCATGTTGGACAAAAAACTAGTGAAGGAAAAAGAGTACATTATTCTTACAGATATTTACTCCCCCTCATAATTATATCACTTGAGATCTCTGAGTAAACGCAATCCAACATTGTGAACTAACTTCTCAAATGTAGTGGTAGGAAGCGCCTTTGTCAATAAATCTGCCAAATTTTCACTTGAACGGATTTGTTGAACATTTATTTCACCATTCTTCTGAAGGTCACGAGTGAAAAAAACCTTTGGTGAAATATGTTTTGTTCTATCACCTTTTGTGATATATCCTTCCTTAAGCTAGGCAATGCATGTTGCATTATCCTCATATAAGACCGTCAGTGCTTATTTTCCTGAAGATAAACCACAAGCTCCTCGTATGTGTTAAATTACAGACCTTAACCATACGCATTCACGACTAACTTCATGGATTACCAAAATCTCAGCATGATTAGAAGATGTGTCTACAATAGTTCGTTTCATTGAACGCCATGAAATGACGGTTCCACCACATGTGAATACATATCTAATTTGCGATCGAGTATTATGAGGATCAGATAATTACCCTACATCTGCAAAACCAGTCAAATCTATTTTGGGTTAGTTAGGAAAATATAAACTTAAATCCTTTGTACCTCGTAGGTAACGAAATACATGTTTAACCCCATTCCAATGTCTTCAAGTTAGACAAGAGTTATATCTTGCTATAATAAGTTGACAGAGAATGATATATCATGTCATGTATGACTAGCAAGATACATTAGTGCTCCAATTTTACTCAAGTATAACACTTCAGGACCAATAATCTCCTCATCTTTTTTTCGGGGTCGAAAAAGATCTTTATTTACATCAAGTGATCTCAAGACCATTGAGGTTCTCAACGAATGTGCTTTGTCCATATAAAATCGTTTAACACATTTTCTATATAAATTGTTTATTGCATAAGAATCTCGTTGTTTATTGCATAAGAATCTCGTCCTTTAAATGTTCTATTTGTAACCCAAGACAAAATTTTGTTTTTTCATGATCTTTCATTTCAAATTCTTTCTTCAAGTACTCTACTGCCTTTGAAATCTCTTCAGGAGTTCCAATGGTATTTAGATCATCAACATATACCGCAATAATAACAAACTCAAATCCAGATCTTTTTATAAAAATGCATGGGCTAGCGGGATCATTCTTATATCCCTCATTTAACAAATATCCACTACGACGGTTATACCACATGCGATTGGATTATTTTAATCCATATAAAGATCTGTTCAATTTGATTGAGTATTGTCCTCAAGAATCGAATTTACATGCTTCTGTCAATTTAAATCCTTCTAGAAGTTTCATATAAATGTCATTATCAAGTGGACCGTTCAAATATGTTGTAACGACATCCATTAGACGCAAGTCAAGTCCCTCTTTTATTGCCAGACTGATTAGAAATTAAAAAGTAGTCACATCCATCACATGAGAGTATGTCTCTTCATAATCAATACCAGGTCTTTGCAAAAGTCCTTGCATAACTAGTCGTGCTTTATGTCTCACAATTTCACCCATTTTATTTCGTTTTTGAACAAAAAACTCATTTGTACCCCACTGGTTTTACACCATCGGGTGTACAGACTACTGGTCAAAAAATATTTTTTTTAAAGAGATTTCAATTCTGCTTCAATTGCATCTTTCCATTTTGGCCAATCAAGTTTATGTTTGTATTCCTCAATAGACCTTGGTTCAAGATCCTCGTCATCATTTATAACATCTAGCGCAATATTGTATGAAAAAATATCATCGACTTTGATTTCATTTCGGTTCCATATTTTTTTTTGACATGACATAATTAATAGAGATATCTTCATTTTCACTAATTACAGGTACCTGATTGTCTTCTGGAACTGTAATATTAGTCATGTCTAGGGTTTTTTCTGTAGACTCTTCTGGAGTTACCCATCCTGGTCATCTTGAAACTTTGTTACTTTTCTTTTCTGAGGATTCTTATATCTGGAACTGACTGGTCTACCACGCTTTAGGCCTACTTTAGATTCATTTGCAACAAAAGGTTGTCCTGCTGGGACATCAATTTTAATTGGAGCATTAACAGCTGGTATATGTGACTTTGTTACACTCTTTGGGTCAATAAATGAGTCTGGCAATTGATTTGCTAAACTTTGTAAATGAATTATCTTTTGAACTTCTAGTTCGCATTGTTTTGTACGAGGATCATAATGAGACAATGATAATTCATTCTAACTTATCTCTCTTTTTCAAGCTGCCTATTTTCTCCCCCTAATGTTGGGAAGACCGATTCATCAAAATGATAATCAACGAATCTAGCTGTAAATAAATCCCCTTTTGATAGTTCTAACTATTTAATTATAGATGGGGATTCATATCGACCATATATTCCCAACCTCCTTTGAGGACTCGTCTTAGTACATTGTGGTGGAGGAATTGGAATATATACAGCACAACCAAAAATTCTAAGATGGAAAATATTTGGTTCCTGACCAAAAACCAATTGTAAAGGGGAGTACTTATGATAACTTGTTGGCCTGATGTGAATAAGTGCTGCCGCATGTAAAATAGCATGACCCCAAGCAGAAATTTAGAGTTTTGATCTCATTAGTAATGGTCTTACAATTAATTAAAGACACTTAATAAGTGATTCTGCAAGGCCATTTTGTGTGTGAACATGTGTTACATGATGTTCAACATTTATCCCAATAGACATACAATAATCATTGAAAGTTTAGGAAGTAAATTCACCAGCATTGTCAACGCGAATCTTCTTGATGGGATAATCTGGAAAATGTGCTTGTAATATGATTAATTGAGCAAGTAACCTTACAAATGCCAAATTACGAGTGGATAATAGAGATACATGTGACCACCTAGTAGATGCATCAATTAAAACTATAAAATATCTAAGAGGTCCACACGGTGGATGAATTGGTCCACATATATCACCTTGTATTTGTTTTAGAAAAATAAGGAATTCAATCCATATCTTAGCTGGTGATGGTCGAATAATTAACTTGCCTTGAGAACAAGCAACACATGAGAAATTATCCGATTGAAGAATCTGTTGGCTCTCTAATGGATATCCACATGAATTTTCAATTATTCTTCGCATCATTATAGATCCATGATGGCCTAACCGGTCATGTCAAACAATAAAGTTATTGAGATCCGTAAGCTTTTGGTTAATGACCACATTTGTTTCAATTGTTTTAATTCTCGTATAGTACAAACCAGAGGAAAAGGCTGGTAATTTTTCTAATACACTTTTATTACCCGAGATTATACTCGTAATGTGAAGGTATTCAATGTTTCCTTCACATGTTGTCTCAATATGATATCCACTTCAGCGAATATCCTTAAAACTCAATAAATTTCTTTGAGACCTAGGAGAGTATAATGCTTCATTAATTTTAAATTTTGTTTCTCCAGGCAAGAATATGTTAACTCTTCGTGAGCCTTCTATCAATTTTAATTGCACTACTCGATATAGTACTAACATTGACTTTTTGCATTATGAAATAAGAAAAATATTTCTTATTCTGTAATATAGTGTGTAATGTGGCGCTGTTATCTCCACCACTCATCGCGAATCGAATCAGGAGAGTATCTATGTTTTTTAATGAAAATAAAATATTTAACCATATTAATAAAATATTCCATAAATAATCAATCATAAGAAAACAACTAAACATGACAAATACATAATAATTAGAATCTTATTAATGCTTAAAATAATGTCCAATAATATCAAAGTAACATCTAAAAATTTTATATTTGGACATTCTCATCGCCAAACAAGTGGTCAATATTTCCTTCAAGGTTTGAGAAAAAATTAGCAACATCTAGATGAGCGGTATCAACACAACCATAATTAAAATCATCATTTCCAGAATCAAGAGTTGCCTCATCTTTTCCATCCTCGCTAGCAAAATTAGTCTCTATCTTCTTCCCTTTATCTTTTAGTGATTGTTGATAGATCTCAACAAGATGTTTTGGTGTACGTTAGGTACGTGACCAATGGCCTTTACCTCCACAACGATAGCACAAATTCTTCATGGTCTTTTTATCTTTATCACTTTTGTCGCGTTTTCCATCCTTATGTTCCCACTTCTGGTGGGTATATGTGTTTGAGAAATGACCTCCTCGATGATTATTTCGACCACGTCCACGTCCACGATCACGTCCACAGCCACGACTATTGGCGTGACCTTTGTCTTTTTCATTATATGATACGACATTTACTGCAGGAAATGGAGCAGAGCAAGTTAGATGGGCCTCATGGTTTTTCATCAATAGCTCATTATTTTGTTCAGTCACAAAAGGCATGTAATCAGTTCAAAGTATTTCTTAAAACCCTTTTCACGATATTGTTGTTGCAGGAGTATATTAGATGCGTGAAAGGTGGACAATGTTTTTTCTAACATATCCACATTAGTGATTTTTTCTACACATAATGTAATTGAGAACTGATTCTAAACATAGCTGAGTTATATTCACTTACATATTTAAAATATTGTAATCTCAGGTGCATCCAATCACAACGAGCTTTAAGGAGTATTACAGTTTTCTGGTGGTCATATCTTTCCTTTAGACTTGTCCAAAGGATAAGTGGATCTTTAATAGTCAAATATTCAATTTTAAATCCCTCATTGAGGTGATGACGAAAAAATATCATCGCTTTGGTCTTATCTTGACTAGATGTTTTGTTCCATTCTTTGATGGTATCACCGAGACCGTTTGCATCTAGATGAATTTCAACATCTAATACTCATGATAAATAATTCTTTCTCGTACAAATTCGAATTTTGCAAGGTTTGACATTATAAACTATCACAAGTATGTTGAAAATTGTTAAAAGAAAATATTCTAATTTTTTTTTTCAAAAATTTGAATAGCTGCACAATAATAGATAATTTAAATAACACTAAATACTCTGGAAATAAAAAAATATATTAAACAATAAAGCACAGACTGACACATAATGTCCAGCTGAAATGAGATTGCTTCTCTGGAAGTGACAAAGTTAAAAATTAAAATACTAGAAATGAAATAACAGCCATAATCCTAGATAGATCCTTTCAAGTAACACTACAAAAAAATCACTCACTGCCGACGGTATATGCCGTCGCCAATGACCCTATTGCCGTCGGTAATGATGTCATTGGCGACGGGGACTGCCGTCGCCCCTCAGGTCGTCGCCCCTGTCTCCCGTCATGCGCCGTCGAGAACTAAGTCATTGCCGACGGCCTGCCATCGGTAATATACCATTACCGACGGCGAGGATGACGGACAGGCCGTCGTTAATAACAGTTTATTATTGTAAAAAAATATAGGTCATTGCCGACGGCAGAGCCGTCGCCCAATTCCCCGTCGCCAATGACCCAATTCAAAATTTTTTTTTATTATTAAAATTGCAAAATTCCCATGTTCATTTACATATACATATACATTGAACCTGTTATAAACTAAAGAAAAACAAATAATGACAATGTACGCATATCAATAACAATCAAAAATCCCCTGTTCTTTTACTATCAACAATCAATATAATTAGTTACCAAACTCAAGTCTGTACAACTCAAAATATTAATACATACATAAAAGTCAAAATATAAATATAAACTAACTACTGCCCAAGATCAGGAATCTTTGTGCCATCACCTCCGGTCCCATCGTCGGTCCCACCTCCGGTACCATCACCGGTCCCATCCTCTATAGTCTGATCATCAGCCCGGCGATCATCACCATCTCTTCCACGGGCATCGCCTGTGCCGCCATCTCCACCCCCATGAGTCTCATCAACAAGACCATACAAAATTATAATATTAATAACGAAGTCCAAAATAGAGCATATTTAAATAATTTTAGTTTGTGTTCTACAAGTGTTGTTGTTGAGTTTGTGTTCTATAAGTGTTGTTGAGTTTTGCGCGTGTCTAATACCTACGCGGTGCTATGTGTTTGTTTGCGTGGCGTCCGAACAGACGATGCGGGTTTTGGGCTCTTTTTCGGCTTTTTGCCTAAGTGTTGTTCAGTTTTGCAAACTGGGCGATAACTCGGTCTCCGTATGTCAGAATCGAGTCCTGTAAGTTCTAGTGCATGTCTAATACCTACGCGGTACTATGTGTGTGTTTGCGTGGCGTCCGGATGGACGATGCGGGTTTTGGGCTCTTTTTCAGCTTTTTGCCTAAGTGTTGTTCAGTTTTACAAACTTGGCGATAACTCGGTCTCCGTATGTCAGAATCAAGTTCTGTAAGTTCTAGCGCGTGTCTAATACCTACGTGGTGCTATGTGCGTGTTTGTGTGGCGTCCGGATGGACGATACGGGTTTTGGGCTCTTTTTTGGCTTTTTGCCTAAGTGTTGTTCAGTTTTACAAATTGGGCGATAACTCGGTCTCCGTATGTCAAAATCGTTGTCCCGTAAGTTCTAACGCGTGCCTAATACCTACGCGATGCTATGTGTGTGTTTGCGTGGCGTCCGGACGGACGATGCGGGTTTTGGGCTCTTTTTCGGCTTTTTGCCTAAGTGTTGTTCAGTTTTACAAACTGGGCGATAACTCGGTCTCCGTATGTCGAAATCGAGTCCCATAAGTTTTAACGCGTGTCTAATATCTACGCAGTGCTATGTGTCTATTTTCGTGGCGTCCAGACGGACGATGCGGGTTTTGGGCTCTTTTTCGGCTTTTTGCCTAAGTGTTGTTCAGTTTTGTAAACTGGGCGATAACTCGGTCTCCGTATGTCGGAATCGAGTCCCGTAAGTTCTAACGCGTGTCTAATATCTACGCGGTCCTATGTGTGTGTTTGCGTGGCGTCCGGACGGACGATGCGGGTTTTGGGCACTTTTTCGGCTTTTTGCCTATGTGTTGTTCAGTTTTACAAACTGGACGATAACTCGGTCTCTGTGACGCCCCCAAAATTAGGTATACATCACCCATCTTGGGTCGTCAGATACAAAGTACAGAATACAAATACAACTTACTAATACAACTGTCGTGTACAATACGACAAAACATAAACTGCGAGTTTGAATACAAATATTATTTTCTAGAGAGTATTCATACTCAAAAGGAGTCCTCATTATATTTATTAACACACTATTACATAGAATAGTGATGACTACTAACTAATACTATCATTCGAACCATCACTCCGTTCCCCGACTTGCCCCAGCTACGTTCTCATTTCCTGAAGAGAACAGTGAAAGAAAGGGTGAGCTCAACTAGCCCTGTAAGAAATATTATGACTAAGATAATGCAGAATAAATTATCATTAGCCTTCAACGATGTTAAACTGATAAAATATAATAGACATCAAGTTTAACTGCAGCGAAACAAGCAATCCATTAAAAGAGTCAAGTAGAAAATAAACTCTACTATCTTTTATGATTTAAAAGGTTTTTCAACACTGTTATCGCTGGGACTCAGCTTAATAAAATAATCCACATCATCGAATCACCCATGCACTACGGCCAAGGATATTCGTGTATTCATTAATGGTCATGATCATGCCAACAACTGTCCATCAACGTACTACGGCCAATGAGGACTTTTACCGCATCATTTGTAACATTACGGTCATGATTATACCGAATAATCCCTGGTCATAATCATACCAAGTCCATCTATGCACTACAGGCCACAGATGACTTTTAACATTTTATAAACATTAGGATGATGACAATGATAAAAGAATTCAATAAAACAAGTTCAAGAATTAATTTATCCAAGAATTAACAACGTCCAAATTGTCAACATGATACTGTTTTGTGGAGTAAAATTCAAGAATGCTTCAAAGAATATTTTCATGAAAAGATACTGGATAAAACGCAATTATCAAGGATATTCTACAAATTTCATGGAGTATAGAAGTCAAAACTTAACCAACTGAGTACAATAAAGAATGGAATAACAAAAGAAATCACCATGCATGCGATAGACCGCACAGACAGGTTATTGCAACAGAATAATAAATAATGGAACCAGGTCCGGCGTAAACGCACAGACAGGATATTCCGATAGAATAATAAATAATGGAACCAGGTCCGGTGTAAAACACACAGACAGGATGTTCCAACAGAATAATAATAAAAACGGAACCAGGTCCGGTGTAAAACACACAGAGATGATGTTCCAACAGAATAATAATAAAAACGGAACCAGGTCCGGTGTAAAATACACAGACAAGATGTTCCAACAGAATAATAAAAACGGAACCAGGTCCGGTGTAAAACACACAGACAGGATGTTCCAACAGAATAATAATAAAAACGGAACCAGGTCCGGTGTAAAACACACAGAGATGATGTTCCAACAGAATAATAATAAAAACGGAACCAGGTCCGGTGTAAAATACACAGACAAGATGTTCCAACAGAATAATAAAAACGGAACCAGGTCCGGTGTAAAACACACAGACAGGATGTTCCAACAGAATAATAATAATAAAAACGGAACCAGGTCCGGTGTAAAACACATAGAGATGATGTTCCAACAGAATAATAATAAAAACGGAACCAGGTCCGGTGTAAAATACACAGACAAGATGTTCCAACAGAATAATAAAAACGGAACCAGGTCCGGTGTAAAACACACAGACAGGATGTTCCAACAGAATAATAATAAAAACGGAACCAGGTCCGGTGTAAAACACACAGACAGGATGTTCTAATAGAATAATAATAAAAACGGAACCAGGTCCGGTGTAAAACACACAGACAGGATGTTCCAACAGAATAATAGAAGAATGTCACCAAGTATAGGGTAGACCGCGTATACAGGTTATTCCAACAGAATAATAAGAAATGGAATAACAACAGTTCTCTTCATGAATAAGAAAGAATAACACCCCTTACCGTTTTAAAGAAGAGCTGAAATAAGGAAGTAGTTAAGTAGCAGAATACTCTTCTTCTCTCTCTCTATAGTTTCTCTCTATAGTTTCTCTCTCTAGAGTTCAGTGAATTCGTAAGAAATAATGAAGGAATGAGTTGCTATTTATAGAAAAATAGAATGCATAGTAACTAATCCATGAACGGTCCAGATTGATTACTTTAATCTGACGGTCCATATTTAAAGAAAAATCTTTTAAATAAAATATAATATATTCTATTTATAGAATAACTTTAATAAAGTATTCTGTTTTATATAAAAAGATGTTTCTGTTTTATTACGTTAATAATACGAATAAAACAAAACGTCATTATAGCTAAATAATTCATATTATTAACTGACAATAATTGAATCAAACTGAGTGACTTCTCACATAAGCATTAATAATCAATACCGTGTGCTACTATGCAACCACACGTATTACTGTACTTTTACTACCGAGTAGTTCAACAGTAACAATGGTTAAACTTCCGCCGTTATTTTTAATAAAATATTTTTGTCGTTTTCTCAATCCAACAATAATTCCGTTGTGGGGTCCACCAATGATTGTGTCGTTGTACGAATATTCCCTGTTAAAACGAATATTCCCCGACCAATCGAATATTATATAACAACTTGCGTACTTTGCAAAATTTATAAATATTACCCACAACTATAACATTATATCAAATTAACTCCATAATATTCAAAAATGATATTTATAGAAAATTCATCTTTATTTATAAAAGTTGGGGTCTTACAACCTCCACTTCTTATGAAATTTCGCCCTCGAAATTAGGGTACGTACCTGGTATGTCGAAGAGGTAAGGATACCTTGATTTCATTTCAGATTCTAACTCCCAAGTCATTTCCTCAACATCGTGGTTTCTCTACAAAACTTTGACTTGAGGTATAACCTTGGAGCGTAGAATATGTTCCTTCTTATCCAAGATTTGAACAGGAACTTCTTCATACATCAAATCCTCTGCTATTTCGTCCGGTTCTAACTCAATAATGTGGTTCGGGTCTTCCACATATTTGCGTAACATGGATATGTGAAAAACGTTATGAACACGAGATATACTTGGCGGTAAAGCGAGTCTATAAGCCACAGTTCCTACTCGATCGAGGATTAAAAATGGACCGATGAATCGAGGATTGAGCTTTCCTCTCTTTCCAAATCTCGTAACTCCTTTCCATGGAGTAACACGTAAGAACACATGATCTCCTACATCAAATTCCACGTCCTTTCGATGAAGATCAGCATAACTCTTTTGTCGATCTTGTGAGATTTTTATACGTTGTCGGATCGTTTGAATCTTTTCTGTAGTAATACGTACCAACTCCGGTCCCAAAACGTTGCTTCACCCACCTCATCCCAGCATACTGGAGAACGACATTTTCTTCCATTGCTTCGAATGGAGCCATGCCAATACTTGCTTGATAACTGTTGTTGTAGGAAAACTCCACCAATGGAAAGAACTTGTCCCAACTTCCCTTGAAGTCAAAGACACAGAGTCTTAATAAATCTTCTAGAGTTTGAATAGTCCTCTCTGATTGTCCGTTCGTCTGAGGATTGCAAACTGGGCGATAACTCGGTCTCCGTATGTCGGAATCGAGTCCCGTAAGTTCTAACGCGTGTCTAATACCTACGCGGTGCTATGTGTGTGTTTGCGTGGTGTCCGGACGAACGATGCGGGTTTTGGGCTCTTTTTCGATTTTTTGCCTAAGTGTTGTTCAGTTTTACAAACTGGACGATAACTCGGTCTTCGTATGTTGGAATCGAGTCTCGTATGTTCGAACGCGTGTCTAATACCTACGCGGTACTATGTATGTGTTTACAATTACAAATTACCTAAGTTAGTGTTTTATCTTAAGTTTATCTAAGCAATACAATTATAAATTACATAAATTAAATAAAGAAATACAGAATTTAATTGTTTTTACCTGTCGAATATGTGGTGGGAAGATGTTGGCCAAGACAACTGCACACACGCGGATGGCCTCTTCCCGTACTACACCCATGATGTCGTCAACGGCAGCTGTAGGATCGATAGAGCCATGGACAACCTCCTGAGCCAGTTGATAGATCCGCTCGCGTGATGGTGCGCCTGACTGCACAACACCGCTCACCATGCACCCCTCTATGATCCGCCCGAAGAAGTCGTCGGATAATGAAGGGCCGGCGCCCAATCCACTCGCACCACTACCTCCAGTGGGTAGGCGTCGCCGAGATCTCGCAGCAGGGACTAGGGTGTAAGCTAGGACATGGGGAATGCCCACAACTCTACCCTTCTTCGGTCCCCCTGTAGCCTGCAGCCAGTCCTCTATCTCCTCGTCCTCACGCGTAGACTCGTCTACTGGAGTGTCACCTCTCTGGCTGCTCCGGGCCACTGCAAGATCCTCAAACCGTCGCTGAAAAAAAATACATTAGTAGATGATACGCAAAGTATAAAATGAAATAATACAAAAGAATATCCGAATTTGAAATACATACTAAATAAGAGAATTAAATAACTTACAGCAATGCGTTCTGCCTCAGGTGAGATATAACCACCGTCACCTTTCTTTTGGTGGGCGTGCCACCAAAACTCCAAACGGGAGGGTGCATGCTTTAAACTCACCTCAAGTCTCTCCCGGTACAAGTCGTACGACTGAGACCCAGTGCAGTGTGGGAGACGACTCTGCTGTCGGGCAGCTGAACGCTATGCCGACATCTTCTTGAAAGCCTCGCCGTCCCAAATGCTGCACATCTGGTCCCATACCGCAGCATATATGAAATCTGGCCAAACATCCTTAAGTGTTTGTCCATCAGCCATCTTCGTCTGGGCCTTCTTCTTCCAGTCGTAGACCCACTTGTGCCAATTCATCTCTAGGTATCTGTGCAGAACAGTCATGCCATGGGCTTCATGCCCGTCCTCAAAACGATAATATCACTGCACATTACACATTAAGAAGCTTAGTAGACAACATAAATCAAAGAGATAACATAAATCAAAGAGTTAACAGTATATTCAAATGGAATATAAAACTAGCATATGAATGATTGGCATCCTACCTTAAACTCAGCAATAATCAACTGACGTGTGCGATCATCCACATCCGCCCACCTCATCCACGGGCTTGAGAGTCGGTTGCGGACGATCCCAAGCAACGTGTTCCTTGGCGTGGCGTCAAGGATACTACAATTGAAATTATTGCATTACAAATTACAAATAATATATAAGAACTAAATACTTATATTATAGTAATACTACATAAGATTATGAAATTACCTAGAGTCCCAACACGACATATAAGCGGCGCCTGGGGGGGATTCCCTAGCAAGCCACGTGCTAGTCCCCGCGAAGGCCTACGTCGATCACCTATGTAGTGAAATACATCAATATTTATATAAACGAATATAATGTCAATAAAATATAAAATAAAAAATAATAAGATGTATCCCAATAAAATATGTAATTATACCTGACGATCCGGCCTGATCATGCGTAGAATCGCCACGGCCCCCACGACCTGCACGCCCACCTTGATCGCCGTGTGGTGCGCGCGCCATATGTATGTATACTGTCAACTAAAAGAATCCAACATACAGTAAAAGAGGGATAACATAGAATATAACATACAGATACAGATAAAAGAGGATCACATGTACTGCCCACCTCATATGTATGTATACATACGTAAATACTATATTTGTGAACAGTAACAAAGAGGATAACATACAGATACAATTAAAAGAATGCAACATAAATAGTAACCTAAAAGGATACAGCATAAATAGTAACCTAAAACAACTAACACCTTATTTAGTAGATTAATATAAGTTAAAGATAATGATTGCACTACTACAAACTATTACATTTGAATACAAATAAAAGGACACAAAGAGTGCATACTCCTAATCATTTATATCGTCAAAGCCATCAATATCAGAATCGTCATCTTCGAGCAGTAGATCTTCAGAATCGTTGTCATCACCATCTTCGTCGTCCTCAACGATTTCTTCAATTATATCTACCTCCTCAACAACATCGTCTTCACTTTCGACAGCGACAACATCATCTTCTTCTTCACTAGACTCACTAATAATTGTCACATCAGCAGGTGTGACACTAGTAGACTCGACTTGTAAAAGTTCATCTTCTGGACGAGGAGTTATACCTTGAAAACCACGGGCTTTGGTGGTTATAACAGCATGCCATGGGCTTGCAGGAGTCTTAACACTCCGCGCGTAGTACACCTGTGTCGTCCTAGTTTTGACTTAACGTTAACAGTCACCCGTCCTGATTTTTTATCTACTTTAACTCCATTCTCAACATCAAACCAATGACAATTGAAGGAAACTAATTCTTTATGACCCCAATATTTGAGAACGACAACTTCTAGCAATCGTCCATACCAGTCATCCCAAATGTTATCGTAGCAGCTACCTTTCACCACAACACCAGAATCAGCAGAAGCAACTTCTCCAATATCGCAACACTTAAATCTGTAACCGTTGACAATGCAACATGTATAAGTATCTACAGATCTTTCAGGGCCATCGACTATAAGCTTTAGCCGATTGTCAGCTAACTCATCTGTGAGGACCTAATGTACATTAACACAATATATTCTAAAGTTAATTACGCCATAAGAATAAATCTATGATGGTAGATTCATTGAACTTGTAAAGGTTAGACTTACATGATCTTTAAACCATTGCACAAATTCTCCATTTCTAAAATTTTGTAAATCCCCGTCCAATATACTCGGATTCGCTTCACGTACTTCAGCATCATATTGACTGCAGCACAGTTATATACTCAATGTGTTTATAAAGAAATGTGACACAATTACACCAGACATATATAGTTATGACTACTTACTTAATGTATGGCGCTACTTCATTCATGTTAACAAGTGCATATAATGCTGCAGCTGCATACTCACTATCGGTCAAGAATCGCCTTTTTTTACCACCGAGTGGGCATACAGGAGACTAATGGCCGTTAATTCTCCATTTTCCTCGTGCGCAACAGCCTGATTTCGACGTAAGCGATTGTGCTTCGTCTGAACATTCGGCTCAAAGTACAACGAGCAAAAATTAACAAGTTCCTTCATAACATAACTTTCAGCAATTGACCCCTCTACACGAGCTCTATTCTTCACCTTTTGCTTTAGACGTCGCATATACTTATGTGATATATAGATTAGCAAAAAAGAATGAACATTTTACCGTATTAAAAATATTAATGTCATTACCTCTCGAATGGATTCATCCATCTATATTGTACGGGACCGCCAAACTTAGCTTCGTATGGCAAGTGAATAGACAAATGCTCCATTGAATTAAAAAACGATGGGGGGAAGATCATTTCTAACTTGCACATTATTTCCACTATCTGCATCTCTATTTTATCTATGTCTTTGAGCTGAAGCTCCGTCAAGCATAGATCTCTGAAGAAATTAGAAAGCTCTGTCAGTGCTTCAACCACACGTTTCGGTAACAAGTCGATAAATGCCACAGGAATCAACTTCTGCATGAATACGTGACAATCATGACTTTTGAGACCCTGAACTTACACTCTTCGACTTTACAACACCTTGCTATATTCGAAGAATATCCATCTGAGAACTTCAGTCCACTGATCCAATTACATATCAATATCAAATGTTCCCTGGTCAAAGTATATTCAGCTTTAGGTGTTACTGTCTTACTACCCTCCTGATACAGCCACATATCTTCCCTAATGTTCATTTCTACCAAATCAAGCCTCGACTTGTTGTTGTCCTTTGTTCTACTACTGGCATCTAGGACTGTATAAAAAATATTATCAAATATGTTCTTCTCAGTATGCATCGGATCTATACAATGACGAATGCAGAGTGTAGCCCAATAAGGCAAGTCAAAGAACATGGATCTGTGTGTCCAGTTATGAACCTTGCCGTAACCGTAAGCTCTCTCTAATCTGTGATTCTTCCTTGGAGGTGGAAACTTCAAATGACTAATCCAACTCAACACTGTTGACCCAGAAAGACGGCCAGGTACTTGACGTTTCTCTGTTTTTCGATTGAATTGTCTACTCATCTGTCGATAACGATGTTCAATCGGCAAAAACTGTCTGGATGTTGCAAAGAAACTCATTTTCCACCCATGTTTGAGCCGCACAGCTTTAACTAACCCCATGCACACGGGACATGACAAGCCCCCGTGAGTTAACCATCCACTGATCATTCCTAACGTCGAGAAGTCCTTTATTGTCCACAGTAAAGCTGCCCTCATGTCAAAGTTCTGCTTAAGAGATACATCATAAGTTTGAACCCCTTTTTCCCACAACATCTTCAACTCATCAACTAACGGCCTGATGTATACATTGATGTCTTTACTCGGACTCTTATCACCTGGAATCAGTAAAGGCATGAACATGTAGGGATCTTTCATGCACATCGAAGGCGGGAGGTTATACACCACAATAATCACCGGCCAAGTTGAGTAGGGCTTTGTGTAAGGCCCGTTAAACGGATTAAACCCATCCGTAGCAAGTCCAAGCCTAACATTGCGAACCTCTTCAGCAAACGAGGGGTGCTTGTTATCAAAAATTTTCCACTCAAGCCCATCTGGCGGGTGCGTCAGTTGACCTTCGACTATGTCCCGTGTAGAGTGTCACCTCATATCCTCGGCGGTATGTGTTGACATGAACAACCGCTGAAGCCTCGGGGAGTTGGGAAAGTAACGTAAGATCTTTCTCGGCACGTCTTTTCCCTTTTTCTTGCGCTGTTCACGGTATCTACTTGTACCACAAATATCACATGACCTCTTATCTTTATTGACATCACCGTAATACAACATACAGTCATTCTCACAAGCATCGATCTTCTCATACCCTAGATTGAGCCTTTTGACCATTTTCTTCACATCATAGTACGACTCCGATAACTTATTGCCTGCAGGTAAACACTCCTTCACAATGCATAACAGTTCATTAAAACCTCTCTCGCTACAGTCATGCTCGTTCTTGAAGTGTAAAAACTTAGTCACGGCAGATAAGACGGTGTGCTTTTCGTGCCCGTCATAAAGTGGCGTCGCTGCTTCATGCAATAACTCATAGAAACCCTTAGCCCTGTCATTCGGCTCTTGCTCGATGCTACTGTCATCCCTGTCTGTATTCCACTGGAAGTATGAACCAGCAGCTTCGACTATCATGTTAGTACAGTCAAAGGTTTCGTCACCTCTAGATTCTGGTTCTGATTCATGTTCATCTAACCAGGTTTCCCCATGATAGATCCATGTCGTATAACCCTGCTTGTACCCATATGCAAATAAGTCGCACATGACATCACTCCTTTCCTTCCACACTTCATTCACACACCTCTTACAAGGACATCTAATCTCATCACCGCTGACTTGCTCAAACGGGAAATTGAGAAACTGTTCAACCCCACTATGGTACTCAGAGCTAAGCACACTCTTATCAGTGGCTACCCTATGTTCCATCCAATTTCGATCAACAGACATCTTGGACAATTGTCTGCTATATATATAAAAAGTTAGACAAACACAATCAAGTCTCCAAGTTAATGTATATGCAAGCTTATGAGTTTCCTAACTTCATCTCCCATTCTAACGGGTCAGGCTTCTATCCCATTCCCGGATGTGTCGCCTCACTGATGCCAACAACTTGAACACATCTTTAAATTTTTCAGAAATTTCGTCAGCACCTCCTTATGGTCTTCAAGTACAAGAAATAGACTAACACATCGTAGTTTAAATATGCACCCGAAGAACGTCAAGAGATATATACTGACCAAAAATTCAAAAAATATAAAGACGTGCTCAAGTCGTTAACATCAACTTAAGTGAGATCGAAACATACAAGAACAGTCCCAAAACGGGGACTATTTGAGATTCACTCCTACTAAGTGAATCTCAAACGGGTTTCTAAGCTTCCTAAACTATATGAAAATATGCAGATGTCAAAGTAAGGATTATTTTTGTATAACAAAAAGAATACTAGCTTTTTATCAGGTCACAAACTATTATTAAACTTTTTTAAAACCCACCCACACCCCACCCTACCCCACCCTTATATTGAGGATGAAAGCAAAACTGATAGTCAAATTACTACTATAACAATTTCTCAATTAGCTAATACATGACTGTGTGTGAGAGAGAGAGCTGGGAAATATGTTTAATTATGTTTCAATGGAAGCATTTGAATATGAGCATTTAGATGAAAAGCACAAAAAGAATGGCTGATAGCTCCAAATTTGAATATGAGCATTAGAATGTGTTCTTTGTAAACTCTAAATCATGTTATTACTGCAGTTATCCAAATTCAACTTGTATGCACTTGAATAACTCGAAAAAGTTAAGGTCTTGTCTTCATGTTACTGTAATATAAACACTTCATACATTCTCATTTTTCGTTTAACTGCAGTGAATTGGTCTTAGTCTATAAAAGGCTTTATAATATCCAGGCATGTTTATAACAGTTGTGAACACTGAGATTGTTTGATAATGTATCCTCAACATAATACTAGGTTTTCAATTTGAACTTCTTATCCCGAATAGCACATCTCGACACAATTGTATCTATTTAATCATAAAAAAAATCATGCTATTTAAGCTAAATGGACATACATATGTCCAGCATTACATGGTTGATAAACAACAACGCCAACATAAATTAATAAAATAAACCAATTAACGCCACAAAATCCCACAACATGTATAGTAAGAACAAATGTGTACGAGCAAAATTAACTAACAAAAAAATGTGTACAAGCAAATAAATCAGTCAGAAGAATGAACCCATTAATTAGTTGCTCTAAAATAGAACTGAAATTGGGAAGATTACCTTGCAGTCGAGAGAGACGACAGAGAGCAGGGTTTCAGTCGAGAGAGACAGAGAGCGAGAGGGTCATTGCAGTCGAGAGAGAGGGACGACGGGAAGAGACCGGCGACGGCAATAAAAGGCGAGTGGGCGACGGGAAGAGAAGCCGGCGACGACGGCGCGAGCGAAGAGGGAGAAAATTAATAAGCGAAATGGGGAAAAATTCAGTCACTGAAAGTAAATATGAACTCATTCTCGACAGCACTCACTGTCGATGGCATATATCGTTGCCTATGTCCTTTTACCACGCGCGCCAAAAATTTCCCACCAAATTTGGGCCGGGAAGGGTCATTCACGACGGGCCTCAGTGGCGACGGCTACGCCGTCGATAATGATGTTATTGGCGACGGGGGTACTGCCGTCGCTAATGATGCCGTCGCCAATGACCTATTTTTTTGTAGTGTAACCATACTACATTTGTGACATGCAAAGCGAAAAAAATGATCCTGACGTGTTTTTTTTATAGGAAAAGACAAAAATTACCAATTATGGAAGTATCATATATTAATAAAAAAAATGAAGATAAAAACATGGTAGAACTGTATCACATATCAATAAAAAAAATGAAGATAAAACTTTTCTGCATTTAAAGATTTCGGAAAGTCAGGCACTTATTATGCTTATAAAAAAACAAATCCAATGTCATATAATGAACACATCTAAATGCAGCTTAACCAAAAGTAATCATAGGATTCAAACTCATAGAAGACAAAGTAATTAAATAAGTCTTACATAATCAGAGCCATCCAGTAGAAGATGGTAACCACCATGGTTCAGATTAATAGAATAATAGAAAATGAGAAGAATAGACAAATATACCTTTTAGAGTATCGTGCTGATAACATATTATATAATTAGAGATAACACTATGAGAGAATAAGAAGAGAAATTTTCTTGTATTCTTTTAATATATGATTTGATTATGACATATATGAATGAATATGCAAGTATGCTTGCATCAAGAAAAGCTGTAAAGTCCTTTGATAGATAATAGAAATATATGTACAAGGACTTAGAATGAATTGATCAAATATGTTAGGTTGATCCTACATAAGCAAAACAGCTTTGTAAAGTCCTTAGAAAAGAAATGATGTACAAAGACTATAAATATAGAAAGATCAAGCTTGTTAAGTTGATCTTATGTTGTAATAGATAGGCTTGTCTGATCGTCGAGCACTGCACCAGAAGTCGTTGTCTGCCAGGAGAGTCAGAGTTAACTCGGGAGCTATCGAGGCAGAATAGAAGTATGCAAGATAGTGAGATCTCGGAGTTCGTAAACTTCCAGGGGAAACGAAGAAGGATCGTAGTGTGTCGAGAAAAGCTTTCTTGGGATCGTAGTGTGCTGAGGAAGTCACGTTCAGAATCGTAGAGACAGTCTGTTTATAAGCCGAACGATCATTTGCCCAAGCCAAGTATGAAATGAAGACTACACTCTGAGATCGTAGAGTCCACTGAATGAATGCAGAGATCGTAGTCAGGCTAGATCAGATGAAGACAACGAGCTCAAGGCAGAATTGTAGAGTGTCAAGATTTGATCTCGGGATCGTAGAGTCTGCAAAGCAAAGCTGAATCGTAGAGTGCAGGACTACATCTCGAGATCGTAGAGTCTGCACAGCTAAAGCTGAATCGTAGAGTGCAGAACTACATCTCGGGATCGTAGAGTCTGCACAGCCAAAGCTGAATCGTAGAGTGCAGAACTACGACTCTAAAAGAAGTGCTCACAATGCTAAGTCTGAATCGTAGAGTAGATACGATTCTTAACGAATGAGCACTCCCAGAATATCCAAAGATACGAAGCCTCTGGTTGGCACTGCAAAGATGTATTCCACAGTAAGGGAACCAGAGAGCACTCAACAAATGGCATGAAGGCTAACAAAAGAACTAAGCACCAACCCAACCATCATCAAGGTTGAGCTGTAAGGCCATTCGTGATGAAGTCTACCACAAGGAGATCCAAATAAGACTTTAGAAGTTGACTAAGGAAAGTCAGCTTGTGCAGTAGCTGTCAAGAGTACAGAAGACAACGATCTTGGAAGCAACCAAGATCGTAGTGTTTGCTAAACAAAGAAGGAACTGATGGAAGGTGAACCGAGATACTGGTCAGCCTCTGAAGAGCAAGGCTAAAGTGATTAAGTGTGGGTCAAATCATTGATGATAAGTGAACGGGAGATCACAAGGAGAAAGTAAGCTGGACGCACCACAAATCTGAAGTGTCTTGATATTCAAAAGGGGACCAGAGCAAGGAATTAGGCCATCAGTGTCTGAGAATAGTTGAAGCAAGCAGAAGTATTGAAGCACTGCACAATACAAGGAAGAGGTGTACTAAGGTGACGATCCAATCAACACTCTTCCAGATCGTAGTGTTAACTCTACCAGTCAACGAGCAATACTCAATATGACACTACGATCAGGTCCTTGAAGACGTGCATCAGAATCGTAGAGTTCAAATACCGAAAGACTGAAGCATTGGCAACGGTTCAAGCTGAAGGGTAATATTCGAACAAGTGCTTAGTGAGAGCATCGAAGCAAAAGGACAACCTCTGATCAAGAAATCAGAAGAAATAAAGTCTTCAACCTGCCCAAGATAGTAAAGTGATACATCTGATAGAGTAGGTGAAACAGTAGACTGCAGCGTCAGAAAAAGTATGACAAGTCACATCAAGTAGTCTACATCAAGCAACTCGAGATCTGTGAAGACATTTGAATAGCTTCCAACGGCTACTTTCCAACGGAAGGATTGGAAAGGTGTATAAATGAAGAAAAGCTTTAAAGATCAAAGGAGGCTGGAGTTGTGAGTTTTAGAGAGAAGGTGGACTGATCGAATCAAGTGATAGTGAGTCCAGAGACTCACTCTACGATCCACCAAGAACACTCAAAAGTCAGATCAAGCAAGAAGTAGAAGTGTGAGTTCTACTATGTAGAAGTGAGAGTTCTACTACATGGAGAGTGTTCTGAACTGCCGAGAGAAAGAAGAGCATCATGCCATCTGGATGTCCATCATGGGAAGACTCTAAGTACATTAGAGAAGAGCCTACAGTCAGCTTAGCAAGTCCATCATGGGAAGGCATTCAGTAGCAAGAAGGGAGATCACAAAAGCCATCTTGGTGTCAAGCATGAGGAAGCTTCTAAGTACCTTACAGAAGAGCTTACAGTCATCTTAGAAGCCTCTCATGTGCAGCCATTAAGTACCAAGAAGAAAGATCTTCAAGGCAGTTCAACAAGGGGCCATCCGGAGTAGTTGAGCAACCTGAGAAGCCGAGCATCATGCAACACTCAACTGCTCTTCAAGGATGATCAAGCCAAGCTGCTAAGTATAGAAGATGTTCAGAGCATAAAGACATCTTAGCAGCTCAGCAACGACTCCAACAACAACAAACAAACAACTCAACAAAGCCAGGGCCTGAGGGGTCCTTGTCCAAAGGGGCTAAATGAAGCAGGGCCAAGAGGGTCCTTGTCCGGAGGGACTAAACAAAGCAGGGCCAAAGGGTCCTTGTCCAGAGGGACTAAACGAAGTTCCAAGCCTGCTGGGCTTGAAGAGTTCCTAGGGAACTAGAGGAGTCCCAAGGCTGCTGGCCTTGAAGGAATCGTAGAGATTCAGGGTGCTGCCCTTCCTTAGTGAAAATCCTGCTAGTTGAAAGCAGAAGAGTGGATTAGGAGCTTGAGTCTCTGAACCACTTAAAACCCTTTGTGTCTTTTACATTATGTCATTTACATTATGTCTATAACTGCTATAACTGCTATGTATGTTTTAACTGCTTACAACTAAACTAAACCAATGAACAATGTATGTATGAATATGAATATATCAATGAAGGGGAATCTTTTACTTATTTCGCTGTGCTTGAAAAGATTCTATGTTTGTCATATACTCTAATATGAACAATACATCATAAACCAGAAAAATATTTTTGAAAAGAAAAAGGATCTATTCAACCCCCCTTCTAGATCTATTGTGCCCTCTTGGAACTAACAATGAAGATAACAAAAGACTTAAATATAATTTACTACTCTAAACTATAGGCCATATTCCACTTTGGTGATCCACTTTTTAATTTTGTCAATTAGATGATTGAACTATTAATTTTTTTCAATTACAGCAAATTGAGTTTGCCACATCAGAAATCGCTGACGTGGCTGTCTGGTGGACCATTAGTCAGCTGAGTTGTAATTTAAAAAAAGTATTTTATTTATTGATTAAAGAATTTTGATATAATAGAGGGTAAAATTGTAACGCTCCCAAAATAGGTATACATCTCCCATCTTGGGTCGCCAGAAAATACACTACTAACAACCTCATTTATACAACTGTCGTGCAAAATACGACGAGTCATATACTGTGAGTATTAATATAAATATTGTAATGTATATAATACGACAATATTCATACTCAAATTATTACAATGCCATATAAAGTACAGCAACAAATATTTCAAGTCTCCAAAGGAATACGAGAAGATTTATGTCCTCCTCATTCTAATGGAGTGCATTTTGATGCTTTCAAATTTGAGTTCACATCACCCTGTTTAGTTCACCAAATATAACTATTAAATGATGTATAAAATATGTTATGAACATTTTTAATTCTTATTACAATTATTATGCCCCACCGTTTTATAATTTGATTAGGTTTGTGACTAATTCGCATCACCACTTTATTATCATGCTCTCTCTGCTAGTTCCAGCTACACTTTTATTACTTGAAAGGGGTGGTGAAGTAAAAGGGTGAGCACAAATAGCCCAATAAAGAATATCATGACTTAAGATAATTAAATTATCAGAATAATTCAGATATTTAGAACATATGGTAGAAGATAAAAGTTTTCAACCATAATAGCAGCGGAATCAACAATCCATTAGAAGAGTTAAGTAGAACATAATGTCTACTACCTCCTCTAGATTAAAAGTCCATCGTTAATATTTTATTCTTGTAATGCTCATCAACAGTTCTTTGTTATACCCAAGACAAAGAGAACTCTCATCACCTGTCTTCACCTGAACCACCACAGATTATAAGTAAATCACAACTCATATTTATAATCAGGTAAATTAACAGTCCATCTTTGCAATACAAGCCTAAGGCATACAACTGTAAAATCAATAACGCTGAGACTCAGCTCAATAGTATCACGATCACGAATTATCCATGCACTACGGGCCAATGATATTCGTGTTTTCACCAATGGTCATGATTATACCAAATAATCCCTGGTCATAATCATGTCAATCCACAGTCCAACTATGCACAACTGGCTAAAGATGACTTTCAGCACATCATTTGTAACATTATGGTCATGATTATACCAAATAATCACTAGTCATAATCATACCAAGTCCATCTATATATGCACTACGGGCCAAATATGACTTTTATCACATCATTTATAACATTACGGTCATGATTATACCGAATAATTCTTAGTCATAATCATACCAAGTCTATCTTTGCACTACAGGCCAAAGATGACTTTCAACACAATATAAGCATGACAATGATGACAATGATATATATAATGAATAAACATAAATAATCAGAATAATAAGATAACATAGATCTTAGTGATTTTTAACTTAATTATCCAGAGTTCAAATTGCTAACATAATATTGGATGAAGCACAAACTATTAAGGATATTCTAATTCCTTCAGGACTTTTCACCATTTAATGATAAACTGAATAAACGAATAATAATATCTTACCATAATATGGAGTATGAAAGAAAATGATATTTCTTTTACCATAAAAATGATACCCTCTTACCACAATAATGATATTCCTTACCTTAGCATGTGACTTGATTCTGCTTTCTGTGAAATTGATCAACTTAAACGATGCTTGCATTCCTTATCTACACTTAGAGTAACATTACACTCAATAGAAATACTCACAATATTGTAGTAAAAGAATTTTATATTTTTAGTGCAGTGATGGTGTGTGTTTAGTTGCTCAACCGGACAACCTATTTATACTAAAAATTTAGTAGGCAACTAGCACACCTGCTTTGACAAAATAACCAAATAAGGTATATAATAATGGTAGTAGAATTTATAGTCCCACCAAGAAAATTAAACCAACTTGTACACGTTTTAATAAAATTTGTTCAATAATAGAGTTGTGGTCCATACTACTTTAGAAAAAGTAGAGTGTCGGTAAGTCCTACCAAACTTACTTTTATAAAAAGAAAACAATTGAACAAACATCTGTATATCATACTTATCTTTAATCAACACCTTTTATTCATCAATTATTTCCACATCTTCAATCTTTCAACAATTATTCATAATTATTAACATAGACTCACAATACTTTCAACTGGTATAATTATATCATATCAAATAATATGAGTCACTGTGCAATAACTACTGTGACAATTATTGAATAAAAGACTGAGTGACTTCTTACGTAATTAAGAATCAATAATATTAATCACCGTGCAATAATTACTGTGACAATTATTGAATGAAATACATGGTGACTTCTTACATAAGAATCAAATCAATACCTTACTATAACCAATTTAAATTCTATTAAAAGTAGAGATCAACACCAAATCATATTTATCTCGAATAACATATAAACCAACTAATAATTCATTATTCATTCAAGTTGTCTTTATTTATCGCATAAAATCATTATTCATATTCCAAAATTTTAGAAGTGAATAATAAAACTTGAGAATTCTAAAACCACATATATAAAAATCCACTATTATGATATTAACACCATTTTTACTTTAACAAAAATATTATTTTTGTTTTTATCATAACTCATTCGTTACTTATGCGTTTACATCCCGACACCTCATGAACTTACTAACACTTTTAAAATATTAAAAAATAGCATTATGAACTTTCTAAATAATTTTCACATTTTTCGGATTATCCAACAATTTTTTATAATTATTTCTATTTATAAAAACTATCATTTAATAGCTTCAAAATAGAAATACTAACTCCACATATTTTTATATCTTTAAAACATCATCAATATTAATCTTACATTATTATAATATTTTTCAGCAAAAATTATAATTTTCCACCATTCATAAAATTTCCTATGAATTTCTTCTATTTTTAAACTAACCATAAATAGCTTAAAAATATAATAAATATTTTTGTTATTCAATAGTTTATCAAACCTGTCCAAAAATTATAAAATAACATTATAAGATTTTTCACCAAGTTTCATACTTTTTCATCATTTATAGAATTTTCTATGAATGTCTTCTATTTTCAAATTAACTATAAATAGTAATTACTTCTGCATTTTAATAATTCATAAAAAAAATTACAGAAATTCTAAGATGATATTATAAGCATTTTATAAAAATATTCTAGCCCAAATAAATTTTCTGATAATTTAATTATAAACTCCAATATTCAGAAATTTTAATAATTCAAAATAATTAGCACTTTTATCAGAAAAATACAGATCTTATGTACTTTCCACGTAAAATTTAATTTTCTACAACTTTATAGAAGAAAGTTTTTCCAAATTTCGACTCTAACATAGAGAGAAAGGCTTACCGAAAATTCTGATACAAATTTTTCTAAATCAATCACCTCTTAAAATTCATAACAAATCATACGTTAATCTTTAACGGTTCAAAATTTGTAGACATATATTCAACTTATATATGCATAACATATGCAAAAATTGGAACGATCCAACGATCGGATTAAAAATTATAACTCACGTAATATAGCTTAAGAACACTGATTTTTCGGACTATGAGTCATTCAGACCAATTTTATTCAAACAGTCACCACGAAAAATCCACAATGAATTTTTAGGTGATTCCATTTTTGCGTTTAGCTTCCTTCCAGGGCTTTCTTTTGATATATGGTTCATCTCCTTACTCAATATACACAAATAGTTATGGATTTTACAAAATTAAGTAGTAAACTAATTTTTTGAAAATTTCCAGATTTTGTTCTTCTTTTAATTTATAGATTTCTCTCATTTGATTCATGTTTTTGCAAGTTTAAATCATCCAATACATACAGAAGTATGTACTCCTTACATAAAATTTATAAAAACTTAAATCTAAGAATAAATCAAAGATTTTCAAACATACCTTTTTAATTTCCTCAAGCTTTTCCATTACACCCACTAGCTTCGTAGATGTTTTAATGGATGAAGATGAATAAATGGTGATCATGGAATGATTAAGGATGAAGAAGATATAAAATTGTTGGTTTAACTCTTCTTCCTCTTCTACCTTCCCGTACCTCTCTATTTTCTCTTTCTATTCTTCCCTTTCTCCTTCTTTTCCCTTTCTTTTTCTTCCATTCTCTCTTTTCTTTTCCCCCCAAATTGTTGCTATGTGAGGATGGAATGGAAAAGGATATTGATAATTGCCTTAGTAGGCTAATAAGATAGCCAACATATTTGCCCCACACATGCCTAACATTTGAAAATCACCAACCATAAAAGACTTTTTTGGTGAATGAATTATGAAAGGTTTGGAGCATACAGAAAATCAACATTCCTCCCACAATTATTTCCCCCATCAATTCCCACTTACTCTCTTTCTTCTCAATTATCAACATTTCATTAATTTACTCTCCTCTTTTATTTGCTCATTTATCCGATTAATTGTTCATTTGACCATTATCAATTTATCATTTTACAATTTTAAAAATAATAATCATAAATTAAATTAAACTTTTATTTTATAAAAGTTGGGGTTTTACAAAATGGTCACACCATCTTCTTTAATACATTTAGACTAACAAAAAAACATTAAAAGCTTCAAAACAAAATCGATTTAAAAAAGCCAAAATAAAAAAGGGTCACTTCATCTATTACTTCATATTCTTTCTCTGTTTTAATGAAATGAATGTGAGATTTCTGGCAAAGTTGATCTCTATCTAAACGACTCTTTTCAAAAAATCCGTGCCTAGTATGCTCGTCTT
This sequence comes from Panax notoginseng, assembly GCA_016801055.1. NCBI lineage: Eukaryota > Viridiplantae > Streptophyta > Magnoliopsida > Apiales > Araliaceae > Panax > Panax notoginseng. The sequence continues at coordinate 193,608,960 of CM029018.1, forward strand.
TTCTAATGGGACTCCTGGCATAAGTGGACGTTAATGGATTCTGTTTTAATCAAAAAGGGTTAATGGATATGTTTTGAATTTATTATATGCTTTATCTATTACTTCATCTTCTTTCTCTGTTTTAATCGTCGGATTCTGTAATTTCTTCAACTTATTCTTTTTGATTTTGGGTTATATGTTTTCGGTGATTTGGTTTTTGGGTTCTGATCCTTTGTTTTGGTTCGGTCGATGCATGATGTATCCCGATCGGGTTTCATGTTTTTCTCTGTTCATGTTCGGTCGATGCATGATTGTTCTAATCTTCTTTTGGATCTGAAAACTTGGGTTGTGTTCTTTAAATTAGTTTTGATCTTTTTAGCAAAATCTCATATGGGTCATACAAATCACAAAAAGGCCACCATTAACATGTATGCTCCAGCTCAAACCACACAGAGTTTCTATGAATTGTTGGGTAATATCAAAGAGTGGGACCCTCTCTAAAAATAAAAAAAGCTTACAAGTAGTTGGCCAAAAAAAATCACCTGGATGTTTCTCCGGCCGATCGGATGGAGGAATTCACTCAAAGATTCATTCTTATACAGGGATACCATTTAAATTGTTTTGAGTTTTGTGTATTATTTTAGGGACTAATTTTGTATGATTTGAAATTTATTTTGAAACAGGGATCAGAAGAGAAAGGAGATTGGAAAAATAGATTGTGACGCCCCCAAAATAGGTATACAACACCCATTCTGAGTCGCCAAATACATGGTACAGAAAGTAAACTACAACTTCAACAATACAATTATCGTGCAAAATACGACAACACATACTGTGAGTTTAAATACAAATATTGTCTTCTAGACAATATCCACACTCAAATAAGTCCTCATTACAATTATTCAAACACTATTTTACAGAAATAGTGAGGACTGCTAAAATATCTTTTTAGAACTATTACTCCATACCCCGACTAGATCCTGCTATGTTCTCACCTCCTGAGAAGAAAAATGGAACAAAAAGGAAAAGGGTGAGCTCAACTAGCCCAGTAAAGAATATTATGACTAAGATAATATACAACAAATTATCGTTAGTCTTCAACAGGGAAAAATCTGATAAAATATAATAGACAACAAGTTTTAGATCAACAACTGCAGCGGAAACAGCAAACCATTAGAAGAGTCAAGTAGAGAATGAATTCTACTGCCTTCTAAGATTTAAAAGTCCATCATCAATATTTTATTCCTGTAACATCAATTAATAATCATCTTTAACCAAATATTTATCTTTGCACTACAGGCCAAAGATATTTATTTGTATCACCAGTCAGTCATATTCATCTCAACACCTGTTCATCTTTGCACTACGGGCCAAAGATATTCATCAGTTAATCATTCATCTTTGCACTACATGCCAAAGATATTCAGTAATATCATCATTTAGGACTGAGAATGATGAAAAATATTTTAAAGGAAACTAATCCAGTGAGACAGAAGGACAAATATTAGGGATTCGTATAACAGTTTATCCAAGATCAATAATACTTCATAATAATCAATTGTGAAGCAGAATTAAAAAATAAAGATCAAAACATGGATACAATCAAAGATAGTAACCATAATAGACATCTTGGACAAAAAGGAAAAATTTTATTTTTCGGTGAATAATGTCGTATTCGTGAATAGTACCGTATACGTGAATAGTGCCGTATACGTGAATAGTAACCCCGACACAAAAAGTTTCAAATTTGATAAAAACTCATATCAATATTTCAGCATAATGATATTGAAGAAAATAATATCATTTAAGAAGAAAATAATATCCCTTACCTCAAAATATCAGTACTTCTGGTCGGAATACCGGTATAAGGCTGAAAAAACTTGCTCTGATAAATAGAAACTCTCAAAATATCTAAATACTCACAAAATACACTCAATAATCTAGAGATAGAAAGAGAGAAAACTTATGAATTCTGGTGTGATTTTCAATTCTAACTTAGCCCTCTATTTATAGGAAAATGTTAGCACGCCGAAGCAAACTTAACCTGCAACCTGATGACTTTACCTGCTACTATTTCCACCAACCATATTTGAATAAAAATCTCAGCACATTTTTTCACCAACCAAGAGTGGGGCCCACCAATTCTAGAATTTTCCACCAAAATGATTAACTCCGAAAATTCAACAATTTCTGAATCAGTCATCTCGTAAAATTCATAACAAATCATACGTTCATTTTTAACTGTTCAAAATTTGTGGACATATACTCAACTTATATATGTATAACATATCCAAATATTACCACGATCCAACGGTCGGATTAAAAATTATAACCCCCGCAAAATATCTCAAAAACCCTAATTTTTAATACCTCCATTCTGACAAAAATACTGATAAAAATCTCAACATTAACTCCTTTATTTTTAACCACAAAAATATATCCCTCATTTATATCCACATAAAATAAATATTTCCTTATCATATGAATCAATAATTAATTATTCACAAATAATATTACAGAATCACATTTATGACAATCAGGCCGTTCCCAAGAAAGAGGGGGCTTTCCAATAAGGATTTTTCCTTACTGACGCGCAATTAGATGGCCAAACCTCTCCTTAGACAGAACTTTCTAGACATTGCCAATAATGTTATCTAATAATATTATTCAAATAATATGAATTATTGATCTGATAATGGGAAATACTGTGCAGCAACAATGATTGAAACAACAATAATATAAAATATCAACGCAGCAATTGTTGAATCAATAAAATAAAATATTGAACAATAACTACTGTAACAATTATTGAGTAGTGTCTTCCTTCGTAAGAATCAATAATTCAAAAATACTGTGCAATCTGTGTGCTACTGTGCAACCATGCGTATTACTGTATTTTAACCACCGAGTATTCCAACAGTGTTAACGGTAACAACTACGCCGTTATTTATAAAAACTCAATTTTTATCGTTATCTTCATCCAATCGCTTTCCGTTATGGGGCCCACACAAGGCTGCGCCGTCGTACGAATATTCCCCGATAACAAGAATATTTCACGACCAACCAAATATTCACCGACAAAAAATGAATATTTTATAACCACTTGCTTATTTGAAATATTTGCGCGTTTTACCCATAACTAACCACATTAATCAAATTAACCCTTTTTATTTCAAAATAATAAATAGAGGAAATTTAATTTCATTTATTAATAAGTTGGGGTCTTACATAGATGGCAGACTCAACTAAACGAATTGAAGCATACGAGCATGAAAATTGATTCAAGCGTATGGCAGACTAAAATATTAATATTGAAACTTAGGTTGTGTTCTTTAAATCAATTTTTATTATGTTTAGATTTTCTGAATTAGGATTTCTGTTTTGTTTATGTTGCCTAGGGTTTATACATGAAATTTTCTGAATTTTTTAATTTCTGTAGCATTGGTTGGATTTTCTGAGAGCTGTTAGATCCAATCCGTTGTTTTTTATTAGTATTAATGTTTAATATAAACTGATTTGACGAATTTGTCCTTTAAATGTGTTAAGAAAAAATAAAATACTATTTTTAGTTACAACTCAGCTGACTAATGACCCACCCAAATAGCCACGTCAGCAATTTCTGACGTGGCATATTCAATTTGTTGCAATTAAAAAAAATTAATAGTTCAATCATCTAATTGACAAAATTGAAAGGTGGATCACCGAAGTGGAATATGACCTATAGTTTAGGATAGTAAATTATATTTAAGCCTAAAAAATAATATAAACTTAATTAAAAGATGAATGAAAAGTTCATCATTTATGTATCAATAAAAAGAAATATGAAATAAATGGACATCCATATTTAAAACAATTCATAACATTTCTATCATAATTTAAAATTTCCCATTTTATTTTTTCATCCACAAGGAAAGAAAACTAATCAGTTGACGTGTTCAAAAAAACTTTGACCAGCAGAGTTTGACTTTCTTACGGGGTAATATATCAACCAACAAGAAAGCCAGACATTTTCAAAATCACTGCCACACACAGAGCTGTGAAAGTGTGAATACAGAAAGACAGTGAAGCTAACCCCACTAGCTCTGGTATATAAGGTTTCTCCAAACCCTATTATTTCCATCTTCTTCCTCTTCCTTCAGCTGTTTCTCTTTCTCTCTCTATATATATACACATAGATACAAACATATACACATATATACATACAATTAGTGTAATCAATCTTCAATTAAAACTAAATGAGCAATCAAAAGAATCCTTTAAATATGGCTGATCTTGACTCTGCCCTCCCTGCTGATTCTGCTGGTATAATCCTACTCATAGACCCATCTATATATATATATATATATGTATGTACATCACTTTTTGCAATTTCTCTGTAATAATTTACTATTCTGTTTGTTAATTGTAGGTCTTGGTGCTGAGGATCGTGCTGGTCTTGTTAATTCCCTCAAGGTGATAAAATTTTCTACTTTGATTGCATATCTACTTATTTAGGTGTGATAGATTACTGTGTTTTGATTAGAATTTAGTTTGGATGATTGTATTTTTAAGCCTGATCAGTAAATTTGTTAATTGCAGGATAAGCTTCAAGATTTGGCGGCAGATGATTCTGATTTTCTAAAGAATTTACCTGCAAATGTTAGGAGGAGAGTTGATGTCCTGAGGGAGATTCAGGTTTTATAATTTTACTTGTGATGTTTCTGCATTTTATCTTTGTTGATTTGATTTGATTTATATATGATGAATTTCTTTTCTTTACTTTTCACTTTTGGTTTGTCATTAGCTGGGTAATAGAACTAGAATGTCTAGGACGTTCTTTTTAATTTCTAGATACTTTGTTTGTGTGGTTTATTGTCTATTGGTGCTGCTATCTTTTTGCTTTTTCAGTCAGTTTTTATATAAGCAGTTTAATTATTTTTGTTTTGAGGGTGCAAAAATGTTTAGTAGGTTTTAAACAGTGAACCTTTTTTTGATGTGATAATTACCACATGAAAACAAAATGTAAACATTAAAACAAAATGGTAAAAATTAAGAAAGTATAAAAAAGAATCAATTGAGGTTGCTGCATATTTATGAATTGAGCCTTTTAAATTAAGCAATGTTTATCACTTCAAATAGTTATACCTTGTAACCCTAAACCACTCCTTAAAGTTGAAGGCAAAAAAAGATTTATGCCTAGTAGGGGATCAACTGGGTGATATTCCTTGTGGACTCATTCTGGCTATTCATATATCCTATAAGGCACATGAAAGCTCCATACCTGGAAACTTGCTTGTAGGGTATTAATGGTCATAGTATTCCAGCCAGGTTTGGCATTCTTATTTTAATTTGCTTATCTTAAGCACTTGGACAGGGTAATCATGGTGTTGGAGATGTAGTACTAACCCCTGTTCAAGTTCAAAAAGAGTCTCATAGCATTTCTTTATAATGAATGTTGAAGTTTGCAAAGTGACACTTAGACATAATACTTTAATTTTATTCTTATAAATATATAGTTAAGATGTATTCTTATTATTGGGGCGATTTTTTTTATTGTTAAAAATAAAATTTTGCATTTGAAAAATATAATCAAATAAATTATGTGATAGCTCTTCATCTTGTGGTTGAAATGCTCCTCACAAGATTTTCATGATATATATCCGTATAAGTAACTGCAATTAGTTTAAATATGATAGTATGATTTATCATCCATCTCTACTTGGCTGGTTAGTGGATAAGTTAAGAAAACAAAGTTCTGAGTTTGTCATGTTCTTTTGTCTTCTCATACTCTCTCCTTACAGGTTCAATACGATGAACTGGAGGCAAAGTTTCTTGAAGAGAGGGCAGCACTTGAAGTAAAGTATCAGAAGCTGTATGAGCCATTATATACAAAGGTCTGGCACTAAATCCTATTTTTAGAAACTAGTTCTTCCAAATCATCATGTGGCCTTTGCTTCTTTGTGCATGTTAAATTTTATGAATTTGAAAGCATCTTTTATAAGGGTTGTAAGTGGCGTAGGGTAGTCAGGCTGGGGTTTGAATCTCAAGTTGGCAGGCTTCCTCTGGGATACCTGAGCTCAAAGTCCTAATTAGAAAATGTCATAATTATAATATCAAGTAGTTGATAGTGGAAGTTATTTCCAGATATCAGCAGTTACCTATATCTAGTAGCAGTTAATTATTAATAGTTATTGGCAGTTATTAGCAGTTATGCTTTAAATAATTTTAACAGCAGTTAAGATGTTGTGGTATGGATAATTTGTATTTTCAGATTTCTGTTTTAATGAATATTCTGCAGTTCTCTCTCTAATTTCCTCTTTATTTTACTTTTCTTTCTCTAAATCTCTCAATCTTTTTCTAAATCTTCTCCTTATTCTCACTACTTCTTGTTCTTCTTTTCTTCATCAATTAAATTCAGTTTTATAAAACAGATCACATTTAGATTGTGACAAGTTGGTATCAGAGCGGTATTTTTCTGCGACCTTATTCATCATGCTTTCACAATATTTCAAGCCAAACTACTTCCTGTAAACTTCAATTATATTCTATTATTCTGCAAATTAAAATTCTGGCAACAAGTTATGGAAGAAACTTCAAGATCTCAAGTGTGTAATGGTATTCCAAGGATGATCAGAGAAATACACAACTTTAATGAGGAAGAAAATTTGAATGAGTAATGTGAATTCAGAAATCCTTTTGGAAGGAATGGTGAAGATAATGGAAGGAGGAATGGGGAAGGAATTTTCAGAAATCCTAATCATGCAGATTAAGAGATAAATAAAAGAAATGAATCAAATGATGGGACTGATTTCAATAGAAGGGATGATGACTTGAAACATTTGAAGTTGACATTTCCACAATTTGAAGAAGGTGCAGACCCTAATAATTGGGTTAGAGGTTGCAAGGAATACTTTGATATTTATGGAATAAGTGAGGTCAAGAAAGTTTCGATCGCTGCATTGCATATGCATGGAACTGCTAAGAATTGGTACAAATCATATATTGTGGGAAGGTGAATGATTACGTGGCTAACTTTCACTACTGATTTGATTATAAGGTTTGCCTTGGTTGGGCATGAGGGCATTTGGGATGATTTCAAACAATTGAATCAAACCGGTAGCATGGTAGATTACGTAGACAAATTTGAAGAGTTGAGGGGACTGGCTTTAACTCAATTTTCTATGTTGGCTGAGGAATACTTTGTATCCAATTTTATCAGTGGCTTGAGAGACACTACCAAAAAAATGTTGAAGTTGTTAGAGCCTACTTCTCACGCAAGCATACAAGCTAGCAAAGAAATATGAAAGTTCAATGACTAGTGCAAGCTGAAGGATTATGGAACCCAATTCAATTACACTAAATATTTTCCATCATAGTCTACCAATTTTACTCCTAATAGGCCAAATGGAACCAATACTGCAACTTCTAAGTTGTTTTCCAAAATTACAACATCTATGGGTTCTAATGCAGGTCCAAGAAGAATTACAGCAACCGAAAGAGATGAAAGAAGGGTGAAAGGATTGTGTTATTTCTGTGATGAGAAGTATACTTTAGGGCATACATGCAAGAATCCTCAAAATTTTATGTTGGTAGGAGATGAAGAAATGGATAGCAGTGAGTTTAATATTTGATGAAGACCTAGAGGAATACAATGAGTTGTTGGAAGGGGAGAAGATAGAAATGAAGATCTCTGCTAATGCACTCATGGGAAATCAAAAGAATAATACCATAAGGGTCATAGGATGGGTGAAGAGGCCATCTTTCACTATACTCATCGATGGGGGTAGCACTCACAATTTCATTGATCCACATGCTGTAACTAGGTCAGGTTGTGCACAAGAGCCTACTAAGGCTATGGTGGTTTCAGTAGCAAATGGAAGTTAGCAAGTGTTGCAACATGTACATAATTCAAATGGAAGATGAATGGAGAAGAGTTTGAAACTGAAATGAGAATTCTTCCCTTAGGGGGATACGATGTTGTGCTAGGAGTTCAATGGTTGCAACAATTTGGACCTATAGTCTTTGATTTTCAGCAACTAAAGATGATGTTTAAGAGAGATGAAAAGAAGATAAGTCTCAAGGGTTAACCTCAAGGCAATGGGGTATGTCTTAAGATGATGACCGGGGAAGCAATGGCCAAATCTTTTAGAGATCAACATGACATGATGGTATTGCTATATTCAGTTATCTTGCATCCTTCTTTTGATGCAACAAAATGCGCATGACTCTAAGTTGGCATCCCTATTAATGCAATATGATGATGTCTTTGCTGAGCCTACATCCCTTCCGCCACAAAGGTTCTTAGATCATCACAAAGACCTTAAACCTAATACAACACCTTTCTCTATCAGGCCCTATAGATACTCATATGATCAAAAGAATGAAATTGAGAAATTACTGGCTGAAATGCTATCATTTGGGGTCATAAGACCCAGTAATTCCCCTTTTGTATCTCCCATTCTCTTGGTGAAAAATAAGGATGAAACTTGGAGGTTTTGTGTAGATTATAGAAAACTCAATTCATTAACTATCAAGAACAAGTTTCCTATTCTGCTTATTGATGAATTAATTGATGAGTTAGTCCATGCCAGTGTTTTTTCTAAACTGGACTTGAGGGTTGGTTATCAACAAATTAGGATGTTTCCTAATGATATACCTAAAACAACTTTTATCAACAAATTAGGATGTTTCCTAATGATATACCTAAAACAACTTTTAGGACACATTTTGGTCATTTTGAATTCACTGTCATGCCCTTTGGTTTGACTAATGCTTCTACCACTTTTAAAAGCATTATGAATTAAATTTCTGAACCTCATCTTATGAAATTCATTCTTGTGTTTTTGGATGATATCTTAGTTTATTCACCTGATCTAGATTCTCACTTATATCATCTTAAAACAACACTTGAAATCCTAAGATTGCACCACTTGCATTCTAAAAGGTCTAAATGTGCATTTGCCTTGCATGAGATTGATTATTTGGATCATATTATTAATGGCAATGGAGTGGCAGTTGGTCAAAGCAAAACTGAAAGTGTGATGCAGTGGCCTATTCCAATTTCTATCAAAAGCTTGCGAGGTTTTTTGGGGCTTACTGGCTATTACCGAAAGTTTGTGAAAGATTATGGAAAAATAGCCAAACCACTGACAATCTTATTGCAGAAAGATGCTTTTCAATGGAATGAGGAAGCTGAAAAGGCTTTTATAGCTCTTAAAGAAGCAATGACTAGCACTCTTGTTCTAGCCTTACCTTACTATAAGAAAGATTTTGTGGTGCAGACTGATGCTTCTAATAGTGGCATTGGGGCTGTATTAATGCAAGAAGGCAAGCCAATAGCTTATTTCAGTAAATCTTTGGGTCTTAGAGCCCAAACTATGTCCATTTATGAGAAGTAATTAATGGCAATGGTCAGTGTTTTTAAAAAGTGGTCTCATTACTTAACTGGTCATCATTTCCACTTTAAAACTGATCACCAATGCTTAAAGTATTTCATAGAACAAAAGGTTACTTCTCTCTTGCAAAAGAAGTGGTTGAGTAAACTTATGAGGTATGATTATACCATTTTGGACAAGAAGGGGAATGAGAATATAGTTGCTGATAGTTTATCCAAAATGCATGAAGAAAGGGCGGAAGTGCTAGCTATAACTATTGTTGTTCCTCTATGAATGCAACAACTTATAGCTTCTTATGAAGGAGATAATCATGTGATTGAATTAGCTATTTGCACGGTTGGACCTCATGAATATGAATCGGTCAGTGGAATATTAAAGCAATGTTCTAAAAGGCGGTAGGCGGGAGGCGGGTGACCGGGGGGCCTAGCACCTAGTGGGCCTAGGCAGGATTTTTTATTGTAAGTCAATTTTAATATTTTATCTTACATTTATCCAAACAAAACAATAATATAAAGCAAAACAATCTATAATAAAGATAATAAAAGTCTTTGCTTAAAGTTCAAACACATCCATATTGTTAATGTCAAAATTCAAACACAAACATGCAATTATTCAAAGTTCAAACATGTTTTTAACACATTAGTTTTATTCATAAATAAGATTGCTATTAAATAATAAAATTTAAAATTTCAAAGAATTTAATTCAATAGTAAAACTTAAGAACTAAACATAAATTTAAGAATTATATTGAATTAAACTAAATATTACAAATATATCATCATTTATATAATTTGAAGTGGTACAAGTTCAAAAAATTATAACTATAATAAAATTATCCATTTTGATATTGTTTACTTCTTGTTGTGATTTGATATGCTACAGCCTGTATTATGAATAGATAAATCATTAGAAAAATTAATATATCAAGATTTGGTTTGGGTAGTTATTAAAATAAAAAAACGCCTAGATCTCGTTTAATTTCTTGGAGGGATTTTTTTGCCGCCTTAAGCCTAGTTGAGGCGCTAGGGGGACTAGCGCCTAGGCGAGGCGCCAGGAGACCTAGCGTCTAGGCGGGGCGCCAAGGGGGGGTCTAGCGCCTAGGCGGAAATTTTTAGAACACTGTATTAAAGTATAAAGGAAAATGGGTGGTTGGTATTAATGGTGACCTTCAAACACATATCTTTGAGGAACTGCATTGTAAGGGAGTAGGAGGCCAGGTGTTGCTGCCACTATAAGAAGAGTGCAACAATATTTTTCTTGGGATTACAACATGATATCTTGACTTGGGTAGCTGAATGTGATACTTGTCAAAGAATTAAAGCTGAGTATCTTCCTTACCCAGGACTTTTGCAGCCTCTTCCCATTCTAGAAATCTTTTGGAAGGACATCTCTATGGACTTCATTACTGGATTGCCCAACTCTCGGGGATTTGAAGTTATATGGGTGGTGAGTAGATATAGCCATTTTGTTGCCTTGTCAAACCCTTTTTCAGCCAAGCAGGTAGCTCTTTCTTTCTTTGAAAACATCTTTAAGTTGCATGGATAGCTACAATTGTTAGTGATCAAGATCAATTGTTCCTTAGTGAATTTTGGCAATATTTATTTAGACTATTGGGTACAAAATTGCATATGAGCACAGCCTACGATCCTCAAAGATCAGGGTGTACCGAAAGGATAAACTAGTGTGTTGAGCAATATTTGAGAGACAACTGGACACTCACCAAAGAAATGGAATACTTGGTTAACAATGACAGAATGGTGGTTCAATACTACTTATCATTCAGCTCTTGGTACTACACCCTACAAGGCTGTTTATGGAAGACCTGCACAACTGTTAATACTAAGATAGCCGCAGTAGCAAAATTTATTGAAGAGAGAAAGGAACAGTTGATAGTACTAAAGCAAAACTTGGAAAGAGCTCAACAAAGAATGAAATCCATGGCTGATGCAAGGAGGATAGAGAGAATTTTTAATGTGGGAGATTATGTTTATCTCAAACTTCAACCTTATAGACAAAGTTCAGTGGCTCTAAGGAAGGACCTTAAGTTATCTCCTAAGTTTTATGGGCATTTAAAGTGTTTGACAAGATGGGGGAAGCAGCGTACAAGTTGAAGGGACCTTTGAGGATTGTTAACAGAAGAATAATTATGAAAAAAGGCCAGCAATTTACTCAAAGAATGCTAGTTTGGAGGACTCTGCATGGGAAGATGAAGATAGAATGACTCATTATTTCCCAGATTTTGATTTGAATCCATGAGGACATGGACTATTTGGAGTGATGGAGTGTGTCATAATTATAATATCAAGTAGTTGATAGTGTAAGTTATTTCTAGATATCAGCAGTTACCTATATCTAAGTAGCAGTTAATTATTAATAGTTACTAACAGTTATGTTTTAAATAATTTTAACAGCAGCTAGGATGTTGTGGTATGGATATTGTGTATTTTCAGATTTCCGTCCTAATGAATATTCTGCAGTTCTCTCTAATTTCCTCTCTATTCTACTTTTCTTTCTCTAAATCTCTATCTTTTTCTAAATCATCTCACTTCTTGTTTTACTTTTCTTCATCAATTAAATTCAGTTTTATAATACAGATCACAAATTTAGATTGCGACAGAAAATTATAACTTAGTTTCGGAGTCCATGATATTTTATATTGCATACAATGCTGTGTTCTTATTCCAGTTCTGCATACCAAAATTATCAACTTTTTAGGTAGCAGTGCTGTCAATCCTACAGTGCCTATAGCTATAAGCTACATTGATGTATGTTTTACTTTGACGACTGATTGTACTGCTAAAATTCGTTTAGAAACCTTTCAGATTATGAAAGTATTATCTTTTGTAGTTCGATATTGATATTTTTCTTGATCACCTGCAGCGATATGAAATTGTGAATGGTCTCCTTGAAGTTGAAGGATTTTCAGATGAGGGTTCAGATAACCAGAAAATTGTTCAATCAACCGGAGGTATTTCTGAGTTATTGGCTCTTACTAATATATTAGACGAATTTCTGAACCAAATAAGAAAATATTTTCTTACATGCAGAAAAAGGTGTGCCAAATTTCTGGCTCACTGCAATGAAGACTAATGATTTACTAGCCGAGGAGGTAAGGAATGGAGCAAATCCACTGGCTTTTATCTGTTCTCCTTTCAAATTAATTGAACTTTTGCTTATTCTAAACTTTTTCAATTTTATCAACCCAGATTTTGGAGCATGATGAAGGAGCTCTCCAGCATCTTAAAGATATCAAATGGTATAGGATTGATGGTTCCAAGGGTTTTAAGCTTGAGTTCTTCTTCGATCCTAATCCATATTTTAAGAACTCTGTGCTGACAAAAACATATCACATGATTAATGAGGACGAGCATATTTTAGAAAAAGCAACAGGGTAATACTGCTCGATTCCTTTTAGTCATATTTCTGAAGGGGTTCTGTTAATAAAGTGCATATTTTAATTGTATTGGACTCGGTATCTTGCAGGACCGAGATTGAATGGTTCCCAGGGAAAATCTTGACTCAAAAGATCGTGAGGAAAAAGCCAAAGAAGGGATCCAAGAATTTGAAGCCAATCACAAAAACTGAAGATTGTGAAAGTTTCTTCAACTTTTTCGATCCACCACAAGTTCCTGAAGATGAAGATATTGATGAAGAAACAGTAAGTTCAACATAATATACTGATTTCAGAAGTCAGAAAAAACATTAATGTATTTTCCCATTTTTTTTGTGTATTCATGATGAATGATTCTTTACTGTATTCTTTAAACAGGTTGAAATTCTTCAGAATCAAATGCAACAAGATTACGAGATTGGGTAAGTAGTGTGTATACTGGTTTGCTTACATTAAACTGAGGTGGTGCAATATAAGGTTTATAAACTGCTTAATATTTTGAACTTCCGACTATTTGTTTGGCATCTGAAGGTGGGACAAATCATACTTGAATAACTTGGATAAATTGCATCTTAGTCCTAGTCTGTTATATATATATATGTGTGTGTGTATTGCTTGAAGCAGCCTTCAAATCGTTATTTTGTTCGGGCAATTTATCACTCAATCTAATGATGAGTTTAGTGCTCTTATCTCAGATGTAGTCCTACTATCTTTCTAAGATTTCTAGAACACCCTTAAAATTGTAAGATTTTGTCTGTGAATCCATTTTACTAGTGGGTATACTTTGTCTCGTATGTATGAATCTTGAATTGTTTTGTATGACAAAAGGGTAGTTCCTGGGTTAAGTTATTCAGAGTTACTGATACTTATATGTTTAGCAACTGAGTGGACACTGATGTTTGTTGGCAGCTCAACCATACGCGACAAAATCATTCCTCATGCTGTCTCTTGGTTTACCGGGGAAGCTGTTCAGGACGAAGAATTTGAAGACACTGAAGATGACGAAGATGGTGATGAAGCGAATGATGAGGACGAGGATGAGGGCGATGAAGATGAAAATGAAGAGGATGAAGATGAAAATGAGGAGGGAGGGAGGAAGAAGGTACTTCATATGCTAGGTCTGACCTAGAACAAGTTGTAGCTGTTTAAGGGTTACTATGCATGATGCCGTTATTGTTACTATATATATATATATATATATATATATATATATATATATATATTACCATTATCCACTATGGATTTACTCATTAATTATTTTTTACCTTCAGAAGGGTGGAATAGCGCTAGAAGAGGTAGATTAGCAGGGTGGTCTCCCCTCTCAACTCCTAGCAAGGATATTTTGAGATTGGATTGGAATCCATGAACAGTAATCATGTTGTGCTTTTCTTTCCTTCCAACTTTTTCTTGTTACATTGGTTTATTTGTCATGTGGGATATTTCCTTTCATATTTTTTAATTTTTTATTCTTTAGGAAGTTGATTTTTCCTTAGATTGCCAATTCAGTCATATAGCAATATAGGATCCCTTTCTGTTGGCTTGTTCTTTTTACTTTATTTGTTCGTCTTCTTGGGTTTCCTGTTCGTGTTGTGTTTTGAAGAAAATGTAAAACCATAAATTAATATATGTTTTTGTAAATGAATGATTACCAATTTATGGTTGTGATGCTCTGGTCTCCTTTTAGCAACAAATAGAGTGAACTTATATTGGAAAATAGCGTGGTACAAATATGTTTTGATGGTTTCAAAAATTAACGAGAGTACTTCAGTCAGTCAGGTGCCATCTCAAGTGCAGGCCAGGCCTGGTACAAACAAGCTGCAGACCATGGGTTTCCCAAATCTGCTAGAGAGAAATAGTGGGCAATAGCAATTTAGCAAGCCGCTTCAATCAATTTATATGGTGCAAGATATTCCTGAATCAAGGCCCCCCCCCCCCCCCCCCCCCCAAAACACAGAAATGAAACATAAATGTAGTCAAGGTTCAAATGAAAGAATCCGAATTAATTCTGCAATTATTTGTGAACAAAAAACCGAGGTGTATCAATAACAGCTCATTTTTGTTGCTACAAGATTTTAATTTATGTTCTGTACTTTCTCATTCTACACTAATATCCCCACTGAAATGTGAAAGCTAAGCAAAAAAAGAAAAAAGAAGAAAAGGGGGGGGGGGGGGGAGGGGGGATTTCCTGCTATAATCCACCCCAGTTCATGAAATTCTTTACCTCGTCGTACAAAACTAAAATAGCAGCGGCACCAGTACTCCTAAACATATTTGAAAGAGCACCACGGTAAAATGAAGCCAGCCCCTCTGTCATATAAATCTTCCTCCAGCACTCCAGGGTGCTTCGGTACATGGGCTGTTGTAAGCCGGATTGCATCATCATCCTCCTCCGAACAGTATCCAGTGGATATGACAGCAATCCAGCAGAGGTTGTGACTGCCTGAGCTGCTACCCATCTCTTCCAAAGTGCCACCTCTACATTTGAATCTTCTGACATCCTTTCTTTTATGGTATCAAAACCGCCAAAGTAAAGGCCACGATGAACAACCATCCCATGCAGAGACGCAGGAAGGCCTCTGTAAATCCCTCGGATTCCATCTTTCTGTCTTATGGTACTTAGGAAATGGTAGATACCTCGAAATTGACGAGCCTCAGCTCTTCCAAGGTCAGCAGCTAGGCGGGTGTGTGCAATATCAAGAGGATAAACGATTATCAGTGTTGTACAACCGGCTGCAGCCCCCGCAACGAAGTTTGCAGGTGTACCAGTTAGAAAATGACCCTCTTGAAATAATCCACCACGTAAGATGTTTCGATATAGATCCTGAAGACAGAATTTTAGTCAGTACTTCTTTTCTTACTAAATTTCAGCTAGAATGAGATAAACATGAGCTCTATTAGTTGCATCTAAAGAACACAAACAACAGATAGAATCATACTTTTAAGAGAATTCGATAGTAAGCTTGTAGACGTCACTTTCAAACCAATTATGCACTTCTTTGGAAACATTTTATTTATATTAAGTTATAATTCCTCTTTGCAATCATCTAGCAAGTAGTAGCCAAGTCCAAATACAAGCAAAAGCAAGTAACACCCACTTTCTTAGGCAAAAGTATTGACAATAATAAGTCCCTTTAAATTGTAAATATTAAATCAATCCCCCTTGCAATCTTTTCTTACTGTTCATCTAAAGCTTCTAATTCGAGTGGCAGCTATAACAGTTAAATCTTGATGCTCTCTTAGACAATTAGCACATAGTTAATGCATAAGGAGGGTGATCACATCTCATGAGAAGAGAGAGATCCTGCAAAGATAGGCCCCTCTTTCTTTTTTTACTTTTTTTTGGCACATACTGAAAACGTGCTGAAAGCATATAACAACAGTACACTTTTGTAACTACAGCACATTTGTAAATTATATTTTCAGCTATATAAAATATATTTGCAATATGATATGTCAATATGTTTTCAAAGGCATCTTAAAATCAGTATAGAGAAAAACTAGTATAAAAATCAAGTGACGGAACAGGTGGCTTTATAGGTCATGTTGCAGGGGAAGGACAATATCTTGGTAGCTCTAGACGGAAATAATCGCTCCAGTCCTGTATTACTGTGAGAAACGTTCATCTAAATGATTTTTCTTGTTACATCATTCTTATATCTGAAAATTTGTATCATCATCCCAAACTTACTGGGGAA
The DNA here is from genome assembly GCA_016801055.1 of Panax notoginseng. Taxonomy (NCBI): domain Eukaryota; kingdom Viridiplantae; phylum Streptophyta; class Magnoliopsida; order Apiales; family Araliaceae; genus Panax; species Panax notoginseng. The sequence continues at coordinate 193,625,399 of CM029018.1, forward strand.
AAGAGAAAAGAATCTGTTACAGTCTATAAGCTTTGACTTGTGAAATTTGGACTCTTATCTGGGGCTTGATGGATTTATCCATAAACAAATTCCTTACGCCTTCGATAACTTCAGTAATGGAGAGCTATTAAAAAACTTGCTTCTATTAAATGGTGGAGATCTAGTCAAGTCTTAGGTTACAACAAAAATTTATTGGATGTGAGACATCATGGTCTGGGAAATTCTAGGGGTTTTGGTGCTCCATTGAAGGAGAGGCCTTGAAATTCATCTAAATATAAATTTTTTATCAAGCTGGCACCTAACAACGTGCTAACAAAAGTTTCAAATTCCTGTTAATAGGTATATTTATGTTGTGTGAGTTTCAATCAATAGCTCAAAATTGAAGTAAATTCCCGGGAGGGCTCTAGGATGTTTAAATCACTGAAAGTGGTCAACAACCAATATTAATTACTGTAATTGCTACTTCTACTGCTGCTACTACAGTCTCAACTAGCCTGTTATTCTAATAAGGGGATAATCAGGATTATAACCCATGTAGAGTTAATTGACTGTACTACATTCAACAATTTATCCTTGGGCATGCCATTAGAGCGTTTCTTCTGTTAATGTTTCTATCTGTTATTTTAAAACTAAAAACCAAAACAAGTTTCTCATAAAACAAGGCTAATACTAAGTTGGTATAGAAAATTGCCACTAACATCACTGATGTTAATGCCATATACCAATACTACTGTCAAGAAAACTCCCTTCTCTTCTGAATTATCCTTTCCTTCCTTGTAATGAATATAAGAGTGTTAATTGAGGAATGAGGATAACGAGGACATTGACAATCTCACACAAAAAATCTAATCACGATAGTATAGGAGTACTTCATTGTTTCTCTATAAAGCCGACTATTACGCTAAGTCCAGATATAAACATGTGAATCCTCAACTAGAAGCATTATAACCACTGACCATACCCCACAGACTACCCTTCTTGCCTCGACAAAATCATTCATATAAGGCCGCACCATTGTATCTACTTAAAGCTCCAGACAAGCTCAGTTTCCGACTCTACTTAGTATCTCACATTTCTGCAGTTTCCTATCCCGCCGTCTAGCTCTATCTATCATAAACCTGAGAAAGTATTGAAGTACTCAAATTGATAAACTAAGGACTATATCTCTAGTTATCCAATAAATAATAAGGGAAGAAACATCTGCTTTGCTTGCAGTGATCGGCCTAACCAACCAAACCCCAAACTGAAAAAAGGAGTAATTGAAACCAGCAGAAAACCTCCATTACAGTTACAAAAACATTAAAGATTATTCCAAAGGGGGGAAAAATGAACATATGGCTAAACCCTGACATTAGAGATGAGTAGATGACGATTTCATATGATGGAGTACCAAATACGTTGCGAGGACAAAATGGAAATAACTCTAGTCTCCAAACATGAACTCTACAAATAATAGTTACCTTCTTGTTAGACCAACTATATAAAGTATTCTTTAAAGGTTTGAACGAAGAACACATCCGTACATCAAAATCAAAACTTACAAACCAACCACCAAAATCAATACAAAAGCAAATATAGAAATTAAAAAGAAAAACATTTACGCTCCTTTCACCTCAAGAGTCATTACAAGAAACAAACTAAGTGGGACATCAACAAACACATTCATTTGCACAAAAAGATGTTTCCTTAATCCAATCCGTACATAAATAGATAGATACACATAATTAATCCAATATGAAATGTGTAAAAATAGTACCTTGAGAGAGAAATTCAGGGCAACTGATGGGTAATACCGAAGAACACTGCTACCATTGCCTCTCCAAAGAGAGAGAATGCCTTCTTCTCTAACTGTACGGACAATACAATCAAACATTCCCTTGAATCTCTTATGTGGGCCAGAAAGAATGGCAACATTGCTCTCTTGGGTCTGTAAAAGAAGCTTAGCCCTCTCGATTGGAGCAACAATGGTGTGAACCACACCACCCATAACCGCCCCAGCCATTAGATCTCTGTGGAAATTTGTCAACCAGTTGGCCTGCACTGTTGATCTTGAAAACCCATTTCCCAATTTAGAGTCACTGCTGCTCTCCCCTCCCTCTTCCTCCGCAGCCATCGTATTTTTCTCTCTCCAAAATACAAAACCCCAACCCACAAGTTTGTATATCTATATATATATATATATATATATATATATATATATATATATATATATTCAAGCTAACTCCTGATTCTCTTTTGATTCTTCTCTTCTGATAATCTATAAAAAAAAATGGGGCCGAAATTCACTCCAGGCGGTTCATTTTGCGATGAATTCCTGATCAGGAATACTCATTGAGGTTTCAAATCGGGGGCTGCCATTGAAATCTGGATAGAAAGAGTGCAGATACCAAAATCTGAGACTTCTTTTTTTGGGACAATATGAAAGAAATGCTGAGGCCCAAGAGGACTCCCCTCTTCCCCCAGAAATGACTCCAACAAACCACCAATCTCCATTTTCTTCTCTTTTAGCATAATTTTTGGTATCAAAGTAGTTAATTTATTTTAAAATATACGATCATTTTTAATTTTTTTAAGTGAATTTATAATATTTTAAAATTTCAAAAAAAAAAACTTTATAAATGATACAATGACATATTCTAAACTATTTTTAAAACATTACTCTCTATTTCTAGTTCAAAAAAATGGTTTCATTTGCAAAAGAATTTTATTATAAAAAAAGAGAGTACCACAATCTCTTTCACTAACATTAATAATAGTAAAATGATATATATGTCTATTTGACGAAATTAGATTGCGAATAACGTGAAAATGTGTTATAAGATAGAATAAATTAAATTAGAATCCTTCTTAATTCATACTTATGGAAATTTAAAAGTAGGAATGAGTCCCAACCTCGTGCGAGGAAACTTGAAAATATCAAATTTTATTTGTGAATTTTCTTTTTTTATTGTTAATTATCATTAGTTGATTAACAATTTAGCTATTTTGGGATAATACAAAAGCAAAATTTTTCAACATTATTATTTTCTAATTACCAATGAAACTCTTTTTTGTGGTAGACAGAGAGTATTAATTATAAATTTTGTTGTTTTTAAAATTCAAATAAGTCCAATCTAGTTTTAAAAGTATTTCATAATCATTTTAAAAAGTCAAACTTAATCTTTTGATTTGTATAGAAAGAGTATTCTATCAAAGATAAAAAAGGAAAGTTGAATTTTTTTATAGGTTAAGAAATTCATATTAATGAACTTTGTAGGTATTTTTAACTAAACTTTGTTCTTCATCCAAAATAAAATATGATATTTTTCCAAATAATAGTAAAAAATTTCCCAAGGTCTTGAGGATGAATTACACTTATTATTCTAATTTTCTTGAAAATATTAATTCACTAGATCCTTTAATTGGATAATAAAAGTTTAACTCACTATGATCCGATTACCAGTTGTATTACTTTAAAAACCATTTTAAGTTTTATTTTCTTGTTCCATTTTAGCACCAAGCAAATATATTCTGGCTTTAACAAGATCCAACAGTACTGAATCTATTTATTTAGCAGAAACTTAATATTTTCTTCTCTTTTTTTTTTTTTTTTTGATAACATGGACTTTCTCGACTGCAGTCGGATTAATCTTTACAAACTCAGATAAATTTTTTCTCAACCGCAATCGGACTAAACTGCACAAACCCAGATAAACCTTTTCAAATTTTCACATTCTAACTTTAACAAGATCCGACCAATCTCTCGGGAATGCATGGGGCACCATGTCTCGTGCAAACTAGCTAGTAAGAAAGCAAGACTTACAATGTACATATGATTTATAAGCATAACTTATAGCGTTTGATACTATTTTGATTTATAAGTCAGAAATTAAGTTAAAATAAAATATGAAGGTGTTTGGCTAAAATAACTTATAAGTTAAAATAAGATATAAATACTATTAAAAATTTTAAGAGCAAAACCGTCTTTACATTTGGTCAAATTTACTTATTTTAAAATGACTTATAAGTTATTTTTTAATAAGTTGAATTTCGTACTTATCAAAAATGACTTATAAATCAATAAGTCAAAAAATAAGCTAGTCACCACAAACACTCAACACTAAAAAACAAACTTATAAGTTAGTCTAAGTTGTTGCCAAACATGAATAAGTCATTTGCCATTATTACTCTGTTTGGTACTGACTTATTTTTCTACTTTTAAATTAATTTTTAAATAAAAAAATATTTATGACTTATCTTAAATTGACTTATAAGTCATTTTAAAATAAATTAGTTCTCCTTTTTTATTTTATCCTTCTTTTTATTAATGTCATTTTTAATAATATTTATATTTGATTCAATTTATAAGTCATAAAACATATCCATAATTTGTCTAACTTAATTTCTCATTTATAAGTTTCATTGATGCCACACGACTTGTACTTATAACTTTAACCCAACTTATAAGTTAATGTATATTTTAATTTAAGTCATTTTTAAAAAGGCCGTTGCCGAACGGGAGAGGGAAAGATCGGATTTTTTTAACAACTTTCTATTGGGAAGAGATGACTCTGAGGTGCCTTTTAGCGGAGGTCAATTGAATTTTTTCGTTCATGAACAAAATTTAAATCTTTTTCTATGTTTTCCCCCACATAATTATCTACATTTCTTTCGTACAATTCTCGGTCACAATTCACGAGATTGGCTTCAATTGTGAACCCTAATTTCAGTTATTCTTTAGGGGTTTCTGTGGAACAATTTATAATTTGCCATTACTAGACTCCATTAATAGTTTTGTAGTTGGTTATAGAATAGGGGGTTTGCTGTATGGTTTAAAGAAAAGAGTTTTGGGAATATCGCGTTTATATGTGCATATGCTTGTATATAGTAGTGTATTTTGAGGCCCTATTCAGTTTACCTCTTTATAGCTGGGCTTTGCTTTTTATTTTTCTATGCTTTGTGGGATTTTTGTAAGGTTACCTTAATATTAAATAGGAATGTTATCTGTAGCTTTTAGATTGTTTTTGTTAGGTGGCATTTTTTTATATTCTGAATTGTGATTTTTTATGAAGCACGAGTATTTGGGTAAAGATTACATTTTTTTTAGCTTCTGTAGCTTCTTTATGTTTAGTTTTTATGTACGATTTTCTGTAGATCATGTAAAAATGAAATGTACTTATTATAGATCACCTTATCATGAAAATTCGGCATAGTTAAGCTGCTAGAGTTTTCTTGTTTGTATTAATGATCTAATGCAGACTTTTCCGTGATAAGTATAGGGATCATTTATCATCTTATTATGCTTTATTTCCTTGAAACAGGTTGCAAAGAAGAAACCACACTTGAAGCAGTTAAACAAGTTGTCTGCTAGGTCTTATCTCACTTCACGAAAGTTAGGAGCTGCCGGAGGTATGTACCTACTGTTGTCCGTCAAAACCTATGATTATACGTCATTGTTGTACTTATTTTGTTAACCAGAAACCACTTCTATTTTCATTTTTCAATTCCTACTATTTCAAGCAACAATGGATCAGTGGAGTTAATTTCATCACCTTAAGTGACAATTTTTTTTTGTAAGAACTTTATTTCCTCTTTAAAAGTGATAAAATAGTCGAATTGAAAACTTTTCATTCTGTAACATTGTTGTTCGACAACATATTGGATGTTGCCATCCTGTTTTGCTAGAAGTTCATTATATAGCTTCTTTTTCTAATAAAAATAGAAAATGGATAGTTTTAAAGGTTTGAAGACTATGTATAGAGTTCTCTTGATGTAGGACAATGATGGAGGAAAAAATAAAGGAGGTTAGAAGAAGGTAAAAGGATAATGATTCAATAATTTTCCATGATGGATTACAATTGTTTATATAGGAATAGGAAAAACCCTAAAACTTGGAGGCTAAGTAAAATATTAAGTAACCTAATTAAATAAGGAAATAAACTCATAGGAATTACCTACTACCTTTAATAATTAATATTCTAGAGTATTCTAATAATATAATTAAATATATCCTAATATTATCTACTAAATAATCTAATTACATTAAAATCATCCATCAATAATAATAACCCAATAATATTAAATTTCTCTTGCTTCCACCAAAGAATGTTGATGCATTGTGCCATCACCTCAATAGTCAAGTGATTTTTGTCTACTTATTTTCAGGCTAGGACTTGAATATTTGACCTAGATGATCCTTTTTAGATGGCATTTATTATGTGGATGATCATGAAGGCAAGAAATTATTTGGACGTGATGATTTTAGATTTTAGATTTCTTTCTTGAATATGCCTGATGACAGTTCATCGTCTTTTTTGATGATACTGAATGCATAGCCACAATTTCATACAATGACGCCGGATATGGCCATACTTATTTCACGAAGCGGTGATCTCTTTTAAAAAATTGCAAATGAAATTATTGTATTGGACTGGTCTCTTTATATTGCGACTTTTGAGCATTAGAAGTTTGGGAATCATACTATTAGGGAGATGGACAGATATTTTGCTATTTCTAAAAGAAGAATCATTGAAGCAATCACCATATTATGTATTTTCTTTGCTTGGTTTTCCAATTGCACTGCAACATCTTATTTCATGCTTTATGGACGGAGAGTTTATTTTTTGACTTAGCTCTGTTAATTTACCGCATAGCTGATCATATTGCTAAGCTATAGTGCAGCTAATGCCTCAATTTGTTGATGATATGGATTCGAGTCATAAAGCATTTTTTAAACCCTGCTCATTTAAGAAATACAATAGCAAATTTCTCCAACCTAATTGGTGCTCAGCAAGGGTATTTGTTCTTCTTTGTATCACTTGGCATACTAGCTTCTTTCTCCACAAACCCCCATTTCAGCGAGGGTATTTGTTCTTAGTATCAAGGACAAATAACATGAGAGTTGAAAATCACGAGGAAAGCATAGTCCTCTCTAATATAACATGTACAATGACTATAAAGTCAATATTCTGTTCTTTTTGGCGGATGTTGAGATGCATCTTGGAATATATGTTCTTGAATTTTCTTTACTTTATATGTTTCCAAAACAATTAGAGCAAGGCTGCTCAATTCTTTGGGGGTACTCTTTATAAAGCATTTTTTTAAAGAGAATATATTATCTCTCTGCTCTTCAATACAACAAAATGGTTTATTGAATTCTCTCCCTCATTATTGTGCAGTAAATGGTCTTCTTAGTGCTCCTCGTAGGTTTCAATCGAGTTATGTTGAAAGTTTCGCTCGCAAATTACGTGATGCAGAGGCATCACTTGATTCTGCTATTCTTAAAGAGCTTTATAAGCAAAATGATCCGGAGGCAGTGATAAGATATTTTGAGAGTCAACCTTCATTGCACGCCAACCAGTCAGCAGTTGCCGAATATGTAAAGGCATTGGTTAAAGTTGATAGGTTGGATGAAAGCGAGTTGCTTAAGACATTGCAGAGAGGTGAGTGTGTGATGTGAATTTCTTATTGGTGTTTTGTCCACTCTTAGACGTTTTTTGTTTCCTTGTTTTGTTGGTTCTTATAACCTGTTAAGTCCTTGTCGGAGTTAATACTTTTGTTGCACGAGGAAATTACATTTTGGTATTAAACTCTTAATTGTATTTGTACTTAATCATTCTGTTACCAGTACCTACACGGTACACCCTCAATTGATTGTCATGGTTCAAACCCATTTTTATGGCACATATTAAGGCATTCAGAAAACACAAATGGAATTGATACTTTTGTAATATGGTTTTGCTTAAACTATTATTTAGCTTTGTCTGACAATGTATGCTACAGCATTGTGAAGCAATAAGAAGTACTTCTGTTATATAATTGATAAATGAGTCTTGTATAGCGTATTGCCAAATTGCAAAGTGCGAACTACATTCCTAGAAGTCATCTGTTGATGGAGGTGAAGAACATAAGAAACAGATGGACGTGTTTAAGTGTTTAGCTAGATTTTGTGGCCTGTTCATATTTTTCTTTGTTTTTGAACTGCAAGGACTTTGTTCATCCTCCAAAGAAAATTTAGCAATTGATTTCATGTCTTCAATTTTGCTGTCAAATTTTCTCTTTGATAGCAAATTAATTATTGTCAAATTTTCTCTGACAGGAATTTCTGGTACTAGTGTCCCGATGTTAGGGGAAGAAAGTATCGGTGGCATTACAGCTTTTAGAAATGTGGGGAAAACTACTAAAGATGGTATCCTAGGAACTCCTAATGCTCCTATACATATGGTGGCTGCCGAAGGAGGACATTTTAAAGAACAGTTATGGCGTACTTTCCGAACTTTAGGCTTGGCCTTTCTCTTGATTTCAGGTGTTGGAGCACTGATTGAGGATAGAGGAATCAGTAAAGGTAGCTAATTTTTCATTTTCTTGTGCTTTTATAATTGGATAGGCATATTCCATCTTTTGTTGTTATTTTCCCTTTTCAGGACTCGGTCTCAATGAAGAGGTGCAACCCAGCATGGAGTCTAAAACAAAATTTAATGATGTAAAGGGAGTTGATGAAGCAAAAGCTGAGCTAGAAGAGATTGTTCACTACCTTCGAGACCCCAAGGTATTTAACTGAATTTCTGACATTGTTGTTAGAAACTAACCCAGATTCCTTTTCCTGCTCTCCTCATGTATAAAAGCATTTTAACTTGTAACTAGGAAACCGAGTATTACTGCGATCATGTATACTTTGCTCCATTTCCTGTGAAGTCCCCTTTTCACAAGAAATCAAGTATTACTGTAATATTAACTTGCCCTGCTGTCTCTTCATGTATAGAAGTATTGTAACCGGTAACTATAAAATCGAGTATTACTGAAATCATGTTTACTTTGCTCCATTTCTTGTGAGTTGCGATTTGGATTCTGAAGTTTAATAATATCTAGTTAAGATGTAAATTTATAACTTTGTTCTTAGCCCTCTTGTTTGTTTACAGCGGTTCACTCGTCTTGGTGGGAAGCTGCCAAAAGGAGTTCTCCTCGTTGGTCCTCCTGGCACTGGCAAGACTATGTTAGCAAGGGCTATAGCAGGAGAAGCTGGGGTTCCATTCTTCTCATGCAGTGGCAGTGAGTTTGAAGAGATGTTTGTTGGTGTTGGTGCCCGGCGAGTGAGAGATCTATTTTCGGCCGCAAAGAAGAGGTCACCGTGCATAATATTCATTGATGAGATAGATGCCATAGGAGGTAGCCGCAATCCGAAGGACCAACAGTACATGAAAATGACTTTGAATCAGTTGCTCGTTGAACTGGACGGCTTCAAACAAAATGAAGGGATTATAGTAATTGCTGCAACCAACTTCCCTAAATCATTGGATAAAGCACTGGTGAGACCTGGACGGTTTGATCGTCACATTGTTGTTCCAAATCCAGATGTTGAAGGTCGGAGGCAGATCATGGAATCTCACATGTTGAAGGTACTATTGCTGTTGAAGAGTAAATCCTTTTTTTATCTTATTAAAAATAAAACATGATTTGGAAATTAGTGAATGTCTCTTTTGGGCTGAAAACGAGGGTAACCGAACCAGATAGGGGATAACTGGATCGGAAGTAACAACTATGCTCAGATTTGACTGCCTCAAAATTTCTTTGTTCGCATACAATTTCTCTCCGATCAAATTATAGTCAAACTGGTCACGAGTTTTCTAGTATATTCAATTTTGAGCAGACACATGATACTGAGCTTTTTAATACAGATTAATATCAAATCAAACTTATTATTTCTCAAAACGAGTAAATATTTTTTAATTTACAACTTTACAAGAATAGAAATAGAATTACTACTACAAGTGAAAAACAAAAGGAAAAATAAAAACTAATTATTTTAATTTTATTCTAGTTTGTATACTTTTTCTGATTATGTATTGAGCATGAGTTTGAGTATGTATCGAGTATATGTTTGAGTATGATCAGATGCCAACAGCCAATGTTAGCCATTGTCCTGGAAGAATATAAGTTCATGGTGGACAATATTATGTTCTTATTGCGTTGACTTCTTGATAGAATTACTACTATTATGTGTCATACACTTGCAAGTGAACTATTTATGGCTCCTTACCTTACTTTAACAACAATAATATTTAAAATTAGGGAGTGGAAAGGGGAAATAAGTGAAAGAAGAGCTGGCACAAGATTGACCTGTGTGCAAAAAGAAAAGGGTGACATGAGATTAGATGGCACTCCTTATCCAAATCTAATGTCATCGTGCATGAGCTTGGGTTGCCATATCCTGAGTGTGGCATTTCATCACCGTCCAAGGATGGTGCGCAAGTGAATGTGCTTGCTGGTTTGACATTTTAGTCACTGTATTTGATTCGCTCTTACAAATTTCCGTCTCCACAAATGTAAGACATGCTTTTAATTAAATTTTCCAGATTATAACTGCAATTTGTATATGACAATGTGTTATGTTGGCTAGTGTCACTTTAAAGAAATTGAACTCTTGCCCATGCCCTCAATGCATGTTGTGGAGTGTAGACTCTTTCTATACTGTGAAAAAAAACATGCCCAAATAATAACTGTTGTCTACAAGAATTCTATGAAACTGTAGTTTCTATTAAAATACCTATAATCATAATGTGTGATCAAACACCATTTGACAGGTTCTGAAAGGAGGAGATGTTGATTTGATGATAATTGCAAGAGGAACTCCTGGATTCTCAGGTGCCGATCTTGCAAATTTGGTCAACATTGCAGCTCTCAGGGCTGCAATGGATGGTGCCAAAGCAGTGAGCATGGCTGATTTAGAGTATGCCAAGGACAAGATCATGATGGGAAGTGAGCGCAAATCAGCTGTTATATCGGATGAATCGAGAAAGCTAACAGCTTTCCATGAGGGTGGCCATGCTTTGGTGGCAATCCATACTGATGGTGCTCTACCAGTACACAAGGCAACAATTGTTCCACGTGGTATGGCTCTTGGCATGGTTTCTCAATTACCTGACAAGGATGAGACAAGTATATCCCGTAAGCAGATGCTTGCTCGGCTTGATGTTTGCATGGGTGGTCGAGTTGCGGAAGAGCTTATCTTTGGAGAAAATGAAGTTACTTCAGGTGCATCTTCTGATCTCAAGAAAGCAACCAGCCTTGCTAGAGCGATGGTTACAAAATATGGCATGAGTAAACAAGTTGGAGTTGTTACTCACAACTACGATGACAACGGAAAGAGTTTGAGCACCGAGACTAGGCTTCTCATAGAGAAGGAAATGAGAGAATTATTGGAAAGGGCATACAATAATGCGAAAACCATTCTCACAACCCATCACAAGGAGCACCATGCACTTGCTAATGCATTACTTGAGCACGAGACGCTTAGTGGAAGTCAGATTAAGGCCTTACTTGCTCAGGTCAACTCTGACCACCAGCAGCAGCAGCAGCAGCAGCTAGTTGCACCTCAGAGCACTTCACAGTCCAACCCAGTTCCCCTGTCAGGACCCTCTGCTGCAGCATCTGTAGCAGCAGCTGCAGCCAAGGTGAAAGGAGTTGCTCCTGTTGGATCTTAGCACGGGACAATGGTAAGACTCATGTTCATATTATTCAGAGGCACTTATTTTTCCTTGGGAGAAATTTAGTTTGACCGGCTGCGCCACTTAGGTCCTATTTATTTATGTACCATTGTGAGTGTGGAAGTCAAATTTGTAGAAGATTAATCCCAGGAAGTTCATCATGTCAAAATGTAGCAGTTATTTATGGCCATTGGACAAAAATATCACCCCTTTGATTTTATTTAGCCGTACTCTTTAACTATAATGAATTTCGCTTAGCTTCTAGAACCCCCCCCCCTCCCAACTTTTGTGGGATTGTTTTCTTAAATGAGAGCAACTGAAGTGGTTGATCTTGAATGATTTGCATGTACATTATAGTTTGTGTATACCACTGTTGAATTGGTCTTTTGACAGAGAACATACATTCTTTAAATTCATTGGCTTGATGAAGTTCCTTTATTGAAGAATTCTTTCTGTATCTTCGCACAAATCATATTGAGCTCTAGAACAGTTTCCTCATGGGGTAATTCCAGAAAGTTTACAGAGAGACTGGAGTTTTGGCCAATCCTTCATGAAGGCAAGACAGCCATCTTGAGTTTACAAATTAATCTTCGGATGCCCTCGGCTTCCTGTAATTGTATAATTTCTACCAATCTAGCCAATAGTGGTTAAGCTTTATAAAATATGATATGGTGGAGAGGGAGGTTATTCTCTTGATCTCAACATTTGATCCATCTAAATCATTTGTACAGAATAATTAAGTTTGATTAGAAAACATGATCACATGTTAGTTTCTTATTCTTTTTATAAAAATAATTATCTTATTTTATGAAAGTATATTTTTCATACTTGTACTTCTTTATAGTCCAATATGTTTTAAAAGAAAAATAAAGTTTTTAAGTTTATTTTTATTCTTTTATTTCTCTGGAGGACTCCATCCTCCCTTTCAGTGCTCTCTGTTCTATTTAACATAACTTTTTCTATCGAATAAATCATAAAGAAACTACATGTAAAAATACTCCCAAATTGATCAGCCATGAATTCTTTATTTTTGTGGCTAAACATTCTTAGTTGAACTCAGTTACTTGCTTCAATAAATCCCAAGTGGGTTGAGCAACATTTTTGTAGGTAAACTATTTCTCCAATTCTTGCAAATACTAGAAAGGCCAATGAAATTTCTTCACTGCTGTTTGAGGTGAGGCCAAATAACATATTGGACATAACATGTATAGATAACCTTTCCGACTTTCTTTCTTCTTTCCAGACTAAACAAGTTCAAATGTGTCATTTGTAGTAGTGCCACAAAAAAAGTGACACCCATAAAACGGTAAAAACATCATATCCAAAAAATTGTTGCATTAGGTAACTGCTTTTTTGTAGTAGCTCGAGTGTTGTACAACAAGGCTGGCCTATAACTGGAAATTTAATACCTTGGATGCCATTTCTACTTGTGTAATCAAACCCTTTTTGCTTGATTTAACATCCTTTAGAATAACTATATAAAAGTCCCACAAAACTACAACACCATTTATCAAGAAATATAGGTTGATAAAAGATAAATGACACGTACTAAGCCCTCTAAATCCTATCTTCTTGTCTAGGCTGCAATAGTCTTTGGCTTGACACCTATTTTTTGCCAAGAAACACTTGGCATTATTTGTTTTTTGTCTACACGATCCTTGAATTCGATAGCAAAGTTGAGCAGCGAGTCAAGAAGAGAGTCTGAAAGAAGATGAGGCTTGAGTCCCAACTCGATGAGTTTAGTGTGCTTTGCGTTGTAGTAATGTTCTTCCGCTTCTACTCTTGGGTTGGGTACAGATATGGTTTGCACATCAATCCCAAGCTTCCCTCCTGCCTTTGTAACGAGGGCAGCAAGTTCATTAACAGAAAACTGCTCAGTAAATTGATTGAAGACTCGGAACTCTCCCCGCTGCGCTGGATTTGCAATGGCAAGCTCAATGCACTGAACTGTGTCTCTTATGTCTAGGTATCCTCTAGTCTGTATAGTGCAAATAGAATGTATTGGAAAAACCAAAAGAGAAACAAGGAGTAAGGAAATTTATGATTGGGAGGAGGGGGTGGGGGTGGGGGTGGGGGGGGGGGAACAAAAAACGTGATTGAACAAGTGCATACATAGATATATAACCAAAACTCATTCTGCACTTTAATTATTTTTGTTAGAGGTAACTGTGGGGGCAGGAGAGAGACATACCTGATTGGTAGTTTGGTGAGTTCTCATGTTGGATCAAGTAATAATTGCTGAGTTGCTTGAGGAAATTTTAGCTATCATTATACTGGCCCCTTGTGAAAATTAACAAATATACTTTTTATTGGTGCATGTTATTTTTAACTGTAAAAATTTACCTAATTGAGAATATAGTTTTACAAGTACAGGCATTTCCTTTCATCTTTGGACGTGAACAGCCAAATGTCTTATAGGGGAGGTTAAACCAGGCAAGGTCGAGGTCACAATGGCCAAGGATAACCTTAATCTACATATGTGACACCCTTAAAACTAGAATTAGGCTAGAATTTATGGTAACTTGCCATGTACAGAAACATATGTTGCCATGTACAGAATTTATGGGCACCCAGTTTTTCTAGGCTAAAGCTAATTTTTGTCAGGTTGTAAACATCTTCCACTAATAGCAGGATTCCTGATTTCTTTCAATACATAATAACAACACAAACAAGTATGAATGCTCCTTCCCAGTTCCAAAATCATTCAAATTTGCATTTGAAGCGCATTTGAAATTTTGAATTAATATGCAAACTATTTTTCTCTTTTTCTTTTTTTGATCATGGAGGAAACAAACTTTCATATTATCTCAAGTCACATTAAACAATTTAACTTTCTGATTCATAAAGGTAAAAAGACCAAAGACGAGGTTCTCAAAAGAAACTAAAAGGGTTGCTTTATAACTTGCAAAGATAAGCAGTTTGACTTGAGGAACATGCAATAGGCTGTATTAAAAGCACCAAGATTTTCTTCAAAGTATTTAAAGTGGCATTTGAAAATTAAATATAGCATATAAAAATATTTCGATTAGGGAACACCTCCAACAACAGCCTCAAAATGATTCTGAAAGCTAAAGCGGTGAACAAACGATATGTAATAAGCAAACTTAGTTTAGTTTTTAAAAGTGAAATCTTACTTGGCCCCCTTTGCCATAAACAGTAAGCGGATGACCAACTGCAGCTTGAACACAAAACCGATTCAAAGCAGTTCCGAATACTCCATCATAATCAAATCTATTGTGAAGGTCTTCATGCATCTCAGTTTCATCTGTTCTCACGCCGTAGACTACTCCCTGGTTCAGATCAGTTGCCCTTAGCCCCCATGCCTTGCAAGTAAATGCTATATTGTTTGAATCATGGACCTTGCTCAAATGATAGAAAGAGCTTGCTTGCTTAGGATAAGGCAAAGTATCTGATCTTCCATTATGAGTAATCGTTATGTATCCCTCCTCAATGTCTATGTTTGGGGTTCCATATTCTCCCATTGTCCCAAGTTTCACTAGATGGCACTCCTCACTGAACTCTTTTATAGCAAAGAGAACATTAAGTGTTCCAATAACATTGTTATGTTGGGTGAAGACAGCTCTTGACCTATCAATCATTGAATATGGAGCAGACCTCTGTTCTCCAAAATGGACAACAGCATCGGGTTCGAACGACTTAAAGGTATCTGATAAAAACTCGAAGTCACAGACATCACCGATATAGAGTTCGATAGTCTTACCTGTGAGAGATTTCCAACGTCGAATGCGGTTATGGATGGATGAGATTGGTGTGAGGGAGTCAAGACCAAGTTGGTGGTCAAAGTGACGCCGGACGAGATTGTCAACAATAGCAACTTCGTAATTTTTGTTGGATAGGTGAAGGGCAGTAGCCCAACCACAGTAACCATCGCCACCAATAACCATTACTCGTTTTTGCTTCGATGCTTCATTGGAGGTCTTGTATGAGCCAGAGCTAGGTTGGCTTTTGGCTTCTTCGGTCAAAGGGAGAGTCGTAGCACGGATAGAGCAAAGTCTTTGTGATTTCTCTTTGTGGGAAACAAACTTTTTAAATGGTAAGCAAGAAGTTTGCAAAAAAGGTGCAAAAGAGGTCTTTGAGACAAGGTTCACTTCCTTGGAACAAAATTTGGTTCTGGAGGACAAATTCAAAGAACAAGAGGTAGAAATCAAATGTGCCATATTAACATCTAATTTCACCTCAAACTTGAATCACTACCTACAGAGGAAAATAAAATCAATCAGACTCAAGTTCAATGTATTTGTTACTGCATGCATACAAATGTGAAAATCAAGCAAGAAACTGGGTGAATTCTTTACAGAGGAATAAAACCCTAGAAAGAATAAAGAAAGGAACACAATTTGCAGTTTGAAAGAATCCTCAGGTACTCTACAATAGTCTGCATCTTAAACTTGTATAGTACAGAGAATGAGGCTGTCACTCAAAAAGTAAATATCAATCCCTAAAGAATACAGTGGCACATTTATTATGGATTATTGGAGCTGCACGAGGGTGAACAGTGCAACATACTCTCAGCAGGCAATCCCAAATATGGTTGTGTTCACCATACCACCACGAAACATTTTGAAGAACCGTTAACTCATGCAAGGAAAATGTTAAACATTTTGCAGCCAAAACACATAATGACAAAAAGTACAACGAAAAAGATGACTTTATAGTGATCATCATTTTTCAGCAAGCCTATAAGAACAATTAAAAAGAGCAAGTTAATGTAAGTAGAGTCCTCATGATGTCCAAGGTTTCCTCCTAGTAATCGAATTTTGAAGAAAGGTTCTATTTTGACATGACAAGCCCACTACTTAGTGACATAGATCAGCCCATTATCTAAATGTTCCCTATAAACACGCTAGTTATGCCAAAAAAGAAAAAAAAATGTAGTTACAGAACAATGAGGTTGATCAGGTCCACTAAATTACACAAAATAATCATAAAACAAAGAACCATACAGTCCATACTAGTGTACAAATCAAATTGCACATAAGATTAGCACTTGATATGTTGCAACTACCTATGATTTTCACCATTACAATGCTCACAATATCCAATATAAATACAAGCGTCTTTTTTATTTTATATCATTATTTTGCAAAACTCATCAATCATCACCAATTATTTTCAAGCTTCAGAAAAACACAAGATGCCGAAAGCACGGATTCCATTTCACGCTACTTTCAATTTACACACAAAAAAAAAAGAAAAAGAAAAAGGTTTCTTTGAGACATTTCTGCAGTCATAAACCCTGCACGCTGACCGTAATATAATCAATACAATCATCCATACTTATTGGTGACAAGAACATAATTAATCCATTTATCCAGATACCCAGTTCATCTGTAAACATATCAAGACTTGGGCTTGATCATTAGAGATGACAAAATAAGTATTCATCCAGATACCCAGTTCATATATAAACTATAACGACTTATACATTATGATTTAGAGATAATAAACAATTGTAAGCTCCAATTACATGAGGAAGATTAAAATTAAGAGAAGCAGTCAATGAGAATGTTGAGCAACAATTGAGTACAGAAAATTACCTGGTTAAAAATATGGAATCAGAAAGAGTACTCAAAAGGGTCTCTTCAGAGCTGTCTCATATAGTGAGATTGTATATAGTATGTACATACATATATATATATATATAATAGTAAAGCTACAGTTTCTGGGTTTCCTTTTTTCTTTCAGGGGAGAGCATCAAGAGGAACAATGGCAATGGATATTCGTCGCATACTCATCCAAGATTTTTGTATGTTAAATTACAATTCTAACCCCACGACCTTCATAACAAAAATACATAATACGGCGTGAACCGCATTTGACTTTCTGCAATTAAAAATAGTTTGAATTTTTAAAATTTTATTTGGTCTTAATTAATATAAGATTTATTATTTAGATCTTAAAATAAATTTCACCAATTAAAAATGTTTAAATTTAATTTTAAAAAATTAGTTTTGATCTTATATTTTAGAACATAAATACATTTTTTGTTTTGATGGTGATTTACGTAAGTATTAAATTTGACACAATAACAATTTTGCATGAACCTTTGTGTCTGCTTCTTTAGATATTTTGTGGATAATTGTTTTAAAACTAAATTAAACAGAGATAAATAAAGACAAAGTCAAATCAGTAAAATAACTAACGGCCCCCTTTCGTTGATAATAAAATAATGTTTTTGGAGTATAAATTTTATCACAAGTTAATAATACTAGTGTCCGTGTCCGTCGTAGTAAAATAATAATTTTATAAAATTTAAAAGAGTATATAGAAAAAATATTAAAATTAATAATAAAAAAGAAAAAATAATAATATATCTAAAATTATAAAAACAAAAAAAATTAAAAAAATAATGAAACATGTTAAGCGTGACACAATTACACAAAATATGTCCCTTGTGCCACTTTTTATACAGAGATTTCTCCATTCACCATAAAGAGAGCCAATCTAATGTAGAAAAATCACTTTTATGAAATTCTAGAATTTAAAATTAATTTGAATAGTTTTTATTATAACTTACATAATCATAATCATGGCTGATTAACTAAAAAGTAATTACAAAATTTGTTCTTTTTTCCAGAACCTGCTTTCACATCAATTATAATGTTAAGATTTTACGAATTTACCTCAAAAATAATAATTAAAAAAAAAGAGTAAAAAATTCATAGCTAGTTATATTCTTACTGTAGATCATATCAATGTATCATAAACTAAAATACACACCACCATCAACACAAGAATTGCTGTATAAAACAAGATTAATATAACTTGTCTAATGTAGAGAAGTTTGAACATAAATGGATGGTAGAACAAAAACTGATCAATGACCTATTTTGGAAGATGTGTTGAACTCGAAAACAATAGAGATATCCATACAAAAGGTCATAGAGAAGCTTTTTCTAGCAGGCAGTAGCACTCCTAGAGAGATCCCAAACACGAAACGCTTAGACAGAAAGATATAAATATTTGTATAAAAATGTGCATTGAAAAAGGTTACTTAATTCGGTATTCCCTCGTAGAAAATAGGGCCACAGCGGCAGCAGCGTCAGCGTCACCGTCTTGATGGGAAACTATAACTCATCACACAAAAAAAACCCTAATAGTTTCTTTAAACAGTAAGGACTCGAAAGTTGGAAACCAACAGTCTTTGTGCTCATATGCATTCAGATTTCTGCAGCTCCATCTTGAATATTTAAAGTCAAGCGGATGGAACCTTTTTACCGTCCTCGATGAAGTAGATGGCAGCTGCAGGCACCTAGTTTAAATAGCAAATGAAAAATATTATATAAGATAGTAAATATGTCAAGCTTTTGTGATCAGTAACAATCCAATTGTATCAGTTTATATAGGTGATACTCTTAGAAGTCCATAAGCTTAATCCAAGATCAGTACTTTCTAAACCTAGTTTACATTTAGCAACTGCCCAGTTTAAAAAGAAAAAATCCAATTTCATTTCTTAATAGCTTGGAACAATAACGTGATCTGATCAATCAGAACAAGCAAACAATATTGCTTACGAAATGTCAAAGCATAGAAAAGGTGGTTAAAGCAACTTACATCACGCCAGGTTTCTGTTATAAAGTCCACAACATCATATGCAATGTCTCCTTGAACATCAATATGCTCCTTGTCAGTTGGACCCTGAAACCAGCCATTTCCATATGGTGATGTAATTATATATTGTTGCAATAATATCCCTACTAGTACATGTAAGCTATTACCTTAACAATAGATGCTCCAGTGGCGAATTTTTTCCCAAACCTTTTTGAAGCGTCACTAAGTTTGACACCTAAAACAACATTTCACAAGCTTATGAACTTAGCCATAGTCATATTATTCATCTCATCGCATCACAACAGCACATATAACTTACCGAAGAACTCCAGTCCTTTAATAGTGGTAATACATTTGCGCTTGTTACGCACGACCTTTTCAATAATGACTTCTTGCTTCTCCTGCAATAGATTCCACTAATTAGTATTGTTCAGCTTATTATTACTATTATTTGATATGAAACAACTTAATAAAATCGCAGGAGGCAGAGAGCCTGTAACCAAACAACTGAACAAGCAAAACTCAAGGTCAAATCCCACCAAACTGGGGAGGCAGGAGGTCGCACACCATATAAAACCCAGAAACCCCTCCTACAGGAGATAGCCCCTTCAAAATCAACCTATACATCCTAAACGGGAACTACAGAAGCAAAAAGTCATCTGAGTGCCAGCTCCTCCAAAAAATCTAAGAGGTTGGCCAGCCTATTATTCTAAGGTATAAATTCCACCCCCGCTCCCCCGCCCAAATTCCTCCCCCTCCCCTATATTTTCCTTACTCCAACCCCAACAATACAGACCCAACCAAAATTCTGCTACAGGTACCAAGAGGCTAGTTGGTATCTCTATTATTTATAGGTCTAGTTAGCCATTATCAGAAAAAAGAAAAAGTCTGATCTAGTTATCTAATGGAAGCACTAAATCTAAGAGCAACAACGATCTAATTCCATCAAGCAAATGCTACCATGTAGTTATATATTATGCCAACAATGTAACAAAACCATATTACCATCATAGTTGTCAAGGAGCGAGACGCAGCGGGTCAGCCATGACATCTATTTGACAACAAGTCGTTAAACAATGTGCAATTTTTACATTATTAATTTTACTTCAAACTTGTATTGAATAATAAAATATTATATACATTAAAACCCAAAACAAAATAAATAACACTATGGAAAATAAATTAAAACACAATTATATAAGCCTCATAAATAAAATTGAAAAATAAAACATTTGACATTAAAAACTAATAGAACAAGTAGACAAACACCACACAGAAAATAAAGAATCAATCAAAGTCATCACTCATCACACATTACAAGTCTAATATGCAACAAAATTATACCACATAGCAAGTCCATGAGTTATAATGAGTCATGGTAAAAAATAACTTAATCACATAACTTGGACTAGTTACCGAGGCGTAAACCTTGGTAGCTCAGTGCTCCAAGGCGTTGCCTTCTCCAACACAAAGACGCCTAGTCATTGCCATGGCGACACCATGTCAACTATGATTACTGCTTGTAATACTTTGCTTTTCTTTAAGAGTTAGATGGCAGATAAATGCACATATTGGTACTAGTAGATCAAGTTTGCAAAACAAGGGAGGCTAAGACATGTTCGCTAGGATATTGTAAATGTGCAAAAGTTGCAGAGGAAATGCTATTTGAATAACTAGAAAATGAAGAATGAGAAGTATAGCCTTACTTTCTTTTTTGTTTTTCCGCCAGGAAGCCATTTTACTTCTGGTTTTGAGGATGATGATTCACCTGAAATACCAAAAAAGATGGCAAAAACAAACTTCAATGCAATGTCAACGGTTTTCAGATGTATATGCACAATACAAAAAACGTTGTAACTTATGCATTAAATCATTCTCAAAGCTACAATATTTCAAGTCCGAAGTTCCCAATATATGGTCTGGTTGCATGTTGAAGATAGTATTAGACCTAAGGTGATTGTGCATTTGTGCAACCAGTATATAGTATATATTTCTAGTTCTGTTATTAATTTCCCCATCAGGAAACAAACTAAACAAATGAGTTTTAGTTTATAATCACAAGAAAGGCAGCTAAATCTCCCTTTCTTAGCTGAGGAAAATATCTTAAATTTTGTCACAAATTTCTGAGAAACCAAAAGAAGCTTAAAACCAAGCTTAATAAATACTTACCAAGAGTAACAGCAGGTCCATCAGAAATTCCAGTAGACTGAAGCTTTTGAGATACATTATCAACTCCTTTATCACCCGCCTCTACTTATACATAATCAAATAAAAAAAATCATCTTTTTCATCAGCGCGTGAAAATGGAAAAAAGGGGTATAATCAGTTATGAATGACAAATATAAAAATAGATATATAAACGGGAGTTACCATTTCGAAGGAGTTGGGGGGCGTTAGTGATCAACCAGGGTTTGCATTTCTCGAAATCAGGCCCAAATTCACAGTACTCAGCCGGAAGGGTACAAACTTTACAGTACAGAACTTGAACTGGTTCACCCATTTCTGTTATGTTTTTCTCTCTCCTGTTTTCTTGAAGAAGAAAATGGCGGATTTGCAGAAACTGCGACCTCCAAGGACCAAGTCTAAAGAAGAAGGCAGCGAATTTGGGATTTTAATTTTATTAAAGCCTCTTGAATGGTAGGTAAAAGCCCAAATTAAAAATGTCTTATGGCCCCAAATTATTTCACTGATAACTGATTGGCATAATTTTCAAGCCGTTTGTCCCTGTTGAATATAGGCCCAAGTTTGACGATATATATAGGAACAATTACATATAATAGTACATTTTAATAAAATAATACAAAAAAAGTGTATGAATAAAATATTTACAAAGTTAATACAAATACAATACTTAAGTTTAGGGTTCTTTACAATAATATACAACAAATATTAAATAATTACAAAAATAGTGCAATAATATACAATAATATCAAGAATAGTGCAATACACATTATCGCCAGAATTCACTTAATAGCAGTCCACAAAAGTGGAACAAATATATTCCAAAACTAAATCTTTTAAGTTCGTGAGCTAAATGAACCAGATTAATTGTACACGAGGAAATTACTTGATCTGGAATGATCATAGAGAAACTAATTTAAAAAATAAAGTTCACAGTTGAAGAAAAAGTATAATATAGGATACATCTAATTCAGCAAATCGAAATTTCGATGGATTAAGCAAAATTAGTGATAATAAATGGAGCAGATTTGAAATATCGAGCAGATCAACGGTTAAAACATGTAGGAGCTTGATTTCAAGCAATTTCTTTGAAAAAATTATTATGTTACATTTGGATCTACAGAACGAATAGAAAAAAAAAATGAACAGAGAAGAAATAAAATAAAGGAGAGAATAATCAAACTTTCATATCAAGGTAACCAAACTTTTATACCAAGGTAACCAATCTACCTCCACACCTGAAGTACGAATTGGTTACCTTGGTCTAAAAGTTTGACAACCAATTGCATGAAGATTTGGCTACCAACTGCATCACATTCAAAATAAATTGGTAACTTAATAAAACTGAATTGGTTACCTTAGTATGAAGGTTTGACTACCCGTTGCATAAAGGTTTTGACTACCAACTGCATTACATTCAAACTAAATTGGTAACCTAATAACACTGAATTGGTTATCTTGGTATGAATGTTTGACTACCAACTGCACTATGAAAAAACTGCAGGTGTGGATGTGGATTGGTTACTAAAAGATTATCCCACAAAATTAAAAAAATCCCCATAATATATTAGCAATTCTCTCCCTACCTGCATATGAAACAGTGCACAGATTCACAATGAACAAATCCAAAGTTAACAAATCCCAACGTTATACACATAATAAAAATTTCAACATCCTTATATCTAAATCTAAGATTTAACCAAACCCATCATCAAAATTAAGGGCATAGCTTGAGGGATCATACTGAAACTTGAGCTTTTTGGCTGCTGCTGCTTTCTTCTTCATGGCTGCTCTCATTCTTTAAAAAAGGATTCTGCATTATGAACCTGTGGGAAGAAGAAAAATACCTTGGGATTAGTGAATAGAGAGCCCACGTAGGATATGTTTATGGAAATGGAAGTAGAACTAGAAGAGCATAAACCTTGTACAAGATATTCGAAGGAAAACTTGGAGAGCAGGAGAAGTAATTTTGCAAATAATAGAAGGAGATGGAAGAATTGTTCCTGTCCATATTATATGGAAAAAAAGAGAGAGAAACAAAGATAAGGGAGATAATAATTAACGGGAAGAGATAAAAGAGACCCAAATGTATTAATTTTGTAAATAAATATAGAAAAATAATTACTTTTGTAATTATTTTATCTATGCACCATTATTGTAATTATTTTTAAAAATGTACTAAAATATGTAATTAACCCTTAATTTTACCCCTTATCTAACATACCTTGCATACCCCTTTAGCGACGGACCGGGCGACGATTCGGTCCGTCGTTATATGTTGTCTGTCGCTAAAAGCTAAGACGGCGATTCTATATATAGTGACAAACCGAATTGTTGTCCGGTCCGTCACTAAAGGAGGGTATGCAAGATATGTTGGATAAAAGATAAGCTTAAGATCCGGACCGGGTGACAAGGGTTCACCCCTTATTTTATATATCATGCTCACCCTATTTAGCAACGGACCGGGTGACGGTTCGGTCCATCGCTATATCAGAGAACCGTTATTTTAGCTTTTAGCGACAGACAACATATATCAACGGACAACATATAGCAACAAACCGAACCTATAGCGACGGACTGAACCGTCGCCCAATCCGTCGCTAAAAGGGGTATGCAAGGTATGTACAATCAAAGAGTATGCCCTTGATCCTTTCCGTATATATATACTGCTAAATTTATATACATAACTGTAAATTTATGTACATAGTTGTCGTAGTATCAGAGATTCGATTCCTACTCGATGATTCGATACATACTCGATTTTTCGATTAGATACTATAATTGTAATATATACAAAGTAAAATCCATAGTAAATATATTTTTTCATTTCTAAGATTATAAAGCTATGGAGACTCGAATCTCGCGAGTAGTTTGAAGTCGGATCGAATTCGAGTTCGCGCGCGCGAGTAGAAGATCCAAATATAATTCAAATTTTAAGTAGCTTTCAATATGCTTCGGTTCGACTCGTTTACATCCTTAGTGGTGATTAGAGTTTAAAATCATCGTTAAGAAGTTAAAATAGTTACATTTAAATGAATAAAATTCTCAAATACGTTTGAACTCTAAAAATTCTAAATCAGACATGCACAATTTGGTGTTGCCCATGAAGAGTTCGGCCCAGTTCAAAAACATGAACTACATAAGTTATTATATTAATTCAATCAAATATTTATGTTTTCCTCACTAATATGAATCATATATGATAAAAATCTTCTTGTGAAAGGTAGGTAGTAAATTATTATCTCAATAGAAAGTTATATATACCATAATGTGACCTTCATGTCAATGGTATAGTTTCAGCTTCATTCTTCATTCTAATATTAAAGTGTATCAAGTTCGAAGAAAGTAAGTATATTAATAAATCGAATTGATATTTTTAAAAGTAAAAATGATAGTTTTACAAGTTCTTTCTCACATAAATATTAAGTAAGCCATAGTTACGGAAGAGACAAGCTCGTGAAACTATAATTTGTAGAATCTATCGTAGGAGAGCTCAACCACTTGAAAAGGTATGTGATTAAAGGTGTAAATGAACTGAGTTGAGCCGAGTATTGATTTGCTAAGATTTGATTTACAAAATTTATCGAGTATAAAATAAAGTTTGATTAAGACTCGTTTAGGAACCGAGTTGAGCACAATTTCGAATTAAGCCCGAACAATTTCGAACGAATATGATCCGAGTATCAATAGAAAATTATAATTTGAGAATGTTCGAGTAATTTATCAAACTTTAAATTAAATTTATTCATATTTAAATTATTTATATTTCGAGTCGAGCTCGAATTGAACTTTTAATCGAGCTCGAATTAAACTTTTTCTTCTTCTGTAATCTGCATGGTACTCCTACTATTTAATTATGCATGGTACTCCTAATCTTTGCCAAATGTTTCTTGTTTTTTATTTCATTCAAGACTGATTTGTTCAAACTCTTCACGCTCCTTAATAAGACTTCAACTTGTGATTGTAGAGAAAGCTAAGATTTTTATGACATTAATTTATAATCACACTAAGCTTTTGAGAATTTTAAGGTTTTGCTAAATATAAAAATCTTACGACGTCATTATTATCTATAACCGTAACTGTAACGTAAAATGAAGAAAAAAAATGTGTAGGTCACCACTTAAATTAACGACACATTTTTTTTCATTTTATAAGCGAATCATAAATATTGATGATGTAGTATGTCACCATTGCATTGCATTGAATAGCTTATACTCATTAATAAGTTATGATTATCCACATCGATCTAACTTGAATTAATTTGTTTGCACAATCATATATTCTTGCTGTTATCATCCAAGAAAAAAGTACCCAATAGGGGTCAGGAAATTTTGGGGATTCTTGTGTTTTGGATATGTTATCCAATGCTCATTTCATTTTTGCCCAATTGGGGTGAAAGGGTATTGTTTGTCATTGCAAGTTTCAGTGTTACTGGAATAATTCAACATGTTGAATTTTGTTTGAACCATTTTTCTTCCACAGTTTATGTTGGAAATCCTAAATGGAATGATTGGTTTGAAAAACAAACCAGTGGGACATTGAATATAAATTGTTCAGAATGGATGGATTGGTTTCATGGTGGACTGCAATTTCAAGTTGAGCACCATTTGTTTCCTAGATGTCAGCTTAGGAAAATATCTCCCATTGTAAAGGACCTTTTGCAAGAAGCATGGTTTGCCTTATGATACCGCATCATTCTGGAAGGCGAATGAATTGACAGTCAGGACACTTCGAAATGCTGCTCTACAGGCTCGCGATCTTAGCAGCCCTGTCCCGAAAAACCTTGTTTGGAAGCCAGTTTTTTTTCCTTCTTCATCACATTTACACGTACTTACCACTATGTCCGTAATTATCTCCATCACATTTTCATCATATCCCCTTAAATGCAAAAACAATATCCAAAAGATTTCCCCCCTATATCTCCTCTCAACAAACATCACATCGAAAAGACTGCCGATATTATCTAACCCTAGCGAAATTAATCAAAACTATCCAAAATCGATAATTTCCTTCTGAAAAACTTACAACAACAACTTAATATCACAATATAGACACTGAAATTTTCCTCAAATTTTTCGTGATATATTTGTTAATTTTCATAAGTAATAAGCCATTAATTAATAGGTAGAAAATTAACAAAAAATATCCAAAACAGTCAATATTTCCAAATTCCAGTATAATAATTAATCATATGCCAATAATTAATTTCTATTAATTTTTCAGAATTTAATAGTCACTGTTACTATTTTAAAATTAATTTTCATGTTAAAAACAATTAATAAATTATTTTCTGGAAATTAAATATAAAAAAATCTGTCAAAACGGATCAGGACCGCGGATTAGGTGCGCGGGTCGGTGCGCGGCCTTCAACCTCCAGTCACCAAAATTTACAGAAATGCCATTTCGCGACTAAAATTTTGAGAAGCCATATCTCACTCTATATAACTCCGATTTAGGCCCATAATATATCGTTGGAAAGCTTACAATGAGTACTACGCATACATACAAAAATCAGTCGAATCGAAAATTCACAGAAAAAGTTATGGCTGTTCAAAGAAGGCTATTTACAAACTAGGGTTTCAAATTAATTTTCCAATTAAACCCAAATTATTGAGATCATATACACCGTGTTTAGGCTACAATATACTGTAATATTAGCCCCTAACATTTAGTGTATCTAAGATTGCCATGAATGATGTTTTCAAGCTTTTTAAACATGCAATCATGACATAAAGTGTAAATATTCCATACATAGCATACATAAGATCATTAAACCTTGCTCTGATACCAATGAAAGAATTTTAATACGCATATTATTCATATTTACACATAATTAGGAGAATCAAAGGCATACCTTTTGAAGCGTGATTAAACTTTTGATACGAAAAACCTCCTGTCACAGCGTCTCCGAACTATGATCGAGAACGGATCACTGATTCACTGTACGTAACAATTAGGGTTTTGGTCTCGATATTGAGAGCTCTGTATATTTGGCCAACTGAATAATATTCACTACAAGAAAAACCATTAAGCTCGACGGAAATAGTCTCGATGGATTTAAATCTGTCGAAATAAGGGTATTTACGACGGAATATTTCGTCGAACATAAGTCCCTCGAAATTACCATAAATATGAAGGAATTCCGTCGGACCTAGAATACCCTCATTGGCGCCAAGTTTCCCGCCAGCGTGAAACATAAATTCGACGAAACTGAAGTTATTTTCGACGGAAGTTACGTCGAAAATAATATAATTCCGAGGGACTTGGTATTGTTTAAATAAAATAGATATAAGCTAAAAAGGAGTTTTGCCAACACTCTTTTAAGTTTATAAGGTTGAAGCCAACTTAAGTTCCTTAACAATATAGTTGTTGCTCAGTGATAACATGCATAATGTAACATGTTTACTGTATTATGCCTTTTGAAGACTACAACTTTGTTGGTTTGTGGTGGATGTTGATTTAAATGATTCTTTGGTTTGTAGTGGATGTTGATTTGAATATAAGTTGTTCTTGCTTTTAGATAATTATATGTATACAATATCTAGCAATTGGATTTGAATAATGTAGCTTTGGAATATGGTGACAGTCTAAATTCTCCGCGAGGACCTTGAGTGTGGATTATACCCCTGATTACAACTCAGAAAACTTGTACTGTGAATATTTTCATTCTAAGGATTTTCCATTTGCAGCCTTCCAAAAATTGCTCAGTAATCACCTAATCCTACCCTTGAAGCATTTTTCTACCAAGTGTCTTATCTTACCCTCCTAATTTTCTAATGGTACAGCCTGCACTTCCTAAACTAAGCTAGCAATTCAACTCAACAATCTCAAATTACTAAGAATGTTCGAAAACAAAAATCAAACTGTTTGATAAATTAAAAAAATAATAATAAAGAAAATATATACCCCTTGAGGCCTGGTACTGGTAGTTACCCACCACAATTCAACCCATAAAGATAAAATAAATAAATAAACTGCATTTGCAGAATTTGGACGATAACCGTAAATAACTTTTTTTTTTTTTTTGAAGAAAAGCATCAGAGCTTTTTGAATAAAGAAATTGAACTACAAAATTCATCAGATTAAATTTAAAATTCATCCTACCCAAACCAAGCAAGAGATGTAGAGAGAACAAAGGCATAATCAATGGCAAAAGCCAAACAAAATTAAATCATAGGCCATGTGCGATAAATATGAATCTCTTACCTGTGCAGGCAGCGGTGGCGCCGACGCCGGCTGTGGTTGTGGTGGCAGCGATTTTCCCCTCTTTTCCCTCTTCTCTTCTACCCCTTCTCCCTCTTCTTTTCTCCCTCTTTTTTTCTTCTGTTGTGTCGAGAGTGACGAACTGATACTGGTTAATTGAAATAGATCAGCAACCGCCATCAGTGACCGCCTGCTGTCGCTAATTTTTAATGATGTGGAAGTATCAGCGATCGAATGCGGTCGCTGATTGTGAGTGGTCGCAAATAACTAGCGCGCCAATATTTCCTGCCAATTTTTTTGGAGGTAAAATTGAACCAGCGACCAATTAGCGACTGGGTTCGGTCGCTAACATAATCTAGCGACCAAATTTAAAAGCGGTCGCTACTGTCGGTCGCTAATAATCCTATCTGCGACCGTAAGTGCGGTCGCTGGTAATTTTGGTCGCTGTTAGAGCATTTTCTTATAGTGTATGTCGAAGATCACGATAAATTTTGGTATTTTCAGGATGGATTGTAAACGATGTGTTGTGCGCCTCCATCATAATTTTATACTTTAAATCAGGGTCGTTAGAAACACAAAGTCTGGAGTAGACTTGAAGTATTCCTTCTTCATCGATTCTTGCTTCCGAAATAGCACCTTCTTGCACTTTCTTCATCATACGCATCAGTTCCAGGTTTGTAGTTTGAGCAGCTTTAACTTTATCGATTAAAGTCAGTTCTACTCGTATATTTGATATCATCACATGGATCCCTGGAGTCTTTAACTCTATCTCCATCCTTTATAAGTCATACAAAATGGGTTTTTGCGTTGACAATATTGCACTCGTACCCGCATATGATCTTCTACTCAATGCGTCAGCTACTACGTTCGCTTTTTCAAGATGGTATTGAAAAGTATGATCGTAATCTTTCAATAGCTCGAGCCAACGTCGTTGCCGCATGTTGAGTTCCTTTTGGGTGAAGAAATATTTGAGGCTTTTATGATCTGTATAGATCTTCACCTTCTCTCCATACAGGTAATGCCTCAAGATTTTAAGCGCGAAAACAACTGTTGCCAACTCTAGATCATGAGTAGGATAATTCCTCTCATATTCTTTGAGTTGTCGCGAGGCATAGGCTATGACTTTCCCATGTTGCATGAGAACACATCCTAAACCTCCGCCTGAAGCATCACTGTAGATAACATATCCCTCCGAACCAGATGGTATTGTCAGAACATGTGCTGAAATGAGTCTCCTCTTGAGTTCTTGAAAACTCTTCTCACATTCCTCGCTCCAACCGAATTTTGTATCTTTTCAAGTCAGCTGAGTTAATGGAGTAGCGATTCGAGAAAATCTTTCCACGAATCTCCGATAATAACCAGCTAAGCCTAGAAAACTACGTACTTCGGTAACTGACTTAGGTTGCTCCCAGCTTTGAATTGCTTCAATCTTTGCCAGGTCAATAGATATTCCCTGATTTGATATCACGTGCCCAAGGAATGCTACTTCCTCAAGCCAGAACTCGCATTTCTTTAACTTGGCATATAACTTGTTTTCACGAAGCTTTTGGAATATTAGCCTCAAGTGTTGCTCATGATCTTCACGACTTTTGGAGTATATGAGGATGTCATCAATAAAGACAATAACAAAATGATCCAAATATTCCTTGAATACTTGGTTCATCATATATATGAAGTCCGTAGGAGCATTAGTCAATCCAAAAAACATGACTAGGAATTTGTAATGCCCGTACCGAGTTCTGAAAGTAGTCTTTGAAATGCCATCAGTTTTAACTTTTAACTGATGATATCCGGAACGAAGATCGATCTTTGAAAATAATTTAGCACCTTACAACTGGTCAAACAGGTCATCAATTCGAGGTAACGGGTACCTATTTTTGACGGTGACATAATTTAACTCCCGATAGTCAATACAAAGTCGTATACTTCCATCTTTCTTCTTTATGAATAGAACAGGAGCACCCCAAGGAGACGTACTAGGACGAATAAAACCGATGTTTAACAATTCTTGCAGTTGGGTTTTTAACTCTTGAAGTTCAATAGGAGCCATTCGATATGGGGCTATAGAATTGGGTTTTGTACCGGGTTCAAGATCAATACAAAACTCGATTTCACGCTCTGGGGGTAGGCCAGGAAGTTCTTCAGGGAATAAGTCAGAAAATTTATTAACAATAGAAATATCATTCAAATCTGACGTATTTTTGTTTAAATCTGTGACATGGGCTAAGAAAGTTTGACATCCGTTTTTTAATAAACGAATGGCTTTATGGCTTGATATGACAGTGATTGACTTTAGTGGTTTGGTTGCTTGAATCTGCATAATAGGTTGGTTAGGAATATGAAAGCTAACAACCTTACAAAAATAATCAATTTTAGCATGATGAGTAGTTAACCAATCAATCCCTAACATCACATCAAATGTAAGTATTTTTAAAGAGATAAAATCGACAGGTAATGTGAGGGTGCCGACTTGAAACAAACAAAACTTATAAACAGTGGATGTAATGAAGGTTTCTCCCAACGGAGTTTCAACAGATAAGTCAAAGTCTAATTTCTCCGGAGTTAAATTTAAACGTTGAGCGCAAGTAGGAAAAATAAAAGAATGGGCAGAACCGGTATCAAATAGGGTATAGACTTTGCAAGAGTTTATGATTAGCTTACCCGTGATAACTTTATTCGGGTTCCTCGCTTTTTGAGAGGTCATGATAAACGCTCTCCCTTGAACTACCGGCTTTTACTTGTCTGGGACGGTCTTTGGTGTCTCCATCCCAGCTAGGCTTGACTTCACTGTACAACGAAAAAATAGGGCTAGGTGACCCTCTCTTCTACAATTATAACATGCTTTGGACTGCTGCGTACAGTTTGGACTGATGTGTCCCTCCCCTCCATATTTGTAGCATACGACCGGTGGTCGTTCCCCTTCCTTGAAAATAGGTGCTGGTGTTGACGTCTTTCCATCATTATTGAATCTCCTCTTCTTGAAATTTCCGTTTCTATTATCTTGGTCATGATTACCATCGAAGTGGTTACCATTTCTGGCATGTTGATTTCCTCCACGTTTGTTATCACCGCTTCGATGACTGCTACCACTGGTATTATCGATTTGTTGGCTGCTCTCTCTTGGTTGGGTTGACTCATTATCGCGCTCCAATAACTATCCCCTATTTACAACATCTGAATACAAACACAGTTTGTGAGAAATGAGGTATTGACGTATTTCGAGTTTCAAGCCTCGCAGAAACATTCGTGTTATTCTCTCCTCATTATCAACCAAATGGGATGCAAACCGGGACAACTCAGCAAACTTAACCTCGTACTACGACACGGTCATATTGTTTTGTTACAGCTTGATAAACTCTACCTCCTTCATGTGACGAATACTTTCGGGAAAGTACTTATCGTTGAACAGTTCTTGGAACTTCTCCCAAGACATCTTCAATGCGGCAGGTTAGGTACGTTTTACGGATTCCCACAAGTAATCTGCCTCTCCTCACAACATGAAGGTGGCAAAGGGAACCTTTTGCTCCTCGGAGCATCCCAAGATATCAAATATCTTGGTGATCTGCTTTATCCACGTCTCCGCCAAAAGTGGTTTTGGCTCTCCCAAAAATATCGGTGGTCCTAGCTCCTTGAACTGCTTAGCGGTGACCATCCGAGAGTTGCCAGTGTTTTCACCTGTATTTTGAATAGGAGTTTCTCTTGCCTGATGTTGTATTAATTACAGAAAGCTCCTAAACATTTCGTCGTTCGCCATTTAGTGAGTGTTGTTGTTCACCTGAGGATTATTGCCTTCCTGATGCACATTATCCTGGGTATTTATCAGTGGTGACTCAACAGTCTCATGTGCTCCATTACTTCACTCGACATTTTCGGATGCCATTTTCAAATACTGCCACAAAACAAGTGTAAGACCCCGAATTTTATGAAATAAAAGTATTCAACTTTTCTTATAATTACTATTCAGTAAATGGTTAAATTGATAAAAAGTTAAAGTTAAGGGTGATATATGAAATTTTTTTCAAAATACGTAAGTGGTTATAAAATATTCATTTTGTCGGGGAATATTCGTTTGATAGTGAAATATTCTTTTTGTTGGGAATATCCGTACGACGACGCAGTTATTTGTGAGCCCCATAACAGAATAACTGTCGGATGAAGAAAACGACAAGTTTGAGTTTTTATAAATAACGACGTAGTTGTTACCGTTAATACTGTTGGAATATCCGGTGGTTAAAATACAGTAATATACGTGGTTGCACAGTAGCACACAATATTGCACAATATTGATGAATTATTGATCCTTACGTAAGAAGGCACTTCTCAATAATTGTTACAGTAATTACTGTTTAATATTTTATTTTATTGGTTCAATAACTGCTGCGTTGATATTTTATATTATTGTTGTTTCAATAATTGTCACTGCACAGTATTTTTCATTATCAGATCAATAATTCATATTATTTGAATAATATTATTAGATAGCATTATTGACAATGTCTAAGAAAGTTCTGTCTAAGGAGAGATTTGGTCACCTAATTGCGCTCCAGTAAGGAGAAATTTTTATCGGAAAGCCCCCTCTTTTTTGGGAACGACCTGGTTGCCATAATTGTGATTCTGTAATATTATTTGTGAATAATTAATTATTGATTTATGTGATAATAAAATATTTATTTTAAGTGGAAATAAATGATGGATATATTTATTTTTGTGGATATAAATGAAGGATTTAATGTTGAGGTGTTTTATTAGTATTTTGTCAAAATGAAGAACGAAATATGGGATTTTCAGAAAAATTAATTTATTACTTGATTTTGTAAAATTCATAACTCTTTGTGTATAATGAGTTAGGAGATGAGCCATATATCAAAAGAAAGCTCTGAAAGTAAGCTAAACGGACAAATTTGAATCACCCAAATATTCTTTGTGGATTTTTCGTGGTGACTGTTTGAGTGAAACTGGTACGAGTGACTTATAGTCCAAAAATCAAATCAGTGTTCTTAAAACTCTATTGCGTGAGTTATAATTTTAATCCGACCGTTGGATCGTTGTGATTTTTGGATATGTTATACATATATAAGTTGAGTATATGTCCACAAATTTTGAACCGTTAAAAATTAAAGTATGATTTGTTATGAATTTTAAGAGGTATTAAAAATCGTCCGTATGTGAATTTCGGGCATTTTCTGTTTGGAATTTAGAAAAACTTAAAACTACAAAGTTGTAGAGAATTAAATTTTCTATGGAAAGAACATGAGATTTGAATTTTTTTGATAAAAAGGCTATTTATTATGAATTATTGAAGCTTCTGATTATTGTTTAAATGATAAAATATTTTGAAAATTTCTAGAATTGGTGGGCTCCACTTTTGGTTGGTGAGAAATGTGCTAAAATTTTATTTCAAATGTGGTGGGCATGAATAGTAATATGTAAAGCCATCAGGTAGCAGGTTAAGTCTACTTCGGCGTTCTAACATTTTCCTATAAATAGGGTGCTTAGTTAGAATTGAAAATCACACCAGAAACAAGTTTTTTCTATCTTTATCTTTCTATATTATCAAGCGTATTTTGTGAGTATTTAGATACTTTGTGAGTTGCTATTCAGTGCAAGTTTCCTTCAGCCTTATACCTGATATTTCAGCCGAAAGCACTGTTCTTTTGAGGTAAGGGATAGTAAGGGATGTTATTTTCTTCGTAAATGATATTATTTTCTTCAATATCATTATACCGAAATATTGATATGAATTTTATTGTGAAATTTTACCTTTTCGTGCCGGGTTTACTATTCACGTATATGACACTATTCACGTATACGACACTATTCATGTATATGACACTATTTACGTATATGACATTATTTACGTATACGATACTATGTACGAATATGGAGTACTATTCATGAATTACTATTCACGAGTTACTATTCATGAGTTACTATTCACAGGGTACTATTCACGACAAAATTGGTTTCTTTTTCTGACCAAATTATCGTTGATTTATGAATATTGCTCTTGAAATTAAATCCATGTTTTGATCATATTGTTTTTATTATCATATATAACATTTTTATAACCCTGGCGATAGAATTTCTCTTTCACTTGAGTGTAAAGTTTGGTAGATTATTGGTATGATCATGACTATGAGTTCTCTTTGGCCAATAGTGCAAAGATGAATTGTTGACTGATATGATCATGACCATTGAATTTATAATTGAATATCTTTAGCTTAAGTGCAAAGGTGAAATGATCAACATAGTTATAATTATTGTTTATATAAATTCTGAAATGATTATATATTTCTTTGAAATATTAATATCTTTGGCCTGTAGTGCAAAGATGATCCGTTGTTGAATATCTTTGGCCTGTAGTGCAAAGATGATCTGTTGTTGAATATCTTTGACATGTAGTGCAAAGATGACCTGTTGTTGAATATCTTTTGCCAGTAGTGCAAAGATGAACTGTTGGTGCAAAGATGAATTTATTAGTATGATTATGAACAGGAACTGTGATTTGGTATAACCATGATCTTTAATATTTCAGGTAAAGCTAGGTGATGAAAATTATCTTTGTCTTGGATGAGAAGAGGAATTTTAAACCACAATTATGATTATGAGTTATTCATATGATTGTGAACCAGAACTGTTGATTGATGTTGCAGGGATAAAATATTGTTGGTGGACTTTTAACATGGAGAAGATAATAGACTTTATGGTCTATTTGACTCTTCTAATGGATTGCTCGTTCTGCTGCAACTATGGTTGAAATTTTTTATCATCTACCATATGTTCTAAATCTCTGATTCATTACTGACGAAGGCTATTGATAATTTAATTATCTTTAGTCATGATATTCTTTATTGGGCTAGTTGTGCTCACCCTTCTGCTTCACAATTTTTTTCAGGTAATAAGAGTGTAGCGTGGACGAGTGGGGGTAACAGGAGAATAGAATGGTGGTCTCTAGCTGTGGAGGTTCTCCCTAAACAGTATAGAAAAGTGTGTTGTATTTTATACATCATTTAGTAGTTATATTTGGTTAATCAAATAAGGTGAGGTGAACCCAACGTTGGAAGGGTGTTTTGCCACTATCATACAAGATGTCTAATGACCTACGACTTCGTGTTATCATAAGACAGAGTTGTGCATATCCACTTGTTGAGTATATCTACGAGCACTACCTATATAATCTTGGACTTTGGTTGAAATATAATTCTCAATTGGAGACAATGGAGATAATTATATGTCAAGAAAAGATTCACCATTGGAAAGAACATGATAGCAATCTTCTCATTTTTTTTCGGGGTCTATTGGGTCAACCAAGGATAATTCTGTGGGCATATGATATCTATCATAACCTAGACGCATGGCCTCCCATGTACGAAGGTTTCCTTGAGTATTTTCCAAAGATTTTAATTTCTAAAACAGTTATTGACTATACCTTTATGTAAGGTATCACTCTAAGGTATCAATGTGAGGTGATATCCAGGTAACGGGATGAGAGTCACAGTTGGTATCTATTTGTAGTAAAACTCACAATAGTATGTGTTGTCGTATTTTGCACGACAATTGTAATAATAAAGTTATAGTTATTTTCTGTACCATGTATTTGGCGACTCAGAATGGGTGATGTATACCTATTTTGGGGGCGTCACAACAAGGGTTAATTAACATGCCACATATTATCCCTATATTATAACCGATTAATTAAATAACAAATAAACTTAGGTAGGTCATACTAGCGAAGGATTTTTCCGTCTCTCCCCCTAGTTCTAGTCTCACATCTTAGCCATAAATCATATCCCTAAGCTTTGATACCAACTGTGACGCCCCCAAAATAGGTATACATCACCCATCTTGAGTCGCCAAATACATGGTACCGAATTTAAATACAAACTTCTTTTATACAGTACGATAAAACGTAGCTGAGAGTTTCAACACTGATAATGTCTCGTAGAGAGTATCCAAACTCAAATAAAGTTCTCATTACAATTATTATTACACTACTTCACATAATAGTGAGGACTACTATAGCCACCTATCTATACCGTCACTCCATTTTTTGACTCGTCCCAGCTATATTCTCATTTCCTGAAGAGAACAATGAAAGCAAAAGAGTGAGCTCAATTAGCCCAGTAAGAAATATTATGACTAAGATAATGCAGAATAAATTATCATTAGCCTTCAACAGTTTTAAACTGATAAAATATAATAAACATCAAGTTTAACTGCAGCAGAACAAGCAATCCATTAGAAGAGTCAAGTAGAATGATTTAAAAAGTTTATCATCAATTTTATCGCTGGGACTCAATTAAATAAATAATCCACATCACTGGATTATTCATACACTACGGGCTAAGGATATTCATTATTATCACCAATGGTCATGAACATACAAGCAACTGTCTATCAATGCACTACGAGCCAATGAAGACTTTTACCACATCATTTGTAACATTGCGGGTCATAATTATACCAAATGATCCCTGGTCATAATCATACCAATCAACAGTCCATCTATGCACTGCGGTCAAAGATGACTTTTATCATAATCTAAGTATGAGGATGATAACAATGATATAAGAATTTAATTAAATGAGAGCAAAGATAAATTTTAAAGATTTATAATTTAATTTTTCCAGAATTCAATAATCTCCAAATTGTCAACATGATACTGCTTTGTGAAGTAAAATTCAAGAATAATATTATATCAAAAATAATTTGAACAGAAAAGAAATTAATTTTTGTCATGAATAGTATCCCGTGAATAGTACTCCGGCATGAAAAGATTAATTTTTAACAAGAATGTTCAGAAAAATATCCTTGTGAAACGATACTAGATGAAGTGCAAATTTCAAGGATATTCTACTAATTTCAAGGAGTATAGAAGCAATACTTTAACAACATGAGTGTATAATTCAGAATCTGAAACGAAATAATATTACTTACATACTACAGAGTATGGAAGAAAATATTATTTCATATTAATTTTGAACAAATATAATATCCCTTACGAATACGAAAGAAATAATACCCCTTACCTTAGTAGGAGATTGAATACTGAGATAGTGTAGTAACAGAATACTCTTCTTCTTTATCTCTGATTCTCTTTCTATATAATTCTCTTGTGAGTCGTAGTGAATTGGTGATAATGAAAGAAGAAATTAGCTTCTATTTATAGAAGATTTCTAGCTTAGCCCTTGCAATGTGAAGAGGTAAGTGGCTTGACGACTGGCGATGTGAAAAGAAAAGTGGTTTGACACCTATAATGTGAAACAACAAGTGGTTCGACGCCTGTAATATGAAACGACAAGTGGTTCGACGCCTGTAATATGAAACGACAAGTAGTTCGACGCCTAGTAAAGGCAATTACTATTGACGAAAGTAACTCTTAGATGATGACATATAGGCCCCCATAGAATAAACCAAACTTACCACAAACGTCTCATAATAGACTTCTTATTTATATCAAAGATTGAATAAATATTACCACAAATCATTTTATCTTCAATCAACACATTTTTAATCTTCCAATAATTATTCATCATTAATATTATAACTCACAATATTTAACAACCAGGTCATTTTCAGGAAAGAGAGGGCTTTTCGATAAGGATTTTTCCCTATTAGCGCGCAATTAGGTGACCAAACCTCTCCTCGACAGAACTTTCTAGACATCGTCAATATTGCAAATAATAATATGAATAACTTTGTCGTCTCAATTATTAATTTAATAATATAAAATATTATGCAGATGATACTGTGACAATAATTGAATCAATAATATGAGATACTATGCAGCAATTACTGTAGCAATAATTGAGTATAACTGAGTGGCTTCTTACGTAAGCATCAATAATCAATACCGTGTGCTACTATGCAACTACTGTACTTTTACGATCGGGTATTTCAACAGTTAACGGTAAAGCTTTCGCCGTTATTTTTATAAAAAGATATATTTCTGTCGTTTTCTAATCCCGACAATAATTCTGTTGTGGGTTCCACCAATGATTGTGTCATCGTATGAATATTCTTCGACTAAAAGAATATTTCCCGACCAAACGAATATTTTATAACAACTTGCTTACTTTGCAAAATTTATAAATATTACCCACAACTATAACATTATATCAAATCCACACCATTATATTCAAAATGATATTTAGAGAAAAATTAATCTTTATTCATAAAAGTTGGGGTCTTACATGAAGACAACCCTGTTATGGACTATGACTGACTTTCTGGCTCTTGGGATGGTTAGTGGTTGGTCAACTCACGGGAAGCTATCATGTTCAGTATGTATGGGGGATGTGCAAGGCAACTAGTTGCAGCGTGGGCAGAAATGTAGTTTCTTTGGAACTGCTCGTAGATTCTTGCCTCTTGATCACAATTACAGAAAGATGTATGCACAGTTCAACAGAAAGACAAAGAAGAAAGGGGTTGTTGGTCGGCTGTCGGGCAGTGAAGTCTTGGGCTGGTTGAACCAGCTTGATTTTCCTTTGTCGGGGAAGGAACACAGTAAATTGAGAACAGCCGAGTACGGGAAGACTCATAATTGGACACACATGCCTATATGGTGTGAGTTTTCGTATTGGGGCACACTTTCAGTTCGTCATTGTATAGATGTCATGTATACTGAAAAGAATATTTTTGAGAACTTGTTTTACACCGTGTTAAATGTGAGTGGTAAAACCAACGACAATGCTCGAAAAGATTTGGAGGCACTGAACATTAAGGCCAGAATTGTGGCTTTGCCCTAACACTACGAAACCTAAAGCTCCATTTTGTCTTACTAAGCAACAAGTTGAAGACGTGTGTAAGTGGGTTAGTGGGTTGAAGCTCCCAAATGGATATACGTCGAACATAACACGTTGTTATAAGGTTGAGCAATTAAAAATTTCAGGATTCAAAAGTCACGATTATCATGTATTCATGCATAAGTTGAGCCCAATTGCATTTCGTGAGATGTTACCCAAAAAAGTTGTGGATGCATTGACCAAACTTTTAAATTTCTTTCGAGATATTTGCTCAACTGTAATTAAGTACAGTGATGTCGAGCAGATGGAGAAGAATATTGTGCTTACCATTTGCAAGCTCGAAATGATCTTCCCTCCAGGATTCTTTGACTCGATGGAACATCTGCCTATTCATCTACCGTATGAACTCAAACTTGGAGGACCGGTGCAATAGGATGATGAAGATACCGAATCCGAGAATGATATACACGTTAATTATGATGGGTTTGATGACGTGCGTAATTGAAAATGAGCATTCATATTAGTACATACCACATATTGTTAAACCTTACATATTCATAATCTACCAATTTGGTTATTGCAGTAGGATATTCATGACTAGACATAGCGGTGGAGGTCGCCGAGGTGGTGGGCAATCCGGTACTGGAGACGGTAGCCACGATGGAGGCTCTTCTTCAAGTGCGAGTAAGTTATCTTAACTAGGATTTAAATATATCTCAAGCTACATTAGTTACAATGTTTATTGACTCAGTTAAATATAATTATTACAGATGCACCTCGTCGACGACACCGAGGGACAAACCTTGATATCTTTGGTCGTCTGTCGGCAGTGCCACTCACAGTACCGGTGGATGTCTCTTCCCAGCAGTAAGTGTTAATATATTAGTAATATTTCTATCAGTTATTGCAAAACACAATTCATATAACACATATTGTTATACTTTTTCTGTAGTATACTAGACCTGGTGGCTAAGCACACCCTACACGCGATCTGTTTGACGCATCTCCCGAGAGGGTGCATGCGGTTCAGTCAGTATGAGCGGTACGATGCCACTTTTATGCAGACCGTCTTGCGAGAGTTCCACGTAAGTTAAGCATATTATATTAATTACTACATAGTTGTATTAGGATGAC
This sequence comes from Panax notoginseng, assembly GCA_016801055.1. NCBI lineage: Eukaryota > Viridiplantae > Streptophyta > Magnoliopsida > Apiales > Araliaceae > Panax > Panax notoginseng. The sequence goes on from CM029018.1 coordinate 193,665,696, forward strand.
AAAATCAATTGTTCCTAATTTTGCATTAGCTTTTGTTATAGGTTTATTATAGATTTAACCCGAGCATCTCTCAGTCAGCTGGCGACGATGTGATTGAGCATCATGTCGCTATGAATTACTCTGGTTGGCTGTATGAGATGCAACAGAGGGCAGGCTGGGCAGTTGAGGACCAGTCTGGGACCACCATTAGAGATCATCAGCCCCGTATAGTCTCCGATTTAGCCTGGGAGGCTATGTGTGCGCACTGGGAGGCTAATGACTTCAAGAAAAAGTTTGAGCAGACGAAGAAGAACCGTGGTCATCTCCAGATAGTACACACCACAGGTTCTCAGTCGTTCGAGGAGGCGAAGACGGTAAGTGCATTGTATTTAGTTATTTAGTTATCAAGTTCTCTCACAAATACTTAATACCTGATTTATGATTTATGAATGTTTTTATTAGGCATTGGGGAGGACCTTGGGTCGAGATCCTACTATTTTAGAGTTTTGGGATCGAGCCCACACGCCTAAGGTCGAGCGTGCTTTGTCTCAGGCAGCTTTAGCTATACGGGTAAAACTCATCTTACTATGTAGCTTTTAGTAATATTCAATCGTAAATAAAATGATATAATTAACATATGTATACAAAATACATTACAAGACCTATTTCAAAGGCTTCGGGACGAGCGTATAGCTGAGCTGGATGCTATTAGGAGGGGTTCTGAGCCGTTGAATTCCGTCATCCCTCTTCCCGATATTGTATTAGATTGGGATGAGGATCTGAGACTATGGGTCGCGTCTCAAGATACCCCTACTAGCAGTATCGGCAAATATTGAGTGTTGGGTCTGCCGAGGATACCCGCATATACACTTCCTGGAGGTAATATTTTTTTATGTTTCACGAAATTATTCGAATTTATCACATTATATAAATTATTATTATTAATCAAATTTGTATCTATTTATAAGCTCCAACCAGCACTAGCGTCCAAAAGCACATGTCGAACCATCTCATACGGGCGCTGGCTTAGATGACGATATCTTTCGACGGCTGATAGGGGCCATGTCGAATAGGTTCCGTACCGATCCGGTCTTTCGGCGTCAGCAGTTGCCTTCCAGTTCTCATCTTAACCAGATTGCTTAGGATATTATAGCAGGGGCCTCCACAGAGAGTACGGGATTACCACGGGAGCAGTTCGACGCTTGGAGCGCCGAGATGTTCCGGATGGTGATTACCCTCTTGGAGGAGGCCTTTCGTCCGCCCCCGCTTACTCAGGTATTCTTATTGTTTATGTTTTTTTCAATTAATGCTAGCTTGTTAATTCTCTCTCTCTCACACACACACACACACACACACACACACACATATATATATATATATATATATATATATACGAACTAATGATTTATATTTTTGATTCTATCAACAGGGTGGCGATGACGAGCAGACTAGCGATGATGAGCAGACGCACGACGCTGATTTCCATACACCAGAGCAGCGTCGTTCACCTCCGCCCGATGATGATACTTTTACTAGTTTATAGTTCATTTGTATTCATGGTATTGTAGAATATTTGTATATATTGTAGTGTCTAATTGCGTCTGTATAAGTATTGTAGAACATTTGTATATATTGTAGTGTCTAATTGTGTCTGTATAAGTATTGTAAATTATATTGTTTATCATTTATGGAACATTAGCTTCTATTTGTAATTGGTTAGCTTATATTTATGGAACATTAGCTTATAATACGTTTTGGTGAATATTTGAATGTGAATAATAATGAGTTGAAGATTACGTTTTAGCGCTACGTTGCATATTTGAATATGAGATACAGGTTTATATTACTGTGTATTGGGTTGTGATAGGTTACATGTACATAAATGGGTTTAAACACCTGGAAACTGAACTTTTAAAATCTGCATTTAAAAAAAAATAGTTAATTCCGACGGAATAAGGTATTTTCGACGGAACTTCCCTCGGATTTAACAAATACCCTATTTTTAATAAATACCTATATATTTTAATTTTCAGTAAGAAATAAGTTAACTCCGAGGGAATATGTCGGTCGGAACTACTTTATCCCCAACGTAAATTCCGTCAGAGTTACACTACAAAAAAATCAGTCATTGCCGACGGTTTATGCCGTCTCCAATGACCCTCTTGCAGTCAGCAATGAGGTTATTAGCGACGGCAGACCCCGTCGCCCCTGAGGTCGTTGCCCCTGGGTCCTGTCACTCGCCGTCGGGAACTATGTTATTGCCGACGGGGTCTTTGCCGACGGCACGCCATCGGTATTATGTCATTAGCGACGGCAATAGTGATGGACAGACCGTCGGTAATAACCATACATTAATTTTAATAATTCAGTCATTCCCTACGGCACTGCCGTCGCCAATGGGTGTATACCCCCGTCGCCAATGTCTTCTATTTAATATAATTCTGGATCCATCGCTATAGGTCATTACCGACGGCACCCCGTCTCCAATGACTCACTTTAAATTTTTTTTTTATAAAAATTGCAAAATTCCCCTGTTCATTTACATATACATTGTACCTGTTATAAACTAAAGAAAAACAAATAATGACAATGTACGCATGTCAATAACAATCATATAGTTAGATACCAAACTCTAGTCTGCACAACTCAAAAGCTATATAAATACATACATGAAAGTCAAAATATAAATATAAACTAACTACAACCTAAGATTAAGAATATTTGTGTCATCGCCTCCTGTCCCATCGCCGATCCCACCTCCGGTCCCATCGCCGGTCCCACCATCCATAGTCTTATCAACATCAGCTCGGCGGTCATCACCATCTCCTCCACGGGCATCGCCTGTGCCGCAACCTCTACCCCCACGAGTCTCATCAACAAGACCCTACAAAATTAAAATATTAATAATGAAGTCCAAAATAGAGCATATTTAAATTATTTTAGTTTATGTTCTACAAGTGTTGGCGAGTTTTGCCTACGGGCTGATAACTCGACCTCCGTATATCGAAATCGAGTCTCGTAAGTTGTAACGCGTGTCTAATACCTATGCAGTGCTACGTGTGTATTTGTGTGGCGTTTTGACGACTGAGGAGGGTTTTGGGCTCTTTTTTGGCTTTTTGCTTAAGTGTTGACGAGTTTTACAAACTGTGCGATAACTCGGCCTCCGTATATTAGAATCGAGTCTCGTAAGTTGTAACACATGCCTAATACTTATGCGGTGCTATGTATGTGTTTGTGTGTCGTTTGGACGACCGGGGCGGATTTTGGGCTCTTTTTCGACTTTTAGTTTTGCAAACTGGACGGTAACTCGGCCTTTGTATATCGAAATCGAGTCCCGTAAGTTGTAATGCGTGTCTAATACCTACGCGATGCTATGTGTCTGTTTGCGTGTCGTTTCGACTATCGAGACTGGTTTTGTGCTCTTTTTTAGTTTTTTTCCTAAGTGTTGGCGAGTTTTGCAAACTAGGCGATAACTCGGCCTCCGTATATAAGAATCGAGTCTCGTAAGTTGTAACGCGTGCCTAATATCTATGCGGTGCTACGTGTGTGTTTGCGTGTCGTTTGGACGACCGAGGCAGATTTTGGGCTCTTTTTCGACTTCTTGCCTAAGTGTTGGTGAGTTTTGCCTACGGGCTGATAACTCGGCCACCGTATGTTGGAATCAAGTCCCGTAAGCTGTAACGCGTGTCTAATACCTACGCGGTGCTACGTGTGTGTTTGCGTGGCATTTCGACGATCGAGGCGGGTTTTGGGTTTTTTCGACTTTTTGCCTAAGTATTGGCGAGTTTGGCAAATGGGCCGATAACTCAGCCTCCGTATCAACATATAACAACGAAAAACACACCAATATTATCCACATGTCTAGATTATCTAGTAATTTAATATATACTCACGTAGAATATTACTTCTAGAACTAGTGAGGAGTCATATTCCCTTAAAAAAGAAGTCTTAACATTAAACGGTTCTTTAGTCTATACTTGTTGCACAATTTAAAAGAATCACCTAAACAAAATTAAGTTTTGCCTAAATCCCTATTTTAATATATATATATATATATATAATTAATGTTTCGCCTAATTGATTAAATTTGATATAAAACCTTAATATTACCGTTTTAAAATTCATATAAAAGATGTAAGAAAAATAAAGTCTGTGAATAGGACATTTGATCTCATATGTAAAAATATAGTATGAATCATTGCCATTTCCGGAGAGAATAATTAGTTGTTGAGGTTTTTTTAAAGTTTAATGTAGAAGACACAAATAAAATTGAACAAAGTATCAAACTTGAGATGCCTTTTAATATAATTATATAAACTGCCTAGTTCCTGGAGGCACACATTAAGATTAGAAAGTTATCCAATGGATTCCTCTAAAGTTCAACACCCCCAACATGCACAAAATCAAAGGTAAGAGTAACTACATTCTGAACTAATTTGACCACATGAAGTATAGTCCTCATTTAAGAAATAAATGAATCGCACATGTAGGGAACTGAGAATCCCTTCTATACGAACACATAAAGTGGACTCTCTTGTAATATTTATTTATTTTTGGAGAAGTTATGTATAAATATTATAAATATAAAAACATCATGTCAAAGTGTTCACTGATATTCATAAAACTCAAGGGTTTAAAGAAACTCAATATATCTATCAAATATAGGGTTAAATACATATTTGTCCATTCTACTCGACCTCGGTTTACAAATACATCACTGAACTGAGTTTTTTTACAGTCAAATCATTAGATTATAATTTTTTTACAAAAATTAAAATTTTCGTCTAAAAGTGTTAAAACTTAACGGAAAGTCTACATAGTAATGCTTATGTGAAATATAAGATCCAGCGTGGATTTTTTTTAATAATAATAATAATAAAATAACTTTATTTTAAATTTTTTTAATTTTCAAACTTGAATTCTCTCCTTTTTAAAAATAATAAATAATTAAATTTATAAAAAAAATATATTAATTAATAAAAAATATATTAATGTATAATTTTTATAAATGTATTTATATAAAATTAATGAATACATTTTTTTTAATTTTTAAATATTTGAAGTTAACTTTAAAAATACAAAATTATCTAATATAATTCATCATCTTCTCCATCACAAATCCAAATCTGAATTCATCATCTTCTTCATCACAAATCCAAATTCAAATCTAATTAATCATCTTCTTCACCACAAATCCAAATATAATTCGTAATATGAAATTCATCAAAAATCAAAATCAAAGCAAATCTGAAACTTATCAAAATATGAAAGGAGTACTTTTGAAACTCATCAAATCTAAAACTCATCTTCTTCACCACAAATATGAAAGCAGTACTTAATCTGAAACTCATCAAAATCAAAATCAAAGCAAATCTAACAACCCACAAGGATTTGAAGAAAGTATAAGAAGGAGAGGCCTTTTAATCTACATCCGATTGCTTCCGATTTCTCCGATTTCTTATACTTGCGATTTCTCCATCCGATTGCTTGAAGATCGTTTTTTTCCTTCTGACCTTCTGATACTTCATACGTTACTTTTTTTTTTGAAACACTTCATACGTTACTTATTTGTTAATATATTTGTTAATTACTTTACTTATTTGTTAATATATTTTTAATTACTTTAAGTATTTGTTAATATATTTAATATTTATTTAATGATTTCATAATATTAATAATAATTATATTAGTTTTCAAAAATAAAAATAATAATTAATTTTCAAAATTTTAGTTATATTTTTGAAGTTAAATTTATTTTTATAAATTTTAATTTTTAATTTGTGCTTATTATAAAATACTTATGAATAATGTTAAAGACATTACTCAAATTCAAAATTTACCCAATTTTTTTTTATTTTAATAATATATGTAATATATTTTAATATAGTAACATGTCAGACATTTATATGTTTTATTACTAATTTTAGTTTTATCTGAAGAGAGGTTAATTAAATTAATGAATTATTTAAATTAAAAGAAAATTATATAATTATGTGTAATTTATATAATTTATTTAAAATTATTCAAATATTCATGATTAAAATAAAATTTAAAAAATTATTTTTATTGTACTTTTATTTTGAATGCATTATTTTATTTTATTTATTTGATTTTGATTAATTTAGCTTTAAATTTATACAAGTTTTCCATCTAGGCATGCCACACAGACAAATGTCTGACAAAAATGGGTTTCTCTCTCTCACGTGGCAACTCCTGTAATTTTTCCGTCCAAAGTCAAACAATTTAACGGAATTTGTAACGGTTTGTAAAAAAATTGTAGTTAAGTGAGTCGAATGAAAAAAAATTCAGTTCAATGATTCATTTGTAAATTGAGGTCGAGTAGAATGGGGAAAAGTGTATTTAACCCATCAAATATATGTTGCCTAAAAGCAAATTGATGTTATCCTGCATCAAAGAACAAAAGCATATGTAAAATGAAAAAAGCAAGGGACTTATCTATGGAAAAAAGTCTCTAACACTGTTCAACATAAAAACAATGTGCACACGAACTACTCTTTATCCATTCTGTGCCAAAAATGAATATTTGGAAGCATCATTTAATTCTTAATCATCCATATTCATAATCAGATCATGGTCACTAACCTTCCTATTTGACTGTTCAAAGTCAAATTATAACTTGCAAGTGTGAAGGATCATACTTTTAAAACTTCTTTCATTTAGTTAACATGTCAAAAGTTAAAGAATTGAACTTATTCCATTTCATGTTTTAGAGGGGTCCAAATGGTTATTGAACTACTAATATAGAGATGTCTAAATATATCCACCCCAGTGCCATCTCAGTTCTACAGATGAAAATCTGATTAATAAATTTAGGATGCAAGCACAATGAATTTTGTTTTACTTTTCCTACTTGAACCTTTACTATTTGTAAGTCAGACAACATATATTTTCAAACCCAAGAATATGAAAGAATAAAAACATATAACATAAAGGGGATTTCTCCTACTGTCATAAATTTACAACATTAATGAACCCTAATAAGTTTCACGAAGATGCTGAGAAAAATCATACCTGCTGAAGATTGAAGGATATATTGAAGAACAATTGTCAAGGAAAGAGGGAAAAACCTTCACCAAATCAGTTAGCCACAGTCGCCCAAATTAGATAGCTAATCAAGCCTTAATTAGCCCAACCTTCACCACGGAATCGCCTCCGTTAGCCGCCGCGGCCGCCGACAGCTATTATTATAGTCACCTGTAAGTTCGTCGTCGAGGGGAGGATCGAAGGAGAGGGAATGCTGTAGCTTTTGGCGCTGAAAATTTGGGTAAGAAATTTTAATCGTTGCCGTCGAGGCAGGGCTTAAAATTATAAAGTCATTCTCGACGGGCTAGCCGTCGATAATAACCCCAATCGAGAAAGAGTCATTAACGACGACAGTGTTGTAAGACCCCAACTTTTTATAAATGAAATTGAATTTCCTCTATTTATTATTTTGAAATAGTAAGGGTTGATTTGATTAATGTGGTAAGTTATGGGTAAAATGCGCAAATATCTTAAATAAGCAAATGATTATAAAATATTCATTGTTGTCGGAGAATATTCGTTTGGTCGTGGAATATTTGTACTCTCGGAGAATATTCGTACGATGGCACAATCTTGTGTGGGCCCCATAACGGAAAGCGATTGGATGAAGAAAACGACAAGTATGAGTTTTTTATAAATAACTGCGTAGTTGTTACCGTTAACACTGTTGGAATACTCGGTGGTTAAAACACAGTAATACGAGGTGTTGCACAGTAGCACACGGTATTGCACCAATTATTGATTCTTACGTAAGAAGACATTAATCAATAATTGTTACAGTAATTATTGTTCAATATTTTATTTTATTGATTCAATAATTGCTACGTTGATATTTTATATTATTGTTGTTTCAATAATTGTCACTACACAGTATTTCCCATTATCAGATCAATAATTCATGTTATTTTAATAATATTACTAGATAACATTATTGGCAATGTCTAGAACATTCTGTCTAAGGAGAGGTTTGGTCACCTAATTGCGCGCCAGTAAGGAAAAATCCTTATTGGAAAGCCCCCTCTTTTCTGGGAACAGCCTGGTTGTCAGTATTGTTATTTTGTAATATTATTTATGAATAATTAATTATTGATTTATATGATAAAAAAATATTTATTTATGTGGATATAAATGGAGGAATTTTTAGAAAAGTGACAATTATTGAAAAGTGATATTTTATCTTTTCTGATAAAATAATTCATTTAAATATATTATTATATTTTAATAATATAATAATGATGATATTTTTAAAATGAATGTGTGATATATGAATAAATGAGGAGAAAGAGTATTTTTGTTGCAATAAATGATAAAAGCATGTTAAACATGTCGGTGGGCCCAATTTTTGACTGAAATTTGATTATAGCCTGTAAAATCATCCGTATGTGGATTTTGGTCAATTTTTACTTAGAATTTGAAAAAACTTAAACTTACAAAGTTGTAGAAAATTGAATTTCTTATGAAATGGACATAAGATTCAAATTTTTCTGATAAAATAGCTATTTATTATGAATTATTGAAGTTCAGGAATAATTAATTTTTGAAGTTTTAAATATTTTTTAAAAGAAAAACTTTTTTTTTTTCATTTTGGTGGGCCCCACATGTGTGGTAAATGAGCTGAATTCAGATGTCTAAGGTGTGCGTAGGAATTTTATTAAAAATAATAATATTTTATTAAATTTTCTTTTTTAGTGTTCTAAGCATTTTCCTATAAATAGGGTGCTTAGGTTAGAATTAAAAATTACACCAAAAACTAAAGTTTTCTCTCTCTATATTATCGAGCGTATTTTTGTGAGTATTTTGATACTTTGAGTGTTGTTATACGGTGCAAGTTTTCTTCAGCACTATATTCAGTATTCCAGTCAGAAGTACTGTCCTTTTGAGGTAAGGGATGTTATATTTTTTATAAATGATATTATTTCTTTCAATATCATTATGCCGGAATATTGGTAAGATTTTTCTTGTGAAATTCTTGTCTTTTTGTGTCGAGGTTACTATTCACGTATACAGTACTATTCACAGAAAAATTAAATTTTCGTTCTTTGTCCAAGTTGCTATTATGATTACTAGCTTTGATTGTATCTATGTTTTGATCTTCATTCTTGAATTTTGCTTCACAATAATTTATTATGGAGTATTTTTGAACATGGATGAACTAAAATACGAATCCTTAATCCTTGTCCTTTTATCTCACTGGATTCGTTTTCTTAAAATTATTTTTCATCATTCTCAGTCCTAAATGATGATATTGTCAACACAAAGACCCATTTTGTGTGATTTGCAAAGGATGGAGATAGAGTTAAAGACTCCAGGGACCCATGCGATGATGGCGAATATACGAGTAGAACCGACTTTAATCGATAAAGTTAAAGCTGCTCAAGCTACAGACCTGGAGCTGATGCGTATGAAGAAGAAAGTGCAAGAAGGTGCTATATCGGAAGCAAGAATCGATGAAGAAGGAATACTTCGAGTCAACTCCAGACTTTGTGTTCCTAACAACCCTGATTTAAAGTATGAAATCATGATGGAGGCGCACAACACACCGTTTGCAATCCATCCTGGAAGTACCAAAATGTATCATGATCTTCGTCATACATTTTGGTGGAGCAATATGAAGAGAGAGATAGCGTTGTTTATCTCAAGGTGTCTAACTTGTCAACGAGTCAAAGCGGAGCATCAAGTACCAAAAGGTCCATTGCAACCACTTGAAATTCCAGAATGGAAGTGGGAGCACATTACCATGGATTTCGTTACCGGTCTTCCTAGGGTTTCTCAAGGTATTGATGCGATTTGGGTCATTGTTGATAGATTGACCAAGTCTGCTCATTTCTTACCGATACGAGAAACTTATACACTTGAACGTCTTGCTCGTATGTACATAAACGAGATTGTAAGACTGCATGGTATGCCAGTATCCATAGTTTCTGACCGAGACCCAAGATTCACTTCACGATTTTGGGTTAGTTTACAAAAAGCTATGGGCACGGAGTTACGATTTAGTTCAACATATCATCCTCAGACGGACGGACAATCAGAGAGGACTATTCAAACTCTTGAAGATCTATTAAGACTCTGTGTCTTTGACTTCAAAGGAAGTTGGGACAAGTTCTTACCATTGGTGGAGTTTTCCTACAACAACAGTTATCAAGCAAGTATTGGCATGGCTCCATTCGAAGCATTGTATGGAAGAAAATGTCGTTCTCCAGTATGCTGGGATGAGGTGGGCGAAGCAACGTTGTTGGGACCGGAGTTGGTACGTATGACTACAGAAAAGATTCAAACGATCCGACAACGTATAAAAACCTCACAAGATCGACAAAAGAGTTATGCTGATCTTCATCGAAAGGACGTGGAATTTGATGTAGGAGATCATGTGTTCTTACGTGTTGCTCCATGGAAAGGAGTTACGAGATTTGGAAAGAGAGGAAAGCTAAATCCTCGATTCATCGGTCCATTTTTAATCCTCGATCGAGTAGGAACTGTGGCTTATAGACTCGCTTTACCGCCAAGTATGTCTCGTGTTCATAACGTTTTTCACATATCCATGTTACGCAAATATGTGGAAGACCCGAACCACATTATTGAGTTAGAACCGGACGAAATAGCGGAGGATTTGACGTATGAAGAAGTTCCTGTTCAAATCTTGGATAAGAAGGAACATATTCTACGCTCCAAGATTATACCTCAAGTTAAAGTTTTGTGGAGAAACCACGATGTTGAGGAAATGACTTGGGAGTTAGAATCAGAAATGAAATCAAGGTATCCTTACCTCTTCGACATACCAGGTACGTACCCTAATTTCGAGGGCGAAATTTCATAAGAAGGGGAGGTTGTAAGACCCCAACTTTTATAAATAAAGATGAATTTTCTATAAATATCATTTTTGAATATTATGAAGTTAATTTGATATAATGTTATAGTTGTGGGTAATATTTATAAATTTTGCAAAGTAAGCAAGTTGTTATAAAATATTCGTTTGGTCGGGGAATATTCTTTTTGTCGGGGAATATTCGTACGACGGCACAATCATTGGTGGACCCCACAACGGAATTATTGTCGGATTGAGAAAACGACAAAATTATCTTTCTATAAAAATAACAGCCGAGGTGTTACCGTTAAAATCGTTAAAACTGTTGAACTACTTGGTAGTAAAAGTACAGTAATACGCGTGGTTGCATAGTAGCACACGGTATTGATTATTGATGCTTACGTGAGAAGTCACTCAGCTATACTCAATTATTGCTACAATAATTGCTGCATCATATCTCTTAAATTATTGTCATAGTATCATCTGTATAATATGTTATATTATTGAGACGTTGTGGTAAGTTTGGTTATTTTATGGGGGGCCATATGTCATCATCTAAGAGTCTCTTCGTCAATAGTAATTACCGTCGTCAATAGTAATTACCGTCGTCAATAGTATTTACCTTGATCAATAGTAATTACCTTCGTCAATAGTATTTACCTTGGTCAATAGTAATTACCTTCGTCAATAGTATTTACCTTGGTCAATAGTAATTACCTTCGTCAATAGTATTTACCTTGGTCAATAGTAATTACTTTCGTCAATAGTAGTTGTCCCTTCAAAATTACCAAGAGTCATTTGACCCTTCGTTAAGACCAAGAGTCATTTGACCCTTCGTTAAGACCAAGAGCCACCCTCAGTTTTTCTATAAATAGAGGCCTAGGGCTTCATTATTTTTCACGAATTCATTCAAGCTATAGAGAGAGAAAGTATAGAGAGAATAAGAGAGAGAGAGACTAAAAGTATTCTGCTACATCACTTTTCCAATATCCAGTTCTTTTAAGGTAGGGAATATTATTTCTTTTATATTCATGAAGAGAACTTCTGTTATTCCATTTGTTATTATTCTGTTGGAATAACCAGTATACGCGGTCTACCCTATACTTGGTGACATTCTTCTATTATTCTGTTGGAACATCCTGTCTGTGTGTTTTACACCGGACCTGGTTCCGTTTATTATTCTGTTGGAACATCCTGTCTGTGTGTTTTACACCGGACCTGGTTCCGTTTTATTATTATTCTGTTGGAATATCCTGTCTGTGTGTTTTACACCGGACCTGGTTCCATTATTTATTATTCTGTCGGAATATCCTGTCTGTGCGTTTACGCCGGACCTGGTTCCATTATTTATTATTCTGTTGGAATAACCTGTCTGTGCGGTCTATCGCATGCATGGTGATTTCTTTTGTTATTCCATTCTTTATTATACTCAGTTGGTTAAGTTTTGACTTCTATACTCCATGAAATTTGTGGAATATCCTTGATAGTTGCGTTTCATCCAGTATCTTTTCAAGAAAATATTCTTCTAAGCATTCTTGAATTTTACTCCACAATGCAGTATCATGTTGACAATTTGGACGTTGTTAATTCCTGGATAAATTAATTCTTGAACTTGTTTTATTGAATTCTTATATCATTGTCATCATCCTCATGTTTATAAAATGTTGAAAGTCATCTGTGGCCTGTATTGCATAGATGGACTTGGTATGATTATGACCAGGGATTATTCGGTATAATCATGACCGTAATGTTACAAATGATGTGGTAAAAGTCCTCATTGGCCCGTAGTGCATTGATGGACAGTTGTTGGCATGATCATGACCATTAATGAATACACGAATATCCTTGGCCGTAGTGCAGGGGTGATTCGATGATGTGGATTATTTTATTAAGCTGAGTCTCAGCGATTACAGTGTTGAAAAACTTTTTAAATCATAAAAGATAGTAGAGTTTATTTTCTACTTGACTCTTTTAATGGATTGCTTGTTCCGCTACAGTTAAACTTGATGTCTATTATATTTTATCAGTTTAACATTGTTGAAGGCTAATGATAATTTATTCTGCATTATCTTAGTCATAATATTTCTTACTGGGCTAGTTGAGCTCACCCTTTCTTTCACTGTTCTCTTCAGGAAATGAGAACGTAGCTGGGACAAGTCGGGGTACGGAGTGATGGTCCGAATGATAGTATTAGTTAGTAGTCCTCACTATTCTATGTAATGGTGTGTTAATAAATGTAATGAGGACTCCTTTTGAGTATGAATACTCTCTAGAAGATAATATTTGTATTCAAACTCACAGTTTATGTTTTGTCGTATTGTACACGACAGATGTATTAATCAGTTGTATTTGTATTCTGTACTATGTATCTGACGACCCAAGATGGGTGATGTATACCTAATTTTGGGGGCGTCACAGTTGGTATCAGAGCTTAGGGATATGATCCCTGGCTAAGATGTGAGAATAGAACTAGGAGGGGAGAGACGGGGAATTCCTTCGCTAGTATGGCATACCTAAGTTTATTTGCATGGTATTTAATTGGTCGGTCATAATATAAGGATAATATATGACATATCAATTAATTTTTATTTTGTGACAGTATCTGAAAATGGCATCTGAGAATGTTGAGAATAGCAATGGAGCACAGACGACTGTTGATTCACCACATATCAATAATCAGGATAATGTGCATCAGGAAGGTGTCAATCCTCATGCAAACAACAACACTGACCAAATGATGAATGATCAAATGTTCAGAGGCTTTATGCAATTCATGCAACAACAGGTGAAAGCGGCTCCTGTCCACAACGTAGGTGGAAATACTGGAAACTCTCAGGCGGTCACCGCTAAACAGTTTAAGGAGCTGGGACCACCGGAGTTTAAGGGAGAACCCAAACCACTTGTAGCTGAAACATGGATAAAGCAGATCACCAAGATATTTGATGTCTTGGGTTGCTCCGAGGAGCAAAAGGTTCCCTTTGCCGCCTTTATGTTGCGAGGAGAGGCAGATTACTGGTGGGAATCGATAAAGCGTACTCAACCTGCCGCACTGAAGATGTCTTGGGAGAAGTTTCAAGATCTGTTTAACGACAAATACTTTCCCGAGAGTATTCGTCACATGAAGGAGGTGGAGTTCATCAAATTGGAGCAGAATAATATGACCGTGTCGCAGTACGAGGCAAAATTTGCGGAGTTATCCCGGTTTGCGTCCCACCTGGTGGATAATGAAGAAAGAATGACGCGGATGTTTTTAAGAGGTTTGAAGCCGGAGATACGTCAACATCTTGTTTCTCATAAACTGTGTTTGTATTCAGATGTTGTAAATAGGGCTCAGTTGGTGGAGCGCGATAACGAGACAACGCAACCAAAAGAGAGCAGCCGGCAAAATGATAATACCAGTGAGAGCAGTCATCGAAGCGGTGACAACAAGCGTGGAGGGAATCAACAGGCCAGAAATGGTAACCACTTCGGTGGTAATCAGGGCCAAAACAATAAGAATGGACATTTCAAGAAGAGGAGATTCAACAATGACGGAAAGACGTCAGCACCAGCACCTGTCGTTAAGGAAGGAGAACGACCACCTATCATATGTTTCAAATGCGGAGGGGAGGGACACATCAGTCCAAACTGCGCGATGCCGTCCAAAACATGTTATAATTGTAGAAGAGAAGGTCATTTAGCCCGATTTTGTCGTTTACCAAAAACAAATTCAGCTAGGATGGAGGCACCAAAAGCCGTCCCAGAAAAGTCAAAACCGGTTGTGCAAGGGAGAGCGTTTGTTGTGAACTCCCAGAGAGCAAGGAACCCGAATGAGGTCATCACGGGTAAGCTTATCATAAACTCTAAAGAAGTTTATACTTTATTTGATACCGGTTCAACCCATTCTTTTATTTCTCCTACTTGCGCTCATCGATTAAATTTGATTCCGGAGAAATTAGACTTTGACTTATCTGTGGAAACTCCGTTGGGAGAAACCTTCATTACCTCCACTGGTTATAAGTCTTGTTTGGTTCAAGTTGGTTCCCACACATTACCTATCGATCTGATTTCATTAAAAATACTTGCATTTGACGTGATTCTAGGGATTGATTGGTTAACTACTCATTATGCAAAAATTGATTGTTTTCGTAAGGTTGTTAGCTTTCATATTCCTAATCGACCTATTATGCGAATTCAAGCAACCAAACCATTAAAATCAATCGCTGTCATCTCAAGCCATAAAGCTATTCGTTTATTGAAAAACGGATGTCAAGCTTTCTTAGCTCATGTCACAGATCTAAACAAAAATACGTCAGCTTTGAATGATATTTCTGTTGTTAATAAATTTCCTGACGTATTTCCCGAAGAACTTCCTGGCCTACCCCCAGAGCGTGAAATTGAATTTTGTATCGACCTTGAACCCGGTACAAAACCCATTTCCAAAGCCCCATATCGAATGGCTCCTATTGAACTTCAGGAGTTAAAGACCCAACTGCAGGAATTGTTAGACATTGGTTTTATTCGTCCTAGTACTTCTCCTTGGGGTGCTCCTGTTCTGTTCGTGAAGAAGAAAGATGGGAGTATGCGACTTTGTATTGATTATCGGGAGTTGAATCATGTCACCATCAAAAATAGGTACCCATTGCCACGTATTGATGACCTGTTTGACCAGTTGCAAGGAGCACAATTCTTTTCAAAGATCGATCTTCGTTCTGGATATCATCAGCTGAAGGTTAGAACTGAGGATATTCCAAAGACTGCCTTCAGAACTCGGTATGGGCATTATGAATTCTTAGTTATGTCTTTTGGATTGACTAATGCTCCTGCTGCCTTCATGGATATGATGAACAGGGTATTTAAGGAATATTTGGATCACTTTGTGGTCGTCTTTATCGATGACATCCTTGTTTATTCCAAAAGCCGTGAAGATCATGAGCAACACTTGAGGCTGGTACTCCAAAAGCTTCGTGAATACAAACTTTATGCCAAGTTGAAGAAATGCGAGTTCTGGCTGGAAGAGGTAGCATTCCTTGGGCACGTAGTATCAAGTCGTGGAATATCGGTTGACCCGGCAAAGATTGAAGCTATTCAAAGCTGGGAGCAACCTAAATCAGTGACCGAAGTACGTAGCTTTCTTGGTTTAGCTGGTTATTATCGGAGATTCGTGGAAGGATTTTCTCGAATCGCTACTCCATTAACTCAGCTGACTCGAAAGATACAAAGTTCGGTTGGAGCGAAGAATGTGAGCAGAGTTTTCAAGAACTCAAGAGGAGACTCATTTCAGCACCTGTTCTAACAATACCATCTGGCTCGGAGGGATTTGTCATCTACAGTGATGCTTCGAGCAAAGGGTTGGGATGTGTTCTCATGCAACATGGAAAAGTCATAGCCTATGCATCAAGACAACTCAAGGAATATGAGAGGAATTATCCTACTCATGATCTAGAGTTGGCAGCTGTTGTCTTTGCACTTAAAATTTGGAGGCATTACTTGTATGGGGAGAAGGTGGAGATCTTTACGGATCATAAAAGCCTCAAATATTTCTTCACTCAAAAGGAACTCAACATGCGACAACGACGTTGGCTTGAACTGTTGAAAGATTATGATCATACCATTCAATACCATCCTGGAAAAGCGAACGTGGTAGCTGACGCATTGAGTAGAAGATCATATGCAAGTACAGTGCGATATTGTCAACACAAAGACCCATTTTGTGTGATTTGCAAAGGATGGAGATAGAGTTAAAGACTCCAGGGACCCATGTGATGATGGCGAATATACGAGTAGAACCGACTTTAATCGATAAAGTTAAAGCTGCTCAAGCTACAGACCTGGAGCTGATGCGTATGAAGAAGAAAGTGCAAGAAGGTGCTATATCGGAAGCAAGAATCGATGAAGAAGGAATACTTCGAGTCAACTCCAGACTTTGTGTTCCTAACAACCCTGATTTAAAGTATGAAATCATGATGGAGGCGCACAACACACCGTTTGCAATCCATCCTGGAAGTACCAAAATGTATCATGATCTTCGTCATACATTTTGGTGGAGCAATATGAAGAGAGAGATAGCGTTGTTTATCTCAAGGTGTCTAACTTGTCAACGAGTCAAAGCGGAGCATCAAGTACCAAAAGGTCCATTGCAACCACTTGAAATTCCAGAATGGAAGTGGGAGCACATTACCATGGATTTCGTTACCGGTCTTCCTAGGGTTTCTCAAGGTATTGATGCGATTTGGGTCATTGTTGATAGATTGACCAAGTCTGCTCATTTCTTACCGATACGAGAAACTTATACACTTGAACGTCTTGCTCGTATGTACATAAACGAGATTGTAAGACTGCATGGTATGCCAGTATCCATAGTTTCTGACCGAGACCCAAGATTCACTTCACGATTTTGGGTTAGTTTACAAAAAGCTATGGGCACGGAGTTACGATTTAGTTCAGCATATCATCCTCAGACGGACGGACAATCAGAGAGGACTATTCAAACTCTTGAAGATCTATTAAGACTCTGTGTCTTTGACTTCAAAGGAAGTTGGGACAAGTTCTTACCATTGGTGGAGTTTTCCTACAACAACAGTTATCAAGCAAGTATTGGCATGGCTCCATTCGAAGCATTGTATGGAAGAAAATGTCGTTCTCCAGTATGCTGGGATGAGGTGGGCGAAGCAACGTTGTTGGGACCGGAGTTGGTACGTATGACTACAGAAAAGATTCAAACGATCCGACAACGTATAAAAACCTCACAAGATCGACAAAAGAGTTATGCTGATCTTCATCGAAAGGACGTGGAATTTGATGTAGGAGATCATGTGTTCTTACGTGTTGCTCCATGGAAAGGAGTTACGAGATTTGGAAAAGAGAGGAAAGCTAAATCCTCGATTCATCGGTCCATTTTTAATCCTCGATCGAGTAGGAACTGTGGCTTATAGACTCGCTTTACCGCCAAGTATGTCTCGTGTTCATAACGTTTTTCACATATCCATGTTACGCAAATATGTGGAAGACCCGAACCACATTATTGAGTTAGAACCGGACGAAATAGCGGAGGATTTGACGTATGAAGAAGTTCCTGTTCAAATCTTGGATAAGAAGGAACATATTCTACGCTCCAAGGTTATACCTCAAGTTAAAGTTTTGTGGAGAAACCACGATGTTGAGGAAATGACTTGGGAGTTAGAATCAGAAATGAAATCAAGGTATCCTTACCTCTTCGACATACCAGGTACGTACCCTAATTTCGAGGGCGAAATTTCATAAGAAGGGGAGGTTGTAAGACCCCAACTTTTATAAATAAAGATGAATTTTCTATAAATATCATTTTTGAATATTATGGAGTTAATTTGATATAATGTTATAGTTGTGGGTAATATTTATAAATTTTGCAAAGTAAGCAAGTTGTTATAAAATATTCGTTTGGTCGGGGAATATTCTTTTTGTCGGGGAATATTCGTACGACGGCACAATCATTGGTGGACCCCACAACGGAATTATTGTCGGATTGAGAAAACGACAGAATTATCTTTCTATAAAAATAACAGCCGAGGTGTTACCGTTAAAATCGTTAAAACTGTTGAACTACTTGGTAGTAAAAGTACAGTAATACGCGTGGTTGCATAGTAGCACACGGTATTGATTATTGATGCTTACGTGAGAAGTCACTCAGCTATACTCAATTATTGCTACAGTAATTGCTGCATCATATCTCTTAAATTATTGTCATAGTATCATCTGTATAATATGTTATATTATTGAGACGTTGTGGTAAGTTTGGTTATTTTATGGGGGGCCATATGTCATCATCTAAGAGTCTCTTCGTCAATAGTAATTACCGTCGTCAATAGTAATTACCGTCGTCAATAGTATTTACCTTGATCAATAGTAATTACCTTCGTCAATAGTATTTACCTTGGTCAATAGTAATTACCTTCGTCAATAGTATTTACCTTGGTCAATAGTATTTACCTTGGTCAATAGTAATTACCTTCGTCAATAGTATTTACCTTGGTCAATAGTAATTACTTTCGTCAATAGTAGTTGTCCCTTCAAAATTACCAAGAGTCATTTGACCCTTCGTTAAGACCAAGAGTCATTTGACCCTTCGTTAAGACCAAGAGCCACCCTCAGTTTTTTAATAAATAGAGGCCTAGGGCTTCATTATTTTTCACGAATTCATTCAAGCTATAGAGAGAGAAAGTATAGAGAGAATAAGAGAGAGAGAGACTAAAAGTATTCTGCTACATCACTTTTCCAATATCCAGTTCTTTTAAGGTAGGAAATATTATTTCTTTTATATTCATGAAGAGAACTTCTGTTATTCCATTTGTTATTATTCTATTGGAATAACCAGTATACGCGGTCTACCCTATACTTGGTGACATTCTTCTATTATTCTGTTGGAACATCCTGTCTGTGTGTTTTACACCGGACCTGGTTCCGTTTATTATTCTGTTGGAACATCCTGTCTGTGTGTTTTACACCGGACCTGGTTCCGTTTTATTATTATTCTGTTGGAATATCCTGTCTGTGTGTTTTTACACCGGACCTGGTTCCATTATTTATTATTCTGTCGGAATATCCTGTCTGTGCGTTTACGCCGGACCTGGTTTCATTATTTATTATTCTGTTGGAATAACCTGTCTGTGCGGTCTATCGCATGCATGGTGATTTCTTTTGTTATTCCATTCTTTATTATACTCAGTTGGTTAAGTTTTGACTTCTATACTCCATGAAATTTGTAGAATATCCTTGATAGTTGCGTTTCATCCAGTATCTTTTCAAGAAAATATTCTTTTAAGCATTCTTGAATTTTACTCCACAATGCAGTATCATGTTGACAATTTGGACGTTGTTAATTCCTGGATAAATTAATTCTTGAACTTGTTTTATTGAATTCTTATATCATTGTCATCATCCTCATGTTTATAAAATGTTGAAAGTCATCTGTGGCATGTATTGCATAGATGGACTTGGTATGATTATGACCAGGGATTATTCGGTATAATCATGACCGTAATGTTACAAATGATGTGGTAAAAGTCCTCATTGGCCCGTAGTGCATTGATGGACAGTTGTTGGCATGATCATGACCATTAATGAATACACGAATATCCTTGGCCGTAGTGCAGGGGTGATTCGATGATGTGGATTATTTTATTAAGCTGAGTCTCAGCGATTACAGTGTTGAAAAACTTTTTAAATCATAAAAGATAGTAGAGTTTATTTTCTACTTGACTCTTTTAATGGATTGCTTGTTCCGCTACAGTTAAACTTGATGTCTATTATATTTTATCAGTTTAACATTGTTGAAGGCTAATGATAATTTATTCTGCATTATCTTAGTCATAATATTTCTTACTGGGCTAGTTGAGCTCACCCTTTCTTTCACTGTTCTCTTCAGGAAATGAGAACGTAGCTGGGACAAGTCGGGGTACGGAGTGATGGTCCGAATGATAGTATTAGTTAGTAGTCCTCACTATTCTATGTAATGGTGTGTTAATAAATGTAATGAGGACTCCTTTTGAGTATGAATACTCTCTAGAAGATAATATTTGTATTCAAACTCACAGTTTATGTTTTGTCGTATTGTACACGACAGATGTATTAATCAGTTGTATTTGTATTCTGTACTATGTATCTGACGACCCAAGATGGGTGATGTATACTTAATTTTGGGGGCGTCACATTTATCCCTCAATTGAGTCCCAATTTCTCGGTTCACCATTCGTTTCAGTTATAAATAGACCAACAATGCTACTATTACATAAAAAGGGTCACATAATACTCACATACACACACATGTATACTGTGGGCTCGCAGTGTGTATATGAATATTATGTGATTTTTTTTATTTAATAGTAGCATTATTTTAAATAAACCTAGGTATTTGTTGAGTACCCACAATTGTCACTCCTAATCCCAAACTTCCTTCCTTTCAAAATAGTATATTCAATTCTGGTTCTATGTAAAAATTAACTACCCCTCTACCTTCTCAAGTCTCATCCTCTGTGCATAACTATGGAAAAATAGAATAATTTGAAAAAGAGAAAAAGTAAAGTATGATCTGTTTGCTTTTATGATCAGGTGATGAGGTAAGGACAAATGTTAGTAGTGGAGAAAGTTGAGACCTAGAAAATTTGTGGTGGCTAAAAATTATTATTATATAATAAAAAATAATATTTTTACATAATTTCTTGACATGATTACCATACACTTATAATGGATTGCAGCTGAAAAGGACAAACTTTCATATATAATATTATTTCTCATTTAAAATTATATTAGATGATAATTATAATAAGAATATTAATAATAACAATAATTAGTAATAATGATAATAATATTATTAAAAAGCAAAATAATTTATTAGATAATAATAAAAATAATAAGAAAATTGATATTTTCACATGATGATAATGATAATGATAATGATAACAAAATTATATATCCTTATACCTGTTTTTTTAAATGATTGGGGAAATTAAATGAAAATAATAGTGATAGTACAATGTACTAGAGTAATCAATGGCTGTATTTTAGTAAAATTAGTAATTATTTTTTCATAGAAATATATAAATTCAAATAAAAAGGAACAAAATAATAGCTCTATAATTAACGCCAGACAATTAAGAATAGAGGGAGTGTTGTTATTTTGATTGACAACTCTTCAATATATGAATTTGTTTTTCAGAATCTAATCAGTGACCGTTTTCCTACTTATTAATGTCCAAGAAAAGTAATTGTACGTTGACTAAAATTGAATTTCAAAAAACATAACTGAACCCATCAAAAACTTTATCTTATTTTCAGGAAAATTAATTATCACTATATAAAATTTATGACTCATTTATTAATAGTAAATAAATTACACTCCAAAATATTTGATAAATGCCACAATCCTCAAATTAATTTATTAGAAAATTCGTTCTTCAAATTATATAAGCATTGAGGCGTAAATTGATAAACTTCTATCAACTCCTATAATATAAACCCTTTATAGCAAAATTATATTTTTCCTTAATTTAAACGAACTAAAAATAAATTTCTTTTTTTAAAAAAATGAAATTTTAGAGTCCCGTATTGTGAAAAATGAAAATTTTAGAGTCCCATATGGTGAAAAATGAAATTAATAGAGTCCCGTCTTGTGGAGGTTTTTGTCAAATGAGGATTGTCACAATATATCTATCTATCGTATATGATGGGATTGAGGAAAATTATAAGATTGATCTACTATATTAAATATATTGTTCAAATATTTTTAATTATACTTAATTATACAAATAAGTCGTAAATAGTGTATCAATACATGGTATTCAATATATATATATATATATATATATATATATATATATATATATATGGGTAATATTGTCATTCACAATTGTATATATTTTATCTGTGCACAATTTGTCAAAACTAGGTTGTTTTGACAGATTTATTTTAAAAAAAACAGTTTCTTTTCTTCCAAATCAAAAATCAAAAACAAATCTACCAAAATGACTTAATCTCTCTCAATATATATATATATATATATATATATATATATATATATATATATATATACCATTTTAAATGTTTATTTAAAAACTTAAGGCAGTTTTTTTTCTTCTTCATCACATTTACACGTACTTTACACACAATCCCACTATGTCCGTAATTATCTCCATCACATTTTGTTCATATCCCCTTAAATGCAAAAACAATATCAAAAAGATTTCCCCCCTATATCTCTTCTCTCAACAAACATCGCATCGGAAAGACTGCCGATATTATCTAGCCCTAGCCCTACAAAATGACTGGTCCTGGTACAGGTCATTCTCCTTGTCCTAGTCATAGTCCTTCTGACCCTAATGTTTCACAAGCATGTGCTGCATGTAAACACCAACGTAGAAAATGTGTCCCTGATTGCCCTTTAGCTCCCTTTTTCCCACCCAATTCCCACAAAGATTTTTTGAATTCCCATAAACTTTTTGGGGTGAGAAATATTATGAATACAGTTCGGAAAGTTGAGCCTCCGAACAGAGAAAATGCAGTGAAATCAATGATTTTAGAAGCAAATATTCGTGCTCGTGATCGGGTTGGTGGGTGTTATCGGATAGTTAAGGATCTTGAATTGAAGATTAGTCACGCCAAGGCCGAACTCAATTTTGTTCTTCATCAACTAGCTATGTTTCGAGCCCATGATCAAATTCAAAACACTCATGATGGCATGCAAAATGGGGTTGGGGTTGATGTTGATGGCGTGCAAAATGGGGTTGGGAGTCAAGGAATACAACAACCTAGTTATAGTTATTATATTGGCGAATCGTCTAGTAATAATAAGAGTATTCATGTGGAAGCACTTGGGTCAATAAAACCAATATCTCCCTCTCCTCCTATAGAGGAGATGGAAGCTCTTTCATGTGGAAAGCAAGGTAATGAAAAAGGTGAATCGGAATCGGAAGATATAAAGCCAATTGTAGATGGGATAGGATGATGTTCAGTCCAGGTTTGTATTACAGGTCTCATTGAATTTTTTTTAAATAATTTTGAAACAATTTTTTTGTAATAATAATTTTGAGTGTATTGTGGATCGGATCTATTTGAAAATAAAGGAATTTTTTTTGATGTTATTAAATATTATTCTGTCTTTCAGAACAAGAATTTACAAATGCTAGTGATGCAGTTTTGTATTTTTGTTTCACCTAGAATCACAAATTGTTAGTTTATTAATTTATGGCATGATAATAATCTTATGATACAAATTTGAGAATATTTAAATACTAATAATGGCATCTTTCTAAATTATAAAAACTAATAAAAATAATGGCATCTTGCAAGAACATTTTAAGTATTCCCGTCTTAATTTTGGTCGGATGGTTTAGGTACTTCACAATGGCTTTGACATCAATAATAAAGGAATGGTTTTGACTTGTTTTTAATGGTTTGGTTTGATTGAATTGTTACTAATTCGACACCTCCGCTTCCAGACCGAGACCGCCACTGGGCACCTTCTTTCGGACCTTTTGACGGCACCAAAGTACCCCTTACTAGGACCTACTGGTCGGCAACCATCCAGCATCGTGTCAACAAAATGTACGAATGATTTTTAAATATTAAATCATTTTTAACTCATTTATTTAATAAAATCTGATTCAACAATCCCATGGTAGTATGCAATGCCTTAGCTAATCCAAGTGAACTAACTATACATGCAAATAACCCATATCTCAATATTAACATTAAATGATGGTTCTAAGTATACAAAAGTCTGTATGAATTAGACGATAAGAAATAAATCCTGAGGTATTGTATGAATTAGACGATAAGAAATAAATCCTGAGGTATGACATTTAGTTGCCAGAAAGCTACTTTCAAGGGTGGCATACCTATATTAGCATGATAACTCTTGTTATAGTCAAATTCTACCAAAGGTAACTGATCCTCCCAACTCCCTTTGAAGTTCATGATATAGGTTCTCCCTTTAGGGTTTAGATCTAAAATTTTTTGTTCTAGGTTTTTCAGCTACTTAAATGTGTTCTTCTTCTCGCCTAAATCAAAAGATTTTTCAACAAGCAGTGTAATAAATAATATTGACTATACGATTAATTATAAAATACAACCAAAATACTAACTTAACTTAATTCAAAATACTTAGAGCATTAATAACAGTTTTCCTAATCAATTCTCTATCCCTAATTTTGAAGAATACATCAACAAATCATTATCCAACCGTATATAGGATTTTACTCCCCAGTGTGAGGGAATCAAAAGACCGTTCTCTATATATACAAAATGACATTTCACACCATCATTTAAGTGGACAACTCATCAATCATACACATATTGACATTTTTTTAGTACTTCATTTTCAAATTATAAACTTAATATTGACTTTTAAAAAAAAATAATTTCAAAAATATATTCAAATTTAAAATTGACAAAAAGTTATTTAACTTATGTCAATATAATTATAAATATTATAAAAGTACTATTAATTATAAAATTTATTATTTTCAAAATTTAAATGAATCATATTAAATTTAAATTTAAAAATATCACAAATTAATTTTTTAAAAGTTAATATTGATCTTACGTATATTTGCAACTACAATTCATTCAATACTCTCTCTATAAATTACTTAAAATTTAAAATAAAATAAAAATTATTTTACAGTGGAATATAATTGATAAATTATACTCTCTCTTTTATAAATTATAAGATTATTATTAATTTCATGTTTTGACTGTTGAAACTTTTAAATTTTAAATTTTAAATTTTAAATTTCATTATTTAAGGAATTAATCAATATAAGGAACATGTTGGGTACATAGTGAAAAAATTAAATCTCTATTTTGCAGAATGTCCCAATAGCACTGCAGAGTAGGGATAAAGATAAAGAAACTGTTGTGAATGCTCTTAGGCTAGGCTGCTATTATTAGTTATCATAGTTTAGGGTCACTTGTGTTTAAGGACAGAAATGTATTTTCACATAATTTCTATGACATGATTACCATAAACTTATAATGGATTGCACCTGAAAAGGAAAAAATTTCATATATAATATTATTTCTCATTTATAATTATATTAGATGATAATTATTGTAACGCCCCCAAAATCGGGACAATTTCTCTCTCCGATCTTGTGCGTTAATATTATCATGTTCTAGCTTTAAAACATTATTTAATATTAAAATAGCTACAAATGCGGAATAATTTTTTTTCTTCTTTCCATTCATTCATTCCCTGAATCGCAACCTTTACAATTCTTCTTTATACTATAATCATATTTATTATATGACTTATTTAGCCTGAGTAGATATGAGTATATATATACAATTCATTCTTTCAAGCATATCCCCTTTTTAGAACAAATAATCTTCATCTATCGAATAATTCAAAATTTTACACATCTGTGATTTGCACATGAAAATACCATCAAATGATTCAACACAATCTCAATTAAATCACTAGTCTTCATTTCATGCGCTCCTAATCACGATAGATCGCACCATAGCTTTAATCTGCAAATTAAGCAAGATTGAGCACGACGACCCAGCAAGTCTAACAGTCTATCATGCATCACGTAGCACATAGGTTTCACATTCAGTTCATACATTTATACTCCTGGTATTCAAGCATAATACAAATGTTTTATCACATTGATGTACTGCTGGTAGCAACATACGTGCCATAGCATACTACACATGTCTTGTACATGTCATTCATTGTACATATATATTGAGTTTCCCGACTCAATTCAATAATTAGTCATAATTCACAAAGTAAATAATGCAGTTCATAGGTATTACATACGTATAAACATAAATCATGCTAACAGTTATCTATAGCAATTATAAGTCCACATAAATAAACTGAGAAACTTGCCTTGATTGGAGATAACCGTTAAACTTAACTTAGCTTCTTTCACCAATTCCTACACAATCGTGTTTACATATACACACATATTAAGTAACCATTTATGTAACAAAAACATGCATGCATATATAGTAACCATGATTGTTAGTGTATATAAATTATAATATTTTATTCTCATCTTAAAACCAATCTTGGTTTATTTAGAAACTTTATTCATTTTAACCTTTTTATGCACAATAAAGGTCTCTCACATTTTTAATATGTAAATATTTTACATCTTGAAGCTTGAACCATCCATATTCCATTTTAGAAACATCATTTGCCTTTACTCGCAAAGTTGGGATTTAAATGATTAATATATAACTTTTATAGTAAAACACGACTTACTATATTATTTCTTTTATTTATAAAATTTTTATGCCTTTTTGACAATTCATGAGTTAAATCATCATATCCCCTCTTACGCGAATGCTTTATTTCATAAGCAACTTAGCTTCACATTTTATCTCGCGAATAATTCGCATTCTCGCTTCACATATATATAACTATATATATGCACCGTCATAATTATTCGTTCAAAATGTTCGTTTCGAACTCCGGAAACCTTCATTTCATTACTTTCATAACCATTATTATTTTTAATGGTTTTCATGATTTTCGTTTCGCTATAAAACCATTTTATGTGTCATTTCCGGCTTACATTCACATATCTATGTAAATTTAATTATAATTACCTTACATTTTTATTTCATTCTTTATGTCCGGAATGAATTTTCATGGCATAAAGTACTATATAACATCAATACTTCGATCTTGGGTCTTTATTAGACTTTATGTTGCTTAAAATTTAGCCCAAATCCGATCCGAAACGTCGAACGTCAAAACAGCTCATGTCGAATATGTTCGGCGTCGCTTGTTTTTAAGTCCTGACATGCTCCTTTGCTCATTTTTAATTCTTAAACCATTAATCGAATCGCAGCGAATTTATGGTATGTTATAGACATCATATCATAGTATTTTTTTTTAATTTCTATCCGCGAAAACGAACCACAGAAACTACCCGTAACGGAGCTCAAAAATCACTCCAGCAGCAGCCTACACAGCAGGTGCCAGCGGCGCTGGGCGCTGCCTGCCCTGCTGCTGCCTTGGCCTGCTGCAGCGCTTAACGAGTTGCCTACTTTACGATTTTCTCACGCCTTTCTCGTTTATCGGATCAATTCTAAATTTCAGTATGCTTTTCGTATCATATGAGAAAATTTTTAAAAAATATCAAACTCCCATTTTGGATTTGTTAGGCAGCTCAAACAGAGCGCCAAAAGTGTACGTTCATAACAGTTTTTACTTTAGTTTCAGCTTTACCCTCTCTCGCTAAAACAATCATAACTTTTTCGTTTCAAAATATTTTTGAGCGATTCTTGCGCCCACGCAAAGCTAACTTCCGGGGCTACAACTCTTACTTATTGACCTTTTTCAAATTCCAAACACATCAGTCTAGAATTTCATGCAAAGGGGACTGATCGGAATTGGTTGGACAGTTTTGACGCGACTACTTTGAATGGTCATAACTCTTTACTCCGAAGTCAGAATTAGTCCGTTCTGAAGTCTATGGAAAGCTTATTCAGTATAATATAATACCCCAAAAGCCAAGAATTTTCTGGAAATATATATTGTCCCCGAATTTATGTTTTAGGGTCAGCAGTCGCACAATCTTTTGGACTTTTCGTTTTATCTCAAAAATATTTCCTCTCTTGACTCGATTCACCCAAACCCTCTAATTAGTTATATATAATATGTATATATATAACTCAGGTCTTGGCTTCGCTTAGTTTTCATTTTTTTACAAAAACAGTCCGTAGAGGGCTTTTAGCGAACACATAGTGTGCGTCGCTTTAAAATTCAGTTTTCATAGTTTGGATTGTGTTCTAGCCCAATTTTTCCCACCTTATTACTGCGCACAACCACGCTAATTTCCATGGCTCTAATTCAGTCCACAAGGATCCAATTTTTAATGAAAATCAAACATGAATATACTTATATACATTAACTAGTTTACTAACTTTAAGTAAACTTTGTATACTCCACTTCATTTGATACTAATTTGCTATATCACATATTTTCAACATGTCTTAGAGAATTTCTTAATATACACCTGTGGCAGAACTGTAATTAAACAGAAGTTGGGATTTGGAGCAGGGGCTGCCCAGAATTTCCAGTAGTACTTTTGATGATTTCTTAGCTACTTCGCGATTTTGTATCTTGCAATCCTTTTATCCGATTGTTCCCAAATTTTGATATGTTATAAATGGTACTACATAGTATTTTATAAAAATATACTATGCCGAATTCGGACTCATTATGACCTGATTTCATAGGCTGGAAAATGCAATGTTAACCACTTTTTCATCAAATTCAAATGTTTAGAAATTCTTTAAAACTTTCTTTAAGCTTTATTTGATTCACCCAATAAGCTTAATTAACATCGTAACACATATATAAAGGTTACCTAGCCCTAAGCTTTGCTTAATTTTTGATTTTTAAGCATTAAACCTCTTTGAGATATTTTATCAAACATGATGTGTGCATAGTTTATTTTCCAAATTTTCATAGATGTTTAGGTATTGTTTAGCCAAGGATTTTCATGATAATCCTTCCTTATAGCTCCAACCATCATATAATCACTTTACCACACACAACTTCCCAACCAAGCATAACAAACATGACCATATAAGACATTATTCAACTCATTTTCTATTTTCATATTCATAACATATGACTTACCTCTTAATTGGTTTGATTCTTGCTCAATTGCTACTCCAAGTTATTTTTGAAGTCTTCTCTTGACAGTATTATGTCCAAATCCCCTTCCAATTTCGTTTGCTATTCAAAGTTTCTGAGAATGTAGTGATTTTTTTTTGGTGTCTTGGTAGTATTGGAGAGTGAATTATTAGAGAGGGAGATGGAGAGAACGGAAATGGACATGAATGAGTACTGAAGTGGTTTATGTTTTTCCTGGCCATCCTTTTGATTACCAGATATAGAAAATTGAGGGTTCTTGGCTTAGCGTCTCTTTTCTTCTCTTTCTCTCTTTAAACATAGTCAATTTGGCTAAAAATGGATATAGGTAAAATTTTGATTTTGCTTATATAAAAACTACTTTCAATTTCTTATAAGTTGGTCACCCAACTTAAGTCTTCTCTAGTCTTCCCCCTCATCTTTAAAAGCTTGTAAATCACCTCTGATATATTCTTAGCATATTCTCAGAATATTCTTTTTTCCTTAGTGTAAGACCCCAAATTATTAATAAATGAAATTTAATTTCCTCTATTTATTATTCTGAAATAGTAAGGGTTGATTTGATTAATGTGGTTAGTTATGGGTAAAATGCGCAAATATTTTAAATAAGCAAGTGGTTATAAAATATTCATTGTTGTCGGGGAATATTCGCTTGGTCGTGAAATATTCTTACTGTTGGAGAATATTCGTACGACGGCGCAGTCTTTTGTGGGCCCCATAACGGAAAGCGATTGTATAAAGAAAACGACAAAAATAAGTTGTTTATAAATAACGGCGTAGTTGTTACCGTTAATACTGTTGGAATACCTGGTGGTTAAAACACGGTAATACGCGTTGTTGTACAGTAGCACACGATATTGCACCAATTATTGATTCTTACGTAAGAAGGCACTACTCAATAATGGTTACAGTAATTATTGTTTAATATTTTATTTTATTAATTAAATATTTGCTACGTTGATATTTTATAATTGTCACTACGCAGTATTTTTCATTATGGCTTCGTCAGGCCCTTCGTGGTAGGCGAACGTCATCGGTGTAAGGAGGTTTGGGTGGACTCGCTGACCATTCGATGGTAGCCTCATCGGCAGATGATCCTTATGGCTTCGTCAGGCCCTTCGTGGTAGGCGAACGTCATCGGTGTAAGGAGGTTTGGGTGGACTCGCTGACCATTCGATGGTAGCCTCATCGGCAGGTGGTCCTTATGGCTTCGTCAGGCCCTTCGTGGTAGGCGAACGTCATCGGTGTAAGGAGGTTTGGGTGGACTCGCTGACCATTCGATGGTAGCCTCATCGGCAGGTGGTCCTTATGGCTTCGTCAGGCCCTTCGTGGTAGGCGAACGTCATCGGTGTAAGGAGGTTTGGGTGAACTCGCTGACCATTCGATGGTAGCCTCATCGGCAGGCGATCCTAAAGACCTTGTCAGGCCCTTCTTGGTAGGCAAGCGTCGTCATTCAGACTTCGTCCGGCCCATCACGGCATATACCTCACACTTTGGTAACGAATAAGTATTCTTTTACTTTGTTATTATTGCATAAATTTTTCTAAGTGTTGAGTTCGGAATACCCCGTTCTTTGATTTCATCTTATCTGTTATACGACTTGCCTAGTTGTTAATTAACAGTTTAAGTTAAATCCGCAAAGGAGCTTGAAGTATTGGTAAACAGTAAATACACCGAAGTCATAAAGAATAATGCTGATATTTTATTTACATAATGCTGTTTACAAAATAGAGGCTTTACAGAAATCCTAACAGCTAAGGGAAAAGAGAATCATCTTTACGGGTCGGCTTCGCCTTCCGAAGAGTCCAGGATGGTCGGGTCAACCTTGGCAGCGACGAGTCTTGCCTTGTCTTTGCTTCGGCATTCGTCATACCCATCCGAGAACATTTGGATGACCTCCTCGTTCAACTCGGCAGACTCCCGGTATTCTTGTTGAATTTCCCTCCGAAGATCTCCGGTTAGAGGAGGACCCAAGTCTCTCAGAGCCCGAAGTTCGCGGAGCTCCTCTTCGAGTTTTGCCCGCTCCTTCAGATGTCTCAGATCCCTGGCCTCAAGGTCGTGTACTTGTATAGCCAAGCTCTTATTGGTCTTCACCATCGTCTCGTTCTTCCCAACAAGAACCTCATTCCGACGAACCAGGTCTATGTTCGTAGTAACGGTCAGCTGGTGGGTGGCCTCGGATGTCTCCAGCTGTTCTTTCAACTTATTTAAGTCCTTCTGAAGGCATTCTTTATTGAAGATAGTGATACCATGAGCCCTTCTCTCCCTCTCCAGAGTAGAAGTCATAGTAGCCATCTCTCGCCTGGCCGCATCTTCTTCGGCTTCAGACTCTCTATATCGGGGAAGAAGTCTCCCGAAGACAGCATTTGCCTGCAGACATTTAAAATGAGTTAGTAGAAGAAACAGATGATTCCTAAATATTTTAATTGAACCAACTCACCTTAGCCTGGTAACTCATTCCCTCTTCGATCAAATCCCTGATCGAGCTGTTTCCGAACCGATGGTCATCGGTCTCCCGAACAAAGGAGTCGAACAGCTGAAAGGGAAAGTTCTCGTTAAAATCCGGCCATACAGTAGGAGAAGATGCAGCTTCTCGCCGGGAGGCGGAGGAAGAGGGTCTCGGCGGAGAAGGCACTGATGGTTCGGAGGGCGGTGCAGGTTGATCCTCGGAAGGCTGCTTCCTTTTATGAGACAGAAGAGGAGACTCGTTCAGGTTTTCGAGCTCATCTTCTGAAACGTGGATCTCCACGGGAATGACGGGGGGAGGCTCAACTGCAGCAGGACGAGGAACTCGAAGCTCATCGGCAGACAGAGGAGTTACGTTGGTCTTCCTCTTCTTAATCCGGAGAGCTTGCATTCGCTCGGACGCAGGCAAGTCAATCAAACTCGCTGTAGAAGTTGATTGAGTTCCTTGAGGATTTGACCGGACTTTCCGAACCGCCCTCTTCTTCTGTCGAGGTCGGCTAGGCTCCTCAGCAGGCTCTGATCTACGGAAGACTTCTGCATCCTGGGCCTCCGAGGCTGGAAACTCTTCTTGAGGAACTTCGGTGGAAGGGGATGAAGGCTTGCCAGAAAGGTACCTATCCAAGTCCTTCCGATCGATCGAAGTCGGCTTAATGAGAGACAACTTGTGGTCATACAACCAGGCTTGTTTGCCCAAGAGGCCGAAGCTCCACTCCTTCTGGGGTATCTTCTCTATGATGCGCGTCATTTCTCTTATACGCTCCTCGGATATATCTCCGAAGTCTGCAGAGACGCGATCAGAAGTGGTCCAGTCAGGGACAGAGGAGATTTCGGGCCCGTTGACGAAGAACCATTTATTATGCCATCCTCGGTTGCTCGAAGGAGTGTCTATTAGAGACCGCTTCTCGATTCTGGCATTGGGCTTAGGGGCTATCTTACTTAGCACCTTAAAGCCTTTCTCCCGAGATTTCCCCACCGAGAAGAGGGTAAAGAAGGAATCCACAGCAGGAGGAACTCCTATCTCGTAGCAGAAGGCTATGTAAGCCAGTATATGGATGTACGAGTTCGGCACCAATTGGGCGAACCCCACCCCAACAAACCCTAGGAGGGTGATCAGGAAGGCGTGAAGGGGGAACCTCACCCCCTTCTCCAGAAAAGTTGCCGGAACGGCGATCCAGCCGTCGGGACGCTGGTACATCCTTTCGTGAGGGGCCGCTATCCGTACCCTGTGGGTATCCGGTATTTGATAGCGAGCTCTAATGTTGCAGAGCTCAGCTTCATTGACGGTGGAAGGGGTGTTGGCATGAGGAAAGTCTTCCTCGTTTTGGAAAAAATCAGATGGGTTGGGAAGTGATTCCATGGGCGGAGCTTCCTTACTCACGGCACCGATTTGGGGGTTTGAACCCGGAACCTCTTTGTCAGGATTTGAGTGAGGGGTCATGGTGGAGATAGGGGTGACACGAAGGGGAGAGCTTGTATCGGGGTTCTGGGATGCCATTGTTGAGAATTTGCAGAGAAAATGAAGAAATTTGAGGAGGAAAAGACAATAGGCTCGTATGAATTCGAAATAGCAGGGAACCCTCCAAGGAGAATGGGCAGCGGCTTTTATAGCGAGTGATTTTTTCAAAAATTGCACGAGAGCCGAGGGCGGCGCATTAATTGGGGATAATGATGTGGGAGAGGAAAGGGTAACGTCCGATTTTGGCTTTGGTGGGTTATCCAAGGTGGGCCGGCGCTTAATGGGCCCTTTCGTCCTGTGGACTCGCGCTATTTACAGTCAGTCTTCCACTAAACATCCTGTTTAATAAAAGACTGGGGGGCAATGTTGGGCCAGAATACTTTTCCTACTAGGCCAGGCCGGATGGGCTTGTCTTCTGAATTATATCACCTTTACCATATTGGGTCAAACAACTTGGGCCTCGCTACTTGACTATAATATTGGGCTTAGTCACGGGGTTGATCCATTACGTAAGGTATTACTTATCTTATCTTTGACCGATAATCATCACAAAAGCAGTAGTTGACTGTTACGTCTGCCACCTGTCTGCATGGCATTAATGAGGATGGGACTCCGATTGCCGGCGGGAGATAACAGTGGTAGCAGGTAGGAAAATAAGCTACACACTTTCGGCTGAGAGGACCGGAGATGGGAGGAGGTGTCAGGAGGTAGTGGGTGGCACAGTAAACCGGGTCTGGGGAACGTATGGGGAAAAGATAACAAAAGAAAAAGAGGTAACATAACACTACACACAACATTATCATTTTGATACACACTCAGACACTATTCATCATTTTTCCTCCATTGTTAACCTTGTGATCGCCTGTACTGACTCTCACGCCGGAGCTATCCCCCGACGGTCAGGCCGTCAAGCTTTTGGTGTTGACTTGTTGAACTGTGCAGGATCAGAGCGTCTTACGTGATTGGGACGTGGGAGAAGATCTTGGCGTTAACAGATAAGAAGGAGCATGTCCTACGCACGAAGGTCATACCACAAGTTAAAGTTTTGTGGAGAAACCATGCTATTGAGGAAATGACCTGGGAGTTGGAAACGGAAATGAAAGCGAGGTATCCTCATCTTTTCGAAACACCAGGTACGTATGTCAATTTTGAGGATGAAATTTCATAAGGAGGGGAGGTTATAAGACCCCAAATTATTAATAAATAAAATTTAATTTCCTCTATTTATTATTCTGAAATAGTAAGGGTTGATTTGATTAATGTGGTTAGTTATGGGTAAAATGCGTAAATATTTTAAATAAGCAAGTGGTTATAAAATATTCATTGTTGTCGGGGAATATTCGCTTGGTCGTGGAATATTCTTATTGTCGGAGAATATTCGTACGACGGCGCAGTCTTTTGTGGGCCCCATAACGGAAAGCGATTGTGTGAAGAAAATGACAAAAATAAGTTGTTTATAAATAACGGCGTAGTTGTTACCGTTAATACTGTTGGAATACCCGGTGGTTAAAACACGGTAATACGCGTTGTTGTACAGTAGCACACGATATTGCACCAATTATTGATTCTTACGTAAGAAGGCACTACTCAATAATGGTTACAGTAATTACTGTTCAATATTTTATTTTATTGATTAAATAATTGCTACGTTGATATTTTATAATTGTCACTACGCAGTATTTTTTATTATCGGAGCAATAATTCATATTATCTGAATAATATTATTAGATAACATTATTGGTAATGTCTAGAAAGTTCTGTCTAAGGAGAGGTTTGGTCATCTAATTGCGCGCCAGTAAGAAGAAATCCTTATTGGAAAGCCCCCTCTGTCCTGGGAACGGCCTGGTTGCCAGTACTGAGATTCTGTAATATTATTTGTGTATAATTAATTATTGATTTATATGATGAGAAAAATAGTGATTTTATGTGGATATAGATGGAGAAAATTTTTAATGTGACAATTGTTAAAAATAAATATTTTATCTTTTTCTGATAAAATAATTCATTTAAATATATTATTTTAATAATATATTGATGGTGGTATTTTTACAATGAATGTGAGATGTATTAGTATATGAGGAGGAAGAGTATTTTTGTGGTATTAAATGATTAACACATATTTTGTGTGTTGGTGGACACAATTCTTGACCGAAAATTTATTATTGACTGTAAAATCGTCCGTTTGTGAATTTCGGTCAATTTCTATTTGGAATTTAAAAAAACTTTCTTCTGTAAAGTTGTAGAGAATTGAATTTCCTATAAAAACTCGCGAGATTCGAATTTTTTGACAAAAGGGCTATTTATTATGAATTATTGAAGTTTCGAAGTTCCGAAATAATTAATTTTTGGAAGTTTTAGTTAATTATTTTGAGAAAAACGTTTTTTGTATTTTTTTGGACATCATAAACATGTGCAAGGTGGCTGATTTCAGATTTTCTTAGGTGGGCTTGAAAATTTATATATATATATATATATATATATATAATATATATATATTATATTAAATTTTCTGCTTTGGTGTTCTAAGCATTTTCCTATAAATAGGGTGCTTAGGTTAGAATTGAAAAACACACCAGAAACACAAGTTTCTCTCTATTTCTCTCTCTATATCGAGCGTATTCTTGTGAGTATTTGATACTTTGAGTGTTGCTATACGGTGCAAGTTTCCTTCAGCACTATATCTAGTATTCCAGTAAGAAGTACCGTCTTTCCGAGGTAAGGGATGTTATTTCTTCTTAAATGATATTATTTTCTTCAATATCATTATGCCGAAGTATTGATCTGAAATTTTTATCAAATTTGGAACTTTTCATGTCGGAGTTACTATTCACGAGTTACTATTCACCGAAAAATAAAATTTTTTTCTTTTCGTCCAAAATATCTATTCTGGATACTAGCTTTGATTGTATCTATGTTTTGATCATTCTTGAATTTTACTTCACTATGATTATTTATAAGGTATTTTTAGACATGGAATAGCTGAAATACGAATCCTTAATATTTATTATTTTGTTTCACTGGATTCGTTTCTTTTAAAATATTTTTCATCATCCTCAGTCCTAAATGATGATATAACTGAATATCTTTGGCCTGTAGTGCAAAGATGAATGATTTCTGATGAATATCTTTGGCCCGTAGTGCAAAGATGAACAGGTGTTGAGGTGAACATGACCAACTGATGAATATCTTTGGCCTGTAGTGCAAAGATGACTATTTGATTCAAGATATTTATTGATTGATGTTACAGGGATAAAATGTTGATGATGGGCTTTTAAATTCATAGATAATCGTAGATTTCATTCTCTACGTAACTCTTCTATGAATTATTATTTTCCGCTGCGAATATTGATTTAAAACTTATTGTCTATTGTATTCTATTAAATTTTCCCTGTTGAAGACTAACGATAATTTGTTGTATATTATCTTAGTCATAATATCCTTTACTGGGCTAGTTGAGCTCACCCTTTTTCTTGTTGTTCCATTTTCTTCTCAGGAGGCGAGAATGTGACGCCCCCAAAATAGGTATACAACACCCATTCTTAGTCGCCAAATACATGGTACAGAAAGCAAACTACAACTTCAATAATACAATTGTCGTGCAAAATACGACAACACATACTGTGAGTTTAAATACAAATATTGTCTTCTGGACAATATCCACACTCAAATAAATCCTCATTACAATTATTCAAACACTATTTTACAGAAATAGTGAGGACTGCTAATACATCTTTCTAGAACCATCACTCCATACCCCGACTAGATCCTGTTATGTTCTCACCTCCTGAGAAGAAAAATGGAACAAAAAGGAAAAGGGTGAGCTCAACTAGCCCAGTAAAGAATATTATGACTAAGATAATATACAACAAATTATCGTTAGTCTTCAACAGGGAAAAATCTGATAAAATATAATTGACAACAAGTTTTAGATCAACAACTGCAGCGGAAACAGCAAACCATTAGAAGAGTCAAGTAGAGAAAGAATTCTACTATCTTCTAAGATTTAAAAGTCCATCATCAATATTTTATCCCTGTAACATCAATTAATAATCATCTTTAACCAAATATTCATCTTTGCACTACAGGCCAAAGATATTCATTTGTATCATCAGTCGGTCATGTTCATCTCAACACCTGTTCATTTTTGCACTACAGGCCAAAGATATTCATCAAGTAATTATACATCTTTGCACTACAGGCCAAAGATATTCAGTAATATCATCATTTAGGACTGAGGATGATGAAAAATATCTTAAAGAGAACGAATCCAATGAGACAGAAGGACAAATAGTAGGGATTCGTATAACAGTTTATCCAAGATCAATAATACTTCATAATAATCAATTGTGAAGCAGAATTCAAAAATAAAGATCAAAACATGGATACAATCAAAGATAGTAACCATAATAGACATCTTGGACAAAAGAAAAAATTTTATTTTTCGGTGAATAGTGCCGTATTCGTGAATAGTGCCGTATACGTGAATAGTGTCGTATACGTGAATAGTAACCCCGACACAAAAAGTTTCAAATTTGATAAAAACTCATATCAATATTTCAGCATAATGATATTGAAGAAAATAATATCATTTAAGAAGAAAATAATATCCCTTACCTCAAAATATCAATACTTCTGGTCGGAATACCGGTATAAGGCTGAAAGAAACTTGCTCTGATGAATAGAAACTCTCAAAGTATCTAAATACTCACAAAATACACTCAATAATCTAGAGAGAGAGAGAGAAAACTTGTTTCTGGTGTGATTTTCAATTCTAACTTAGCCCTCTATTTATAGGAAAATTTTAGTAGGTTTGACCTGCAACCTGATGGCTTTACCTGCTACTATTCCCACCTACCACATTTGAAATATAATTCAGCACATTTCTTCACCAACCACAAGTGGGGCCCACCAATTCTAGAATTTTCCACCAAAATGATAAACTCCGAAAATTTAACAATTTCTGAACCAGTCATCTTGTAAAATTCGTAATAAATCATACGTTCATTTTTAACGGTTCAAAATTTGTGGACATATACTCAACTTATATATGTATAACATATCCAAAAATTACCACGATCCAACGGTCGGATTAAAAATTATAACCCCCGCAAACTATCTTAAAAACCCTGATTTTTAATACATCCATTCCGACAAAAATACTGACAAAAACCTCAACATTAACTCCTTTATTTTTAACCACAAAAATATATCCCTCATTTATATCCACATAAAATAAATATTTCCTTATCATATGAATCAATAATTAATTATTCACAAATAATATTACAGAATCACATTTATGACAACCAGGCCGTTCCCAGGAAAGAGGGGGCTTTCCAATAAGGATTTCTCCTTACTGGCGCGCAATTAGATGACCAAACCTCTCCTTAGACAGAACTTTCTAGACATTGCCAATAATGTTATCTAATAATATTATTCAAATAATATGAATTATTGATCTGATAAATGAAAATACTGTACAGCAACAATTATTGAAACAACAATAATATAAAATATCAACGCAGCAATTATTGAATCAATAAAATAAAATATTGAATAATAACTACTGTAACAATTATTGAGTAGTGCCTTCTTACGTAAGAATCAATAATTGGTGCAATACCGTGTGCTACTGTATTTTAACCACCGGGTATTCCAACAGTATTAACGGTAACAACTACGCCGTTATTTATAAACAACTTATACTTGTCGTTTTCTTCATCCAATCACTTTTCGTTATGGGGCCCACACAAGGCTGCGTCGTCGTACGAATATTCCCCGACAGCAAGAATATTCCACGACCAACCGAATATTCACCGACCAAAAATAAATATTTTATAACCACTTGCTTATTTTGTAAAATTTGCACATTTCACCCATAACCAAAGTATTATATCAAATTAACCCCTTATTATTCACAATAATATTTAGAGAAAATTTGATTTTATTCATTAATAAGTTGGGGTCTTACAGAGAATGTAGCAAGTACTAGTCAGGGTATGGAATGAAGGTTCTAGAAAGTTGTTTTAGTAGTCATCACCATTTTTTTTATAAAATATTGTACCAATAATTGTAATGAGGACTTATTTGAGTGTGGATATTGTCTAGATGACAATATTTGTATTTACACTCACAGTTTTTATGTTGTATTAATAAAGTTGTAGTTATTTCTGTACCATGTTATTGACGACTCAGAATAGATGTTGTATACCTGTTTTGGGGGCGTCACACTTAGCATATTCCTTAAGATATTTTCTTAAGTTTCAAATATTAAGTTTTTAACATTAAGATTTTCTTAACTCGCATAATTCTCCCTTAACTTTTATAATTCACTTTTATACTTTATTAAGTTATTTAATTACACAATCTTAGTAACTTAATTTAATCAAATAAGTTGCTGCATAAATCTCCTTATTTATTTTACCCTCTTGAAATCACATAATTTACATAATTCATCTTTGATATATAAATTATATAAAATATAACATAGCATACTCAAATTAAATATTTATTTTATAATTATAAAGTAAATATGCTACACATAATTTCTTATGTAAATACAATTCTTTACATACCCAATATATTATAATATAATATCCTTACCTCATTATCATAAATTCAATTAAGAATTTATTTACTTTCTTAAGATATTACGATAAATATAACATCTTTTCTTTATTAAATTAATTTTATATAAAAATTTATTCTAATACTTTTGGGTAAAGTATGTACAAATATTATATGCTTAACCCGTCTCTTTTTGCCTCATTATGCAAAATTGTTCCCAACAATTTTATTTTTCTGCGTAATAAATATATATTTATATATATCCCCTTGCGAATATTCTTCATAATGCACATGTACTCACATCACATATAGAAAATAAATAATAAATTTATTCTCTCACCTTATAAATTGTTTATATCAATTTATTTACATATAGTAAGTATAACTTAATATATTTACCTTATAAATGAAAATTTATTCAATAAATAAGATATTATAATTAAAATAATATCTTTTCTTTATTAAAATAATTCAACTCTAGAATTTAGTTTAATATCATTTATTTAAAGTATACAATAATTCTTGTATACTAATTACTTTCTTTTCCCTTCTATAAATTATTTTCAACAATTTAACTGTAATAAATATAATACTATACTTACTACATTAAAACATACATACATTACCTACAATAATGCAATACATGATTTCTTCAATAAAAAGGTGGTTATACATTAAGTATATATTTAATGCCACCAATTCACCACATTAAAATAATTTAATATTATAGATTATTTTAAATATACCCAACTCATTTCCTTTAATAAATTGCCCCTACAATTTATTTACATATAATAAATATATAATACCAATATATTTATTAAGCATAAATATCACATATTGCATAGTTCATACAACAAAAATTTGAATTATCACATTCTTTTCCCCTTATAAGGATTCCGTCCCCGGAATCACAATACCGAATCATTCTTAATCGGTTTAGATCTTATTCTTTCTCGTAACCTTATCGTTGAATCATTTCAACGCACCATTTCCTTAGATTTTTCTTAAAATTTTTAAATAAATCATTTATTTTCACTCTAGGTTTTAAACTTTAACCTTTAATATAATTATTTAAGATTTTCTAATTTTTTGGGATGTCACAATTATTATAAGAATATTAATAATAATAATAATTAGTAATAATGATAATAATATTATTAAAAAGTAAAATATTTTATTAGATAATAATAATAATAAGAAAATTGATATTTCCATATAAAGATAATGATAATGATAATGATAATGATAATAATATATCCTTATACTTTTTTTTTTAAAAATGAATGGGAAAATAAAATGAAAATAATAGTGTGATAATACAATGTACTAGAGTAATCAATGGCTGTATTTTAGTAAAAGTAGTAATTATTTTTTCATAAAAATATATAAATTCAAATAAAAAGGAACAAAAAAATAGCTCTATAACTAGATATAAATTCGCGCTTTCCAGCGGGATTATTTATTTTGTTAATAATAAATTTATATATGCAATTAATAAATTAAAATATAATAATAAGATGGTAGATTGTTGTGCGATTATCAAATTTTAATAGCATATGTTATATAATGTTGCATAAAAATTTTGTGCGCAAATACATATCCAAGTATATAATTAATCTGATCACTAAACCTTAAAACATTACATAATAGTTGTGTGTGTGTGTGTATATATATATGTGTGTGTATATATATATATATATATATATATATATATATATATATATATATATTAATGTCTTGATAAAAATATTTATAATATAACCAATATAGTTAAAAATGGGTAACTCTTTCATTCTAAAGTACTAACAAATATTTAGAAATTGTCATGCACAATGTCATCGAATTGTTATATTGATATGATTACTAGTTGTATATTTGAAGTCTGTTACACATTACACAAATCTCACCAAGACTCAAATATCTTATACATGTACTTGATGCATTTTGAAGATCCATGTCTCGTGTACGCTTACTTGCACCAGAATTTTAACATCCAAACGAAAGAAAAAACAGCGAAAGAATGTCTCAGTTTCGGTCCTCAGACATGAAGGGAAAACACATGTTATATGCGAAAACTGAAAAGCACGAGAATTAATAATTATGTTGGATTTTCATGTCAAACAAACACCATGTCCAAAAACATAGCAATATAGCACCGTGTCATACATAACACAATGTTATAGTTAAAGAACGAATACATTGCCTCATTAGTTTTTTT
The DNA here is from genome assembly GCA_016801055.1 of Panax notoginseng. NCBI lineage: Eukaryota > Viridiplantae > Streptophyta > Magnoliopsida > Apiales > Araliaceae > Panax > Panax notoginseng. Next base: position 193,707,367 of record CM029018.1, read on the forward strand.
TTGTCAATTTTTGACAATTGTATAGGCACTCACAGTATTACCATAATGCCAAAAAAATATATTAATGATGATGAAAATGATTTACCGGATGCTAATACTTAACAAATCATGCAAAGCCATAATCCATATAATAGAATGCAATAAATGAAGAAGTCATAAATATAAACACCGTGGGATATATATAGTCCACAAAATGAAGCCATAGCCCCTCCCATTGAATGCACTGTCCCATAATCTGAAGGTTTTCATATAACTTATTTGCACTTTTAACAGTATTTAGAATTGTATGGCGCAAAATTTTATTGTGCTAAGTAGGATAAAATCCATGATGCACCTGAAATAATGCAAGAAGCGTGATAACAAAAATTTAACTCTGCCAAGAACTGCATACACCAAATTCATTGTCACATTACCATTGAACCTTAGGTACTAGGATTATCACATTTAAGCTTCTTCTAGTTTAGGTATTCAATCAAGTTATATTTATTGAATGTGCAGTATATTCACACAAACAAAAATTAGCACTTAAATGATCTTTTTAACAGTCGTTGCAATCTTATAAATATTTACGACATGAATCTGGACAATAGTGAGATATAAGAATTTAGACATACTTAATAATTGATTTTAACATTACATAAACTATCAACCAAATAAATAATTATCTTTTCACAACTTTTTTTATTGGAAATAGTATTGCCCGAGATAAAAAAAAGTCTCATAGTTAGCTAAAAATTCATGTGTTTGTCGGATTGAAAACTAACGAAACATAAAGGAATTTAGCTCCTATATTAAATAAAAACGAAAAGAATTAGAGTAAAACACAAACGAAATGGACTTACATAGAATTTCAAATACTGTCATCCAAAAAGTAAAAGACAAACCAATTATACTCTTATTTAAAAGTTTTTCAATAGTTATACATGAATATATGTGACGCCCCCAAAATTATGTATACATCACCCATCTTGAGTCGCCAGATACATGGTACAGAATTCAAATACAACTTAATAATACAACTGTCGTGTACAATACGACAAAACATAAACTGAGTTTGAATACAAATATTGTCTACTAGATAGTATACAAACTCAAAAGGAGTCCTCATTACAATTATTATCACACTATTACATAGAATAGTGAGGACTACTAATGCTATCATCTGGTCCATCACTCCGTTTCCCGACTCGTCCCAACTATATTCTCATTTTCTGAAGAGAACAGTGAAAGAAAGGGTGAGCTCAACTAGTCCAGTAAGAAATATTATGACTAAGATAATACAAAATAAATTATCATTAGTCTTCAACAATGTTAAACTGATAAAATACAATAGATATCAAGTTTAACTGCAGCGGATCAAGCAATCCATTAAAAGAGTTAAGTAGAACATAACGTCTATTATCTCCTCTAGATTAAAAGTCCATCGTTGATATTTTATTCCTATAATACTCATCAACAGTTCTTTGTTATACTTAAGACAAATAGAACTTTCATCACTTGTCTTCACCTGAACCACCAATGATGTTAGTTAAATTCACAATTAATATTTATAATAATGTGAATTAACAGTTCCTTCTTGCCACAAAGGCTTAATAGAACGTTTACTCAATATCCTTACCCCAAAGGCTGAAGATATTCAAATGTAATAACAATGATCATACCAATCAGTTGTCTATCTTTGCACTACGGGCCAAAGATATTCAACTATAAAACTAATGGTCATGATCATACCAATCAATTGCCTGTCAGTGCACTACGGCCAAAGACATTCAACTGTTAACTAATGGTCATGATCCTGCCAATCACATCATTAAATTATCCATGCACTACGGTCAAGGATATTCGTTAGTATCACTAGTGGTCATGATCATGTCATACACCTGTCCATCTTCGCACTACGGGTCAAAGCTATCAAACAACAGATCATCTTTGCACTACAGGCTAACGATATTCAACAACATATCATCTTTGCACTACAGGCCAAAGACATACAACTGTAAAACCAATAACCAACAGTATAATAAAGAATGGAATAATAAAAGAATTTCACCATGTATGTAGTACTTCGCATAGACAGGTTATTCCAACATAATAATAAAGAATAGAATAACAACAGAAATCACCATGCATGCGATAGATCGCACCGACAGGTTATTCTCAACAGAATAATAAAGAATGGAATAACAACAGACATCACCAGGTATACGGTAATCCGCGTATACAGGTTATTCCAACAGAATAATAAATAGAACCAGGTCAGGTGAAATTCGCACTGACATGATGTTCCAACAGAATAATAAATAACGGAACCAGGTCCGGCGTAAAACGCACAGACAGGATATTCTAACAGAATAATAAACAATGGAACCAGGTCCGGCATAAAACGCACAGACAGGATATTCTGACAGAATAATAAAGAATGGAACCAGGTCCGGCGTAAACGCACAGACAGGATATTCCGACATAATAATAAATAATGGAACTAGGTCCGGCGTAAACGCACAGACAGGATATTCCAACAAAATAATAAAGAATGAAATAACAGAAGAATTTTACCAAGTATAGGGTAGCCCGCGTATACAGGTTATTCCAACAGAATAATAAAGAATGGAATAACAGAAGTTCTCTTCATGAATAAGAAAGAAAGAATACCCTTTACGAGTACAACAAATAATATCCCTTACCTTTGAAAGAAGAGTATTCCGATTGGTAGGGCGAGAATATACTTGAAGAAACGTGTACTACGCTCAAAGCTTTCTTAAACTCTAAAGAAATACGCACAAGATTATAGAAGAAGAACTCTCTCTATAGTTTTTCTCTCTAGAGTTTCAGTGAATTCGTAAGACATAATGAAGGAATGAGCTTCTATTTATAGAAGAATGGACTGCATAGTAACTAATTCATGAACAGTCCAGATTGATTTACTTTAATCTGACGGTTCATATTTAAAGTAAAATCTTTTAAATAAAATATAATATATTCTATTTATAATCTAATAAAACGAATAACTTTATAAAAGATTTTACTATGCAAACACTATGCATAATAAAATATAATATATTCTAATTATTGTCTAATAAAATAGATAACTTTATAAAAGTATTATATTTTATATAAAAAGATTTCACTATTAGCCTAATAAAACGAATAACTTTATAAAAGTATTCTATTTTATATAAAAAGATTTTACTATTAAAACTTTAAACCAACGATCCATATTGATTTTCTATTATAATTTCAACTAACGGTCTGAAAAATTAGCACATCTCCTCATGGAATAATATTGTACCCAAAAATGATTTAGACCGAAAAGAAATATATTTTTTGGGTGAATAATATCTCGTGAATAGTACTTCGGGAATAGTATCATGTGAATAGTACCCCAACACAAAAAGTGTCCCAAATACTCGAGTGAACAATACTAGAGTAAATAGTAACCAAAAATTTTATGACAACTTGTCTACTTTGAAAAATTTTCACATATCACCCTTAACTTTAAACTTTTATCAATTTAACTATTTACCAAAATAGAAAAATTGAATACTTTTATTTCATAAAATTCGGGGTCTCACAATATATATATATATACACAGACAAAAAAATGAATATACATAAACTCTACTCAGTACATGTATTAACAAAATTTCGAGTTGAAGGTATAATAAAAACTAAACAATTTTGTAATGGGTAGTGTTGAGAGTTTGTCGGTTTATTTTTGTCTTTGCAACTGGAATTTGGCTCGATCGAGATAGATTGTAAATACATATCATAGATTTACCTAAAAAGATTCAAATAGATTATAGTAAAAATTTCATGAGATATAATAATAAAATAATCAAGGTTTACACTAATAATGAGCAGCAAAAAGATAATAGCCAGAAACAGTCAAACCTTTCAACATTAAATTATGAAAAATTTTCTGAAAAACTACATTCTTTGTAGTATTGTATGTTTGTCCATCTTTGTCACAAATTAGTATTTTTACTCCACTCTTGCTTGTAACTCTTGATACTGCTACATACAATTGGTAATGGCTTAAAACTGAACGTGACATATACAGTCCAACATGTGAGAGAGATTGTCCCTGGCTCTTATTAATTATCATAAAAAAGCAAATAACCAAAGAAAATTGTCTTTGTTAGAATTTTAAAATGGAAGTGGGAACACATTACTATGGATTTTGTTACGGGTCTTCCCAAGGTTTCTCAAGGTATAGATGCGATTTGGGTTATTGTTGATAGATTAACCAAGTCCGCTCATTTCTTGCCGATACGTGAGACTTATTCCCTTGAACGTCTTGCTAGTATATACGTGAACGAGATTGTGAGATTGCATGGCATGCCAGTATCCATAGTTTCGGATCGTGACCCAAGATTCACTTCACAATTTTGGGTTAGCTTGCATAAAGCTATGGGCACGGATTTATGATTCAGTTCGGCATACCATCCTCAAACGGACGGACAATCAGAGAGGACTATTCAAACTCTTGAAGATCTATTAAGACTTTGTGTCCTAGATCTCAAAGGGAGTTGGGATAAGTACGTACCATTGGTGGAATTCTCCTACAACAACAGTTATCAGGCGAGCATAGGTGTGGCTCCATTCGAGGCGTTGTATGGAAGAAAATGTCGTTCTCCAGTATGCTGGGACGAGGTGGGTGAAGCAACATTGTTGGGACCAGAGTTGGTACGCATTACTACAGAGAAGATCCAAACGATTCGACAACGTATACAAACGGCACAGGATTGACAAAAGAGTTATGCGGATCTTCATCGGAAGGACGTGAAATTTAATATTGGGGATCATGTATTGTTACGTGTTGCACCATGGAAGGGAGTTACAAGATTTGGGAAGAGAGGAAAGCTCAATCTAAGATTTGTTGGTCCATTTGAGATTCTTGAGCGAATAGGAAATGTGGCATATAGACTCGCATTACCTCCAAGCATGTCTCGTGTTCATAATATTTTTCACATATCTATGCTTCGTAAATATGTTAAAGACCCGAACCATATTATTGAGTTAGAACCAGACGAGATAGCTGAAGATTTAACGTACGAGGAGGTACCTGTTAAGATCTTGGATAGGAAAGAGCATGTCCTACGCACGAAGGTTATACCACAAGTTAAGGTTTTGTGGAGAAACCATGCTATTGAAGAAATGACCTGGGAGTTGGAATCAGAAATGAAAGCGAGGTATCCTCACCTTTTTGAAACATCAGGTACGTACGTCAATTTCGAGGACGAAATTTCATAAGGAGGGGAGGTTGTAAGACCCCAACTTATTAATGAATAAAATCAAATTTTCCCTAAATATTATTGTGAATAATAAGGGGTTAATTTGATATAATACTTTGGTTATGGGTGAAATATGCAAATTTTTCAAAATAAGCAAGTGGTTATAAAATATTCATTTTGTCGGGGAATATTCGTTTGGTCGTGGAATATTCTTGCTGTCAGAGAATATTCGTACGACGGCGCAGCCTTGTGTGGGCCCTATAACGGAAAGCGATTGGATGAAGAAAACGACAAGTATAAGTTGTTTATAAATAACGGCGTAGTTGTTACCGTTAATACTGTTGAAATACCCGGTGGTTAAAATAAAGTAGCACACGGTATTGCACCAATTATTGATTCTTACGTAAGAAGACACTACTCAATAATTGTTACAGTAGTTATTATTCAATATTTTATTTTATTGATTCAATAATTGTTGCGTTGATATTTTATATTATTGTTGTTTCAATAATTGTTGCTGCACAGTATTTTCCATTATCAGATCAATAATTCATATTATTTGAATAATATTATTAGATAACATTATTGACAATATCTAGAAAGTTCTGTCTAAGGAGAGGTTTGGTCATCTAATTGCGCGCCAGTAAGGAGAAATCCTTATTGGAAAGCCCCCTCTTTCCTGGGAACGGCCTGGTTGTCACAAATGTGATTCTGTAATATTATTTGTGAATAATTAATTATTGATTCATATGATAAGGAAATATTTATTTTATGTGGATATAAATGAGGGATATATTTTTGTGGTTAAAAATGAAGGAGTTAATGTTGAGGTTTTTATCCGTATTTTTGTAGGAATGGATGTATTAAAAATCAGGGTTTTTGAGATATTTTGTGGGGGTTATAATTTTTAATCCGACCGTTGGATCGTGGTAATTTTTGGATATGTTATACATATATAAGTTGAGTATATGCCCACAAATTTTGAACCGTTAAAAATGAACGTATGATTTATTATGAATTTTACAAGATGACTGGTTCAGAAATTTTAAATTTTCGGAGTTTATCATTTTGATAGAAAATTCTAGAATTGGTGGGCCCCACTTGTAGTTGGTGAAGAAATATGCTGAATTATATTTCAAATGTGGTGGGTGGGAATAGTAGCAGGTAAAGCCATCAGGTTGCAGGTCAAGCCTACTAAAATTTTCCTATAAATAGAAGGTTAAGTTAGAATTGAAAATCACACCAGAAACAAGTTTCTCTCTTTCTCTCTCTAGATTATTGAGTGTATTTTGTGAGTATTTAGATACTTTGAGAGTTTCTATTCATCAGGGCAAGTTTCTTTCAGCCTTATACCGGTATTCCGATCAGAAGTACTGATATTTTGAGGTAAGGGATATTATTTTCTTCTTAAATGATATTATTTTCTTTAATATCATTATGCTGAAATATTGATATGAGTTTTTATCAAATTTGAAACTTTTTGTGTCGGAGTTACTATTCACGTATACGTTACTATTCACGTATACGGTACTATTCACGAATACGGCACTATTCACCGAAAAATAAAATTTTTCCTTTTTGTCCAAGATGTCTATTATGGTTACTATCTTTGATTGTATCCATGTTTTGATCTTTATTTTTGAATTCTGCTTCACAATTGATTATTATGAAGTATTATTGATCTTGGATAAACTGTTATACGAATCCCTACTATTTGTCCTTCTGTCTCACTGGATTCGTTCTCTTTATGATATTTTTCATCATCCTCAGTCCTAAATGATGATATTACTGAATATCTTTGGCCTGTAGTGCAAAGATGTATGATTACTTGATGAATATCTTTGGCCTGTAGTGCAAAGATGAACAGGTGTTGAGATGAACATGACTGACAGGTGATACAAATGAATATCTTTGGCCTGTAGTGCAAAGATGAATATTTGGATAAAGATGATTATTAATTGATGTTACAGGGATAAAATATTGATGATGGACTTTTAAATCTTAGAAGATAGTAGAATTCTTTCTCTACTTGACTCTTCTAATGGTTTGTTGTTTCCGCTGCAGTTGTTGATCTAAAACTTGTTGTCGATTATATTCTATCAGATTTTCCCTGTTGAAGACTAACGATAATTTGTTGTATATTATCTTAGTCATAATATTCTTTACTGGGCTAGTTGAGCTCACCCTTTTTCTTTTTGTTCCATTTTTCTTCTCAGGAGGTGAGAACATAGCAGGATCTAGTCGGGGTATGGAGTGATGGTTCTAGAAAGATATTTTAGCAGTCCTCACTATTTCTGTAAAATAGTGTTTGAATAATTGTAATGAGGATTTATTTGAGTGTGGATATTGTCTAGAAGACAATATTTGTATTTAAACTCACAGTATGTGTTGTCGTATTTTGCACGACAATTGTATTATTGAAGTTGTAGTTTGCTTTCTGTACCATGTATTTGGCGACTCAGAATGGGTGTTGTATACCTATTTTGGGGGCGTCACAGTTGGTATCAGAGCTTAGGGATATGATCCCTGGCTGAGATGTGAGACAAGAACTAGGAGGGGAGAGACGGGGAATTCCTTCGCTAGTATGACCTGACTAAGTTTATTTGGTGTTTATTTTGTCGGTCAGAGTATAGGGATAATATATGACATGACTATTAACCCTTGTTTTATGGCAGTATTTAAGAATGGCAGCTGAGAACGTTAATAATGGAGTAAATCAGACCGTGGAGACACCTTTGATCACCACCCAGGGAAACGTGCAACAGGAAGGCAATATTCCTCCTGTAAACAACGTTACCGAGCAAACGATGAATGATGGAATGTTTAGGAGCTTTTTGCAGTTCATGCAAAATCAGACGAGGGAGACTCGTGTTCAGAATACGGGTGGAAATGATAACAAAGCGCGGTTTGTCACAGCTAAGCAGTTCAAAGAATTGGGACCACCAGAATTTAAGGGAAAGCCGGATCCGATCATGGCGGAAACGTGGGTCAAGCAAATTACCAAGATATTCGATGTCTTGGGATGCACGGAGGAACAAAAGGTTCCATTCGTCACCTTTATGTTCTGCGGTGAGGCAGACTACTAGTGGGAGTCTGTGAAGCGTACCCAGCTTGACGCACTCAACATGTCCTGGGAAACATTTCAAAAACTGTTCAATGACAAGTACTTTCCTGAAAGTATTCGTCATATGAAGGAGGTGGAGTTTATCAGACTGGAACAAAACAACATGACGGTGTTCCAGTACGAGGCGAAGTTTGCAGAGTTATCCAGGTTTGCACCTCATTTGGTCGAAAATGAGGAACGAATGACAAGGATGTTTCTGAGAGGTCTAAAACCCGAGATTCGACAATATCTTATCTCTCATAAATTTTCTTTATATTCAGATGTTGTAAACAGGGCTCAATTATTAGAGCGAGATAATGAGTATGTTCAACCGATGGACCACAACCAGGGTCATACCGGTGACAGCAGTCATCGGAGCGATGAAAACCAGCGAGGAGGAAAAAATACAGACAAAAGCGGTAACCACTCTGGTGGTCATCGTGGCCATGATAATAGGAGAGGTGAGTCAAGTGGAAATTTCAAGAAGAGAAGATTTAACGATGACAGGAAGATGTTGACAGCAGCACCAGCACCAGGAACAAATTCTAGGGGAGGAGAACGACCACCAGTTAGATGTTACAAATGCGGAGAGGAGGGACATATCAGCCCAAACTGCCCACAACAATCCAAGGTATGTTATAACTGTGGAAAGAAAGGACATATCGCTCGAGATTGTACTATAGCGAAACCAAGTCAGCGGGGACGGTGACTCCAAAGGCAGATACGGACAAAATAAAGTCGGCAGTTTCTGGAAGAGCGTTTGTCGTGACTGCCAAAACGCGAGGAACCCGAACGAAGGTATCACGGGTTAGTTAATTATAAATTCTTGCGAAGTTTATACCTTACTAGATACCGGTTCTACCCATTCTTTTATCTCTCCTGCTTGTGCTCAACGTTTAAACTTGACTCCGGAGAAATTAGACTTTGACCTATCTGTTGAAACTCCGTTAGGAAAAACTTTCATTACATCTACAGTTTATAAATCTTGCTTGATCCAAGTTGGCACAATCACATTACCTGTTGATCTTATCTCTTTAAAAATACTTGCTTTTGATGTGATTTTAGGAATTGATTGGTTAACTACTCATCATGCCAAAATTGATTGTTTTTGTAAGGTTGTTAGTTTTCATATTCCTAACCAACCTGTTATGCGAATTCAAGCAACCAAACCACTAAAATTAATCGCTGTCATACCAAGCCATAAAGTTATTCGTTTATTAAAAAACGGATGTCAAGCTTTCTTAGCCCATATCATGGACTTAAACAAAAATACGTCAGATTTGAATGATATTTCTGTTGTTAGTGAATTTCCTGACGTATTTCCTGAAGAATTTCCTGGCCTAACCCAGAGCGTGATATTGAATTTTTGTATTGATCTTCAACCCGATACAAAACTCATTTCTAAAATCTTATATTGAATAGCTCCTATTGAACTTCAGGAGTTAAAAATCCAAGTATAGAAATTGGTACCCGAGCCTCTATCTGGTGACTCCTTTGTGGAATGTACCAAAGCCAGACTCTCCGTAAGGGACTCTATATTTGTGTGGTGGTAAAATAATAGGTGCCATTGTGACGTGCTATCCAAGATTGGGATATGAATCACAATTAAGAGCAACCGAAGTCGGTAACCGAAGTACGTAGCTTTCTAGGCTTAGCTGGTTATTATCGGAGATTTGTGGAAGGATTTTCTCGAATCGCTACTCCGTTAACTCAACTGACTCGGAAAGATACAAAATTCGTATGGAGTGAGGAATGCGAGAAGAGTTTCCAAGAACTCAAGAGGAGACTCATTTCGGCACCTGTTCTGACAATACCATCTGGTTCGGATGGATTTGTTATCTACTGCGATGCTTCAGGCAAAGGGTTAGGATGTGTTCTCATGCAACATGGGAAAGTCATAGCCTATGCCTCACGACAACTCAAAGAATATGAGAGGAATTATCCTACTCATGATTTGGAGTTGGCAGCAGTCGTTTTTGCGTTGAAGATCTGGAGACACTACCTGTATGGGGAGAAAGTGGAGATCTATACAGATCATAAAAGCCTCAAATATTTCTTCACCCAAAAGGAACTCAACATGCGGCAGCGACGTTGGCTCGAGCTGTTGAAAGATTACGATCATACCATCCAATATCATCCTGGAAAAGCAAACGTAGTAGCTGACGCATTGAGTAGAAGATCATATGCGGGTACGAGTGCAATGTTGTTAACACAAAGGCCCATTTTGTATGACTTGCAAAGGATGGAGATAGAGATGAAGGCTCCAAGTACCCACATGATGATATCAAATATACGAGTAGAACCGACTTTAATCGATAAAGTTAAAGCTGCTCAAGCTACGGACATAGAGCTGATGCGTATGAAGAAGAAAGTGCAAGAAGGTGCTATTCCAGAAGCAAGAATCGATGAAGAAGGAATACTTCGAGTCAACTCCAGACTTTGTGTTCCTAACGATTTTGACTTGAAGCATAGAATAATGATGGAGGCACACAACACACCATTTGCAATCCATCCTGGGAGTACCAAAATGTATCACGATCTTCGACATACATTTTGGTGGAGCAATATGAAAAGAGAGATCGCGGAGTTTATCTCGAGATGTTTAACTTGTCAACGTGTAAAAGCGGAGCATCAAGTACCAAAGGGTCCATTGCAACCACTTGAGATTCCAAAATGGAAGTGGGAACACATTACTATGGATTTTTTTACGTGTCTTCCCAAGGTTTCTCAAGGTATAGATGCGATTTGGGTTATTATTGATAGATTAACCAAGTCCGCTCATTTCTTGCCGATACGTGAGACTTATTCCCTTGAACGTCTTGCTAGTATGTACGTGAACGAGATTGTGAGATTGCATGGCATGCCAGTATCCATAGTTTCGGATCGTGACCCAAGATTCACTTCACGATTTTGGGTTAGCTTGCAGAAAGCTATGGGCACAGATTTACGATTCAGTTCGGCATACCATCCTCAAACGGACGGACAATCAGAGAGGACTATTCAAACTCTTGAAGATCTATTAAGACTTTATGTCCTAGATCTCAAAGGGAGTTGGGATAAGTACCTACCATTGGTGGAATTCTCCTACAACAACAGTTATCAGGCGAGCATAGGTGTGGCTCCATTCGAGGCGTTGTATGGAAGAAAATGTCGTTCTCCAGTATGCTGGGACGAGGTGGGTGAAGCAACATTGTTGGGACCAGAGTTGGTACGCATTACTACAGAGAAGATCCAAACGATTCGACAACGTATACAAACGGCACAGGATCGACAAAAGAGTTATGCGGATCTTCATCGGAAGGACGTGGAATTTAATATTGGGGATCATGTATTGTTACGTGTTGCACCATGGAAGGGAATTACAAGATTTGGGAAGAGAGGAAAGCTCAATCCAAGATTTGTTGGTCCATTTGAGATTCTTGAGCGAATAGGAAATGTGGCATATAGACTCGCATTACCTCCAAGCATGTCTCGTGTTCATAATATTTTTCACATATCTATGCTTCGTAAATATGTTAAAGACCCGAACCACATTATTGAGTTAGAACCAGACGAGATAGCTGAAGATTTAACGTACGAGGAGGTACCTGTTAAGATCTTGGATAGGAAAGAGCATGTCCTACGCACGAAGGTTATACCACAAGTTAAGGTTTTGTGGAGAAACCATGCTATTAAAGAAATGACCTGGGAGTTGGAATCAGAAATGAAAGCGAGGTATCCTCACCTTTTTGAAACATCAGGTACGTACGTCAATTTCGAGGACGAAATTTCATAAGGAGGGGAGGTTGTAAGACCCCAACTTATTAATGAATAAAATCAAATTTTCTCTAAATATTATTGTGAATAATAAGGGGTTAATTTGATATAATACTTTGGTTATGGGTGAAATGTGCAAATTTTTCAAAATAAGCAAGTGGTTATAAAATATTCATTTTGTCGGGGAATATTCGTTTGGTCGTGGAATATTCTTGCTGTCGGGGAATATTCGTACGACAGCGCAGCCTTGTGTGGGCCCTATAACGGAAAGCGATTGGATGAAGAAAACGACAAGTATAAGTTGTTTATAAATAACGGCGTAGTTGTTACCGTTAATACTGTTAGAATACCCGGTGGTTAAAATACAGTAGCACACGGTATTGCACCAATTATTGATTCTTACGTAAGAAGGCACTACTCAATAATTGTTACAGTAGTTATTATTCAATATTTTATTTTATTGATTCAATAATTGCTCCGTTGATATTTTATATTATTGTTGTTTCAATAATTGTTGCTGCACAGTATTTTCCATTATCAGATCAATAATTCATATTATTTGAATAATATTATTAGATAACATTATTGGCAATGTCTAGAAAGTTCTGTCTAAGGAGAGGTTTGGTCATCTAATTGCGCGCCAGTAAGGAGAAATCCTTATTGGAAAGCCCCCTCTTTCCTGGGAACGGCCTGGTTGTCATAAATGTGATTCTGTAATATTATTTGTGAATAATTAATTATTGATTCATATGATAAGGAAATATTTATTTTATGTGGATATAAATGAGGGATATATTTTTGTGGTTAAAAATGAAGGAGTTAATGTTGAGGTTTTTATCAGTATTTTTGTCGGAATGGAGGTATTAAAAATCAGGATTTTTGAGATATTTTGCGGGGGTTATAATTTTTAATCTGACCGTTGGATCGTGGTAATTTTTGGATATGTTATACATATATAAGTTGAGTATATGCCCACAAATTTTGAACCGTTAAAAATGAACGTATGATTTATTATGAATTTTACAAGATGACTGGTTCAGAAATTGTTGAATTTTCGGAGTTTATCATTTTGATGGAAAATTCTAGAATTGGTGGGCCCCACTTGTGGTTGGTGAAGAAATGTGCTGAATTATATTTCAAATGTGGTGGGTGGGAATAGTAGCAGGTAAAGCCATCAGGTTGCAGGTCAAGCCTACTAAAATTTTCCTATAAATAGAGGGCTAAGTTAGAATTGAAAATCACACCAGAAACAAGTTTTCTCTCTTTCTCTCTCTAGATTATTGAGTGTATTTTGTGAGTATTTAGATACTTTTAGAGTTTCTATTCATCAGGACAAGTTTCTTTCAGCCTTATACCGGTATTCCGACCAGAAGTACTGATATTTTGAGGTAAGGGATATTATTTTCTTCTTAAATGATATTATTTTTTTAATATCATTATGCTGAAATATTAACATGAGTTTTTATCAAATTTAGAATTTTTTGTGTCGGGATTACTATTCACGTATACGTTACTATTCACGTATACGGTACTATTCACGAATACGGTACTATTCACCGAAAAATAAAATTTTTCCTTTTTGTCCAAGATGTCTATTATGGTTACTATCTTTGATTGTATCCATGTTTTGATCTTTATTTTTGAATTCTGCTTCACAATTGATTATTATGAAGTATTATTGATCTTGGATAAACTGTTATACGAATCCCAACTATTTGTCCTTCTGTCTCACTGGATTCGTTCTCTTTACGATATTTTTCATCATCCCCAGTCCTAAATGATGATATTACTGAATATCTTTGGTCTGTAGTGCAAAGATGTATGATTACTTGATGAATATCTTTGGCCTGTAGTGCAAAGATGAATAGGTGTTGAGATGAACATGACTGACAGGTGATACAAATGAATATCTTTGACCTGTAGTGCAAAGATAAATATTTGGATAAAGATGATTATTAATTGATGTTACAGGGATAAAATATTGATGATGGACTTTTAAATCTTAGAAGATAGTAGAATTCTTTCTCTACTTGACTCTTCTAATGGTTTGCTGTTTCCGCTGCAGTTGTTGATCTAAAACTTGTTGTCGATTACATTCTATCAGATTTTCCCTGTTGAAGACTAACGATAATTTGTTGTATATTATCTTAGTCATAATATTTTTTACTGGGCTAGTTGAGCTCACCCTTTTTCTTTTTGTTCCATTTTTCTTCTCAGGAGGTGAGAACATAGCAGGATCTAGTCGGAGTATGGAGTGATGGTTCTAGAAAGATGTTTTAGCAGTCCTCACTATTTCTGTAAAATAGTATTTGAATAATTGTATTGAGGACTTATTTGAGTGTGGATATTATCTAGAAGATAATATTTGTATTTAAACTCACAGTATGTGTTGTCGTATTTTGCACGACAATTGTATTATTGAAGTTGTAGTTTGCTTTCTGTACCATGTATTTGGCGACTCAGAATGGGTGTTGTATACCTATTTTGGGGGCGTCACACTTATGATTTGTATTATTTGTTATTTTAATTTTGTTTTAAATTGTATAATATTATTTTGTAATATAATTATAAATGGTATAATATTATGTTGTATATAATTAAATTAGTAATGATAATATCTACACAGTTTAGATAAGTAGTGATTTTATTATATACGTGTATTATAATATTATACCATATATGTATGATATAATGTATGGTATAATTATGAATGTTATAATATTAGAAAAGTAATTATTTTAGGATATAATAATTATGTTTTAACATAATTAAATTAATAACAATTTAGAAAAGTAATGGATTTTAGGGTTTATAAAATAAACATATTAGTGCAGGATTATATATATGTATGATAATGTATGATATAAGATTATAAATGGTATATAATACTGTAAAATTCTAAAAAATGAATTTATTGGGTTGTCACTGTTAGTAATGTTAGAACTTATATATCTGCATGGTATAATATTATAAAAGGTATAATATTATAAAATTCAAAAACCAGTGTAATTATGTAACAGTTGACATTACCAAAACAGTTTAGATTTGTAGTGATTTAGTAGATTATAAATTCAAAATATTAATTTGAGATTAAAAAAATAATGATTTTAGGAGATAATAATTAAATTAGAAATGATAATATCATAAAAGTTGACATTATCAAAACAATTTAAATTTATAGTGATTTAGGGGATTATAAAATAAAAATATTAATTTGGGATTAAAAAATAGTGACTTTAGGATATAATAATTAAATTAAAAAGGATAATATCAGAACAGTTGACATTACCAAAATAATTTAGATTTGTAGTGATTTAGTGGATTATAAATTCAAAATATTAATCTTTCAAAATTAATATGAAAATATAATGAAAAATCTGAACCTTATTGGTTCATAATATGAAATTATTTAATTGGTATATTAAAATAAATACGAAAATATCAAAATCTTAATTGAGCCTAAGCTTACTTTCAAACTGCTCGATTCAATTTGCAATTGGTCTAATTAATTAATAGATCATATTTCATGATTTAAGAAGCGGTCAATGAAATTGTAATGAGTTGTCTATCCGAGTTGTTAAAAGAGATTAATTTTTTTATACATTTCGTTCCATATTAAAAGTTCCTACTATTTAGTAAATTCTGTTTGAATCATTTCCTTAAGAACCATGACTTTTTTATTGGAATAAATCAATTTGTAATAAGCTGATTGAATGTTATATTCCATAAAAATTATAAAAAGTTGTGGATTACTATGTTGATTGAATCCTTCAAGGATTTATTTTTTAAGTAGCATGATTCAAATGGATGAAAAAGTGTTGGTCGCGTAATTGGCACAAAGAATAAAATAATAAATATGAAAATATTTTAAAATGTTGATTTTTAGTACTTCCAATAATTGATGGAGTTGGTTAGAAAATAAGTTTTTAAAAGATTTATTATCTTTCATATATCTAACTAATATTGTTTTCATAAATCTTGGGATGAGTTTTATATAATTTAAGTATTCCATAATTTATTAATTGATTGAATTTTCCATAAGTTGGTTAAGTAAATAAATTTTCATATCTTTAGAATCAATTAGCGTGGTTCAAATAATTGGAAGAATTTTTGGAAGCTAATAGATTGAAGTTTTAAAATGAATATGGAAATAATTTTTAATTGCATGGAACTATGAAAGTAAATAATTAATCATAGAATAAATTTATTAGGCACATGAAAAGTAGGTAAAATAAATAAAAGTCTAATATTAAAGGAAATTTGTAAGACCCCGAATTTTATGAAATAAAAGTATGCAATTTTTCTTATAATTACTATTTAGTAAATGGTTAAATTGATAAAAGTTTAAAGTTATGGGTGAAATATGAATTTTTTTCAAAATAAGCAAGTGGTTATAAAATAATCATTGTTGTCGGGGAATATTCGTTTGGTCGTGGAATATTCTTTCTGTCGGAGAATATTCGTACGACGGCGCAGCTATTTGTGGGCCCCATAACGAATAACTGTCGGGTGAAGGAAAACGACAAATTTGAGTTTTTTACAAATAACGACGTAGTTGTTATCGTTAACACTGTTGGAATACCCGGTGGTTAAAATACAGTAATACGCGTTATTGCACAGTAACACACGGTATTGTATAGTATTTTTGAAATTATTGATTCTTACGTAAGAAGGCACTACTCAATAATTGTTACAGTAATTACTGTTCAATATTTTATTTTATTGATTCAATAATTGCTACGTTGAATTTTGTATTATTGTTGTTCAATAATTGTTGCTGCACAGTATTTTCCATTATCAGATCAATAATTCATATTATTTGAATAGTATTATTAGATAGCATTATTGACAATGTCTAGAAAGTTCTGTCTAAGGAGAGGTTTGGTCATCTAATTGCGCGCCAGTAAGGAGAAATTCTTATTGGAAAGCCCCCTCTTTCCTGGGAACGGCCTGGTTGTCATAAATGTGATTCTGTAATATTATTTGTGAATAATTAATTATTGATTCATATGATAAGTAAATATTTATTTTATGTGGATATAAATGAGGGATATATTTTTGTGGTTAAAAATGAAGGAGTTAATGTTGAGGTTTTTATCAGTATTTTTGTCGGAATGGAGGTATTAAAAATCAGGGTTTTTGAGATATTTTGCGGGGGTTATAATTTTTAATCCGACCGTTGGATCGTTGTAATTTTTGGATATGTTATACATATATAAGTTGAGTATATGCCCACAAATTTTGAACCGTTAAAAATGAACGTATGATTTATTATGAATTTTACGAGATGACTGGTTCAGAAATTGTTGAATTTTCGGAGATTATCATTTTGGTGGAAAAGTCTAGAATTGGTGGGCCCCACTTGTGGTTGGTGAAGAAATGTGCTGAATTATATTTCAAATGTGGTGGGTGGGAATAGTAGCAGGTAAAGCCATCAGGTTGCAGGTCAAACCTACCAAAATTTTTCTATAAATAGAGGGCTAAGTTAGAATTGAAAATCACACCAAAAACATAAGCTTTCTCTCTTTCTCTCTCTATATTATGAAGTATATTTTGTGAGTTTTAGATACTTGGTGAGTTGCTATTCATCAGTGCAAGTTTCCTTCAGCATCATATCCGATATCCAGTCAGAAGTACTGCTCTTTTGAGGTAAGGGATAGTAAGGGATAGTAAGGGATATTAAGGGATTTTAAGGGTTGTTATGTTTTTCAGTTTCGTAATTTTTCTGAACTTCAAAAATTCTGGAAAAATTTGAAATGATATTTTGATGAGTTTTATTGATTGTGTCCAAAAATGGTGATTTTTGGATGTATAGATTGAGAGTTATGAATTTTATGAGAAAAGACTATTTTAAAAGTAACCGCTTATAATTCCTTGTGGTTAACTCCAAAATTGATGAAATTTTTATTGGGAGTACATGTATATGATAGAAGTATACTCTGTAAATTTCAGAATTTTTAGACAAAAGTACAATTTTTGATAAATGTCTAAATATTCGACTATTTTGGCCATATGAAAAATAGTAAATGACTTTTAAAAATTCTGAGAAAAATATATGTTCACTATGGGACTATATTATGCTAAATTCCAGAAAAGAAATATTTTTGGAACTGATTTGGTATTTTTCATGAAAATAGTCTAGTTATGAGTAAATGAATTAAATATGTTATGTGAAGTAAGAAAATTGGAAAATAGGATTTTATGGCTTGAGAATCCTATATGAGGTATATGCAGATTTTTGATGAGGGTTTTGGTTATTGATGATGAAATCTTAAGAGTTGGCATTTTATGATGATTAAATGCATTAATTAGTAAAGTGTAAACAATTTAAATAAATTGTTTATAAGCTTAAGAATATTATTCTTTCAATATCATTATACCGAAATATTGGTATGGATTTTATTGTGGAATTTTTATCTTTTGTGTCGGGGTTACTATTCATGAGTTACTATTCACGAGTTACTATTCATGAGTTACTATTCACGAGTTACTATTCATGAGTTACTATTCACGAGTTACTATTTACGACAAAATTGGTTTCTTTTTCTAACCAAATTATAGTTGATTTATGAATATTGCTCTTGAAATTAAATCCATGTTTTGATCATATTGTTTTTATTATCATATATAACATTTTTATAACCTTGATGTTGAAATTCTCTTTCACTTGAGTGTAAAGATGGGTAGATTATTGGTATGATCATGACTATGGGTTCTCTTTGGCCAGTAGTGCAAAGTTGAATTGTTGACTGGTATGATCATGACCATTGAATTTATATTGAATATCTTTAGCTTAAGTGCAAAGGTGAATTGATCAACATGGTTATAATTATTGTTTATATAAATTCTGAAATGATTATATATTTCTTTGAGATATTAATATCTTTGGCCTGTAGTGCAAAGATGAAATATTGATGAATATCTTTGGCCTGTAGTGCAAAGATGAATTGTTGATGAATATCTTTGGCCCGTAGTGCAAAGATGATATGTTGTTGAATATCTTTGGCCAGTAGTGCAAAGATGAACAGATGTTGAGATAAACATGACCAACTGGTGATACAAATGAATATCTTTGGCCGTAGTGCAAAGATGAAGTTATTAGTATGATTATGAACAGGAAATGTGATTTGGTGTAACCATGATCTTTGATGTTTCAGGTAAAGATAGGTGATGAAAATTATCTTCGTCCTGGATGAGAAGAGGAATTTAGAACTACAGTTATGATTATGAGTTATTCATATGATTGTGGACCAGAATTGTTGATTGATGTTACAGGGATAAAACATTGTTGATGGATTTTTAACATGGAGAAGATAATAGACTTTATAGTCTATTTGACTCTTCTAATGGATTGCTCGTTCCGCTGCAACTATGGTTGAAATTTTTATCATTTACCATATGTTCTAAATCTCTGATTTATTGTTGATGAAGGCTATTGATAATTGAATTATCTTTAGTCATGATATTCTTTACTGAGCTAGTTGTGCTCACCCTTTTGCTTCACAATTCCTTTCAGGTAATAAGAGTGTAGCTGGGTCGAGCGGGGGTAACAAGGGAATAGAACGGTGGTCATCATTTAGTAGTTATATTTGGTGAAGAAAATAGGGTGAGGCGAACCCAACGTTGGAAGGGTGTTTTGTCACTATCATACAAGATGTCTAATGACATACAACCTCGTGTCATCATAAGACAGGGATGTGCTCATCCACTTGCTGAGTATATCTATGAGCACTACCTATATAATCTTGGTGTTTGTTTGAAGTATAATTCTCAATTAGAGACAGTGGAGATAATGATAAGTCAAGAGAAGACTCACCATTGGGAAGAATATGATAGTAATCTTCTCGTTTTTCTTTGGGGTCTATTGGGTCAACCAAGGATAATTCTGTGGCCATATGATATCTATCATAACCTAGACGCGTGGCCTCCCATGTACGAAGGTTTCCTTGAGCACTTTCCAAAGATTCTAATTTCTAAAACAGTTTTTGACTATACCTTTATGTAAGGTGTTATTGTGAGGTGATGTCCACGGTTGGAACATGAGTCACATTTGGTATATATTTGTATCCAAACTCAGAGCATATGTGTTGTTGTATTTTGCACGACAATTGCTGTAATAAAGTTGTAGTTGTTTTCTGTACCATGTATTTGACGACTCAGAATGGGTTGGGTGGAATGGACCTATTTTGGGGTCGTTACATTTGGTATCAGAGCTTAGGGATATGATCTCTGGCGGAGATCGGGGAATACAACTAGGAGGGGAGAGATGAGTAAATCCTTCGCTAGTGTGTTCTACCTAAGCTTATTTGTTGGTCAGTCATAATATTGGGATATTATGTGATATGTTAATTTGTTCAATTAACCCTTGTTTTGAAGCTGTATTCTAGAATGATATCTGAAATACAGGAGATGAGCAATGGAGAAATCATGATGACAGGGAAGATGAAATCTGAAATGAAAGTAAGGTATTCTCAACTCTTTGAAATACCAGGTACGTAAATTTCGGGGACGAAATTTCATAAGGAAGGGAGATTGTAAGACCCCGAATTTTATGAAATAAAAGTATTCAATTTTTCTTATAATTACTATTTAGTAAATGGTTAAATTGATAAAAGTTTAAAGTTATGGGTGAAATATGAAATTTTTTCAAAATAAGCAAGTGGTTATAAAATAATCATTGTTGTCGGGGAATATTCGTTTGGTCGTGGAATATTCTTTCTGTCGGGGAATATTCGTACGACGGCGCAGCTATTTGTGGGCCCCATAACGAATAACTGTCGGGTGAAGAAAACGACAAATTTGAGTTTTTACAAATAACGGCGTAGTTGTTACCGTTAACACTGTTGGAATACCCGGTGGTTAAAATACAGTAATACGCGTTATTGCACAGTAGCACACGGTATTGCATAGTATTTTTGAAATTATTGATTCTTACGTAAGAAGGCACTACTCAATAATTGTTACAGTAATTACTGTTCAATATTTTATTTTATTGATTCAATAATTGCTACGTTGGAATTTTGTATTATTGTTGTTCAATAATTGTTGCTGCACAGTATTTCCCATTATCAGATCAATAATTCATATTATTTGAATAGTATTATTAGATAGCATTATTGCAATGTCTAGAAAGTTCTGTCTAAGGAGAGGTTTGGTCATCTAATTGCGCGCCAGTAAGGAGAAATTCTTATTGGAAAGCCCCCTCTTTCCTGGGAACGGCCTGGTTGTCATAAATGTGATTCTGTAATATTATTTGTGAATAATTAATTATTGATTCATATGATAAGTAAATATTTATTTTATGTGGATATAAATGAGGGATATATTTTTGTGGTTAAAAATGAAGGAGTTAATGTTGAGGTTTTTATCAGTATTTTTGTCGGAATGGAGGTATTAAAAATCAGGGTTTTTGAGATATTTTGCGGGGGTTATAATTTTTAATCCGACCGTTGGATCGTGGTAATTTTTGGATATGTTATACATATATAAGTTGAGTATATGCCCACAAATTTTGAACCGTTAAAAATGAACGTATGATTTATTATGAATTTTACGAGATGACTGGTTCAGAAATTGTTGAATTTTCGGAGTTTATCATTTTGGTGGAAAATTCTAGAATTGGTGGGCCCCACTTGTGGTTGGTGAAGAAATGTGCTGAATTATATTTCAAATGTGGTGGGTGGGAATAGTAGCAGGTAAAGCCATCAGGTTGCAGGTCAAACCTACCAAAATTTTCCTATAAATAGAGGGCTAAGTTAGAATTGAAAATCACACCAAAACATAAGCTTTCTCTCTTTCTCTCTCTATATTATGAAGCATATTTTGTGAGTTTTAGATACTTGGTGAGTTGCTATTCATCAGTGCAAGTTTCCTTCAGCATCATATCCGATATCCAGTCAGAAGTACTGCTCTTTTGAGGTAAGGGATAGTAAGGGATAGTAAGGGATAGTAAGGGATATTAAGGGATTTTAAGAGTTGTTATGTTTTTTAGTTTCGTAATTTTTCTGAACTTCAAAAATTCTGGAAAAATTTGAAATGATATTTTGATGAGTTTTATTGATTGTGTCCAAAAATGGTGATTTTTGGATGTATAGATTGAGAGTTATGAATTTTATGAGAAAAGACTATTTTAAAAGTAACCGCTTATAATTCCTTGTGGTTAACTCCAAAATTGATGAAATTTTTATTGGGAGTACATGTATATGATAGAAGTATACTCTGTAAATTTCAGAATTTTTAGACAAAAGTACAATTTTTGATAAATGTCTAAATATTCGGCTATTTTGGCCATATGAAAAATAGTAAATGACTTTTAAAAATTCTGAGAAAAATATATGTTCACTATGGGACTATATTATGCTAAATTCCAGAAAAGAAATATTTTTGGAACAGATTTGGTATTTTTCATGAAAATAGTCTAGTTATGAGAAAATGAATTAAATATGTTATGTGAAGTAAGAAAATTGGAAAATAGGATTTTATGGCTTGAGAATCCTATATATGAGGTATATGCAGATTTTTGATGAGGGTTTTGGTTATTGATGATGAAATCTTAAGAGTTGGCGTTTTATGATGATTAAATGCATTAATTAGTAAAGTGTAAACAATTTAAATAAATTGTTTATAAGCTTAAGAATATTATTCTTTCAATATCATTATACCAAAATATTGGTATGGATTTTATTGTGGAATTTTTATCTTTTGTGTCGGGGTTACTATTCATGAGTTACTATTCACGAGTTACTATTCATGAGTTACTATTCACGAGTTACTATTCATGAGTTACTATTCACGAGTTACTATTTACGACAAAATTGGTTTCTTTTTCTAACCAAATTATAGTTGATTTATGAATATTGCTCTTAAAATTAAATCCATGTTTTGATCATATTGTTTTTATTATCATATATAACATTTTTATAACCTTGATGTTGAAATTCTCTTTCGCTTGAGTGTAAAGATGGGTATATTATTGGTATGATCATGACTATGGGTTCTCTTTGGCCAGTAGTGCAAAGTTGAATTGTTGATTGGTATGATCATGACCATTGAATTTATATGTGAATATCTTTAGCTTAAGTGCAAAGGTGAATTGATCAACATGGTTATAATTATTGTTTATATAAATTCTGAAATGATTATATATTTCTTTGAGATATTAATATATTTGGCCTGTAGTGCAAAGATGAAATATTGATGAATATCTTTGGCCTGTAGTGCAAAGATGAATTGTTGATGAATATCTTTGGCCCGTAGTGCAAAGATGATATGTTGTTGAATATCTTTGGCCAGTAGTGCAAAGATGAACAGATGTTGAGATAAACATGACCAACTGGTGATACAAATGAATATCTTTGGCCGTAGTGCAAAGATGAAGTTATTAGTATGATTATGAACAGGAAATGTGATTTGGTGTAACCATGATCTTTGATGTTTCAGGTAAAGATAGGTGATGAAAATTATCTTCGTCCTGGATGAGAAGAGGAATTTAGAACTACAGTTATGATTATGAGTTATTCATATGATTGTGGACCAGAATTGTTGATTGATGTTACAGGGATAAAACATTGTTGATGGATTTTTAACATGGAGAAGATAATAGACTTTATAGTCTATTTGACTCTTCTAATGGATTGCTCGTTCCGCTGCAACTATGGTTGAAATTTTTATCATTTACCATATGTTCTAAATCTCTGATTTATTGTTGATGAAGGCTATTGATAATTGAATTATCTTTAGTCATGATATTCTTTACTGAGCTAGTTGTGCTCACCCTTTTGCTTCACAATTCCTTTCAGGTAATAAGAGTGTAGCTGGGTCGAGCGGGGGTAACAAGGGAATAGAACGGTGGTCATCATTTAGTAGTTATATTTGGTGAAGAAAATAGGGTGAGGCGAACCCAACGTTGGAAGGGTGTTTTGTCACTATCATACAAGATGTCTAATGACATACAACCTCGTGTCATCATAAGACAGGGATGTGCTCATCCACTTGCTGAGTATATCTATGAGCACTACCTATATAATCTTGGTGTTTGTTTGAAGTATAATTCTCAATTAGAGACAGTGGAGATAATGATAAGTCAAGAGAAGACTCACCATTGGGAAGAATATGATAGTAATCTTCTCATTTTTCTTTGGGGTCTATTGGGTCAACCAAGGATAATTCTGTGGCCATATGATATCTATCATAACCTAGACGCGTGGCCTCCCATGTACGAAGGTTTCCTTGAGCACTTCCCAAAGATTCTAATTTCTAAAACAGTTTTTGACTATACCTTTATGTAAGGTGTTATTGTGAGGTGATGTCCACGGTTGGAACATGAGTCACATTTGGTATATATTTGTATCCAAACTCACAGCATATGTGTTGTTGTATTTTGCACGACAATTGCTGTAATAAAGTTGTAGTTGTTTTCTGTACCATGTATTTGACGACTCAGAATGGGTTGGGTGGAATGGACCTATTTTGGGGTCGTTACAAAATTTACTTTTCAAATAATTAAAACTAATTTTTCATAAAAAGCAAGTTGGCCCTATCGTGTTTAAATTGATCCAATCTGGTTGTTGCCTAAGATAGTTATCTAATTAATGGATCCTAAAATAATGTAGCTGTTGATAATATCCATAAAATAAGATGATCAGTATATAATATCCTAAGTAATTGTCAAGGGTATTTTTGTCAAGGACAATAAGAAGCATTAATTAGGATGGACATGTGTTAAAATTTATAAAAGGGCATGTGTCAATATATTGTACATGTGATTTAGTATATATAATACTACCTTCATCCCATAATAACTGCCGTTTTAGAAGGAATTTTTTTTTCCAATTTATTTGTCGTTTACAACTTTCTAAGAGAATAAATTATTTATTTTTCTATATCACCCCTACCTTGTCTCATTGTCCCAAGAAATTTTTTTTCTTGTATTAATAGTTTTCAACTTCCCATAAAGAGGTAGTGATGAAATTTTACACCAATTTTAATTAATAAATGATAGCACTAAATGACTTTCTTAATCTATGTGCATCAAGCTAAAACGACAGTTATTATGGGATGGAGGGAGTATTAGATTAACGCCAGACAATTAAGAATAGTAATTGTACGTTGACTAAAATTGAATTTCAAAAAACACAACTGAACCCATCAAAAACTTTATCTTATTTTCAGGAAAATTAATTATCGCTATATAAAATTTATGACTCATTTATTACTAATAGCTAGTAAACCAAAATATTTGATAAATCCTCAAATTAATTTCTTAGAAAATTCGTTATTCAAAATATATAAAACTTAAGAAGCTAGCTAGCTAGCTCTATTAGTCATTTTCAACGTAAATACACAAGTAATATATATAAAACACATAAATAATATCCAAATTTTACCCATTCAGCTTCATTATCAAACATAATTTAAGCATTGTGGCGTAGATTGAAGTGCTTCTATCAACTCCTATAAAATAAACCCTTTATGACAAAATTACATTTTTCCTATAATATAATTATCATCTCTCTCGTATTCTGTCAATTAAGTACAGCTAGCTAGAGCTCATTCCTTCTGGTCCTAGAGAGGGACAAAAGGAGTAGCAAATATATTTATTATTGAATTTCTTATTTTACTTTAAAATGAGTAAATATATTTATTATTACACTTTACAAATATAAAATCACAATTAAAATTATAAACAAAACAAAATAATAACTAATTATCCTAATTTGATTTATATAAATTCGTATATATTATAAGAGAATGTATCGAATATGTATTAACCGAGTATGTATCGAATCACAATCAAGAATTCGAGTAGTTTGAATCTTAAACGAGTCGAGTATAACTTTGCTCAGATTCTACTCATATTTTTATTCGAACTATTTTTAATGCTCAAATTTGGATCATATTATTAACAAATCTGATTCTCGAACCCGAATCGAGTTCGAACTGTTCGGCTCGTTTACAGGCTTAGTAGCAATACAGGCCAGGCCAGCATATATATATATATATATATATATATATATATATATATATATATATATATATATATATATATATATATATATAGTTAGCCTCTTCATATATCTCCCTTTGTCTTATCTTTTTCATCCAGTTGATCATCTTGTTTCTTTCCATCTAAACAACATGGTATGCATGGCCCATATTTAGTCTTTTTAACTTCACTGTCCACTGATTAATTGCCGATCAGTAGGAACGGAACTCTAGTCATGTCTCCGGTACACAAATGTAGTATATATTATGGAACTAGATAAATATATTTCATCTTTTATTCGTTTCAGTCTTATTTAAATAAATGTTATTGAAATAAGTGTTGTTAAACTTATATTAAAAGTGTTTTCTTTTTTTTTAATAAAAAAAGTCTTATTATTTTTGTTGATTTGAAATGTAAGGTTTATAAATTTCAATTTAAAAAGTTTTGTTAAACGTTACAATTGAATTTTTGCATTAACTATTAAAAGGAAATATAGAAATAAAAAAAGAGACATCCAAATTAAAATAAGAGGGAGTATTTCTGTCACGCAATTGTTAATAATAAATATACAACTAGACTACAAGTAGTAGTAGTTTTGGAAGTGAGTGTGAGTGGACGTCTATATCAAATAGCTATTTTTGTGATAGGCATTTGTCACCCTTTTTTTTCGTTTTTTTAATGGATATTTTTATATATTTTTTAAATATTTTTTACGGTTTTCTTTTTATTTTTTTGTCAAAGAAAAACGACTCTTCGTAAATGGTTGTATTTTGTGAATTTGATTACAAATGCATTCACATAAGATAAAATTTACTGTATACTTATGTGAGAGACGATCATGTGAAAAAATTAAAAATACATGTACAAATATCAGTTTCCATATCAATTTATGTGTTAGATTTAATTGTGCCTTTTGAGTCTTTGACGGAATAAAAACATTTTTAAACTAAATATATCTAATCTAAGAGTACTTATAGTGAGTAAAATTTTCTGAGTAAAAAACATTTTTAAAAGAAATATTACAAAATTTATTATAAAATCAACTTATAATTAAGGTAAATATTCATGTCTCACAACCACATTCATAATAATGGTTTCACTATGTGGAGTTAAAATTCTAAATAAGAAATTTCAAAGACAATTGAAGTCTTTAAAGAAAACTAGTATTATATATGGCAGTTAAATAAACAAAAGAAAAGCATCCAAACACAAATCGATGGGAATGGTAAGTATAAAATTAACTTTGGTCAATTAACTAATACGGGAAGTGATTTCTCTTTGCGTGTAATATTGTATTAGTCAATTAAACTTACCATAAAGGTTACTAGTATTAGTCAATTGATCAACTTATCATAAAATTAATACACACTGTATTGGTCAATTAACCAACTTATTATAAAGGTTATCAATATTGGTCAATTGAATAACTTATCATAAAATTAATTTTATAATAACCGATTCCTAAAATTAATATGAATAGAACAGAAAATGTGGCTGATAATACTCTATGATCACACTATCATTACAGTTCACTGAAACCAAAGCTCACTTTTACACCACCAATAATTTAAAATAAAATAAAAACCCAAACTTTATGTATTTCTCTTTCTCAATTCTACAAACAAACCAAAAAATGAAGGACCCACAAAAATAATAATTAAATTAAACAAACAACAATTGATCAGTGAAAATTAAAAGGTCCATTTCCAGATCTTGATCCGAAGATCAACCTTACATTTTGTTTTAGATTTTGAAGCAATTGACGGGGACTTACCCTTTGGGATCGACGCATGAATTCCTTCACATTTGATCCTAATCCCAACTTTTTTGCTTTTCAATTTATCCACCTTAACAATCACTTGGGTATCCAAAAAAATTTTCAGTGGCAACCCAGTTTTTTTCTTCAGATCTGATCTCAATGAAGTGACAGAATCTGCATCTAGAACTTGTGAGCTGCTATATAGTGATGAATGCAAATATGTGACGTTTTTTGGGTTACTTGTGAAGGATGGGAAGGACCCAATTGCAATTTGAACTTGGTTTGATGAAAAAGTGATGATTTCAATGGGGTCGTATGCGAAAACGAGCTTTTTGTTGGGATTTGTGGAGGAGATAGTGAGATTGAGCTTTGTGGTGAGCCAGGAGGAGTCGTCGGCGGCGGTGGTGAGGTTGAATTGGGAGATTTTGAGGGAGGTGAAAGAGAATGTGGGGCGGTGGGGGCGGTAGAGGACGTAGAGGGCGGCGCCGGCGATGGAAGCGAGGAGGAGGACGGCAATGATGAGGAGGATGGACCAGAAGCAGCAGCAGCAAAAGAAGCTCCGGCGGCTGCGGTGGCGACGGCGTTGGGGATTTAGGTTTGGGCGATAGGGGTGGCGATTGGGGTTGTAGAGGTGGGATTTGGCCGGCGGTAAAGCTAATGGGTTGGTGGTGGCAGTGGCGGTGCCATTAGTGGCGGTGCCGTTTGGTTTTGTTGATGGCCTTGATGGATAAACTCTATCCGTCATTTTTTGGGGTTTTTTGTTTTTGTTTTTTTTGGGAGTGTTGGATTTGGGACTGAATAAAAAGAAGTACCAAGCAAGCTCTCCCCTTCCCTCTCTCTCTCTCTCTCTCCTCTACCAACAAGGGAAGGGAAGGGAAGGAATGGGATGAGAATATGGGATGCTTCCACCTCACCAAAGAATGGACTATTTTTTTGGTACAACCTTTCTCTCTCCACAATTTATTTTTTCTCTCTGTATTATTCTATCCGCACCTTAATTATTAATTACGTTTTAAAGTGTTGTACAAGAATTAAGATAATAATTAAAAAATATTAAATATAGTATCAATTATCTATAATATTCTTACATATTATCTTATCATATTTATATCATACTCTTTTTCACATATTTTTCCATAATTTTCTCTTAAAAAAACTCATTAATCTCATTTACTTATTAGTCTCTCTCTCCATCCCCATAAAATAATTTATTCAATTATTTAGTTCATTAAAAAATTAGGTAGAATAATAAGAGATAATTTTAAAAAAATTATAACTAATTTTCCTAAATTTTAACAAATATCAAATAATTAAAGATAATTTAAAATTTCTAAAACATTTTATATTATGGTACCGAGCGAGTATATTTTTTGTATATAATTATGAAGTTCACGGTTCTCACGTCTCTGGGGTTTTAGGCTTACTGAGCTTTTCGCACGTTGGGACTTTGGAGTAATAAACAGCATTATAGGTGGGTTGGGTAATACGGTAATAGGTTGTATTGTCTTTTCTTTAACAGTTAGTATCTTTGTTTTATTTTTAATTTTGTGTTTTTAAATATTTTAAGTTTTATTGAAATATATTTAGGTAAAAGTTTACTCCCTTGGTTCCAAATTACACATTAATGTTTTACCAAAATAAATTAATTATTTTTTCTCAGGTATATTGATGAAAACTCTAATTTAGACGGTAAAAAATAGCCCACATCGATTACAAATATTTTTGAATGGGTTAACGAGACTTTGGGGTGTTTGATAAAATTAAATAAAATAGTTTTGAATATTTAAGTAATCTGAATGAAGCAGAATTCTAAATAATTTGATAATTGATATCTGAATAATAGATTTTTATTATTTTACCCATCTGAAAAAATTTAAAATTATTATAAATTTATTTAATATTACTTAATATAATAGTTAACAAATTAAAAATAATTAAATATAAAATACTACATTCAGCAGTCATTCAACAAAATAAGTTATACTTGGTCATTCAATTCAAAATTCTTACAGATTCACCTATTCAGCTCTAAACAAATACCCCTTAAGACAGATAATCTGTGAAAAGAATTATTTAAGTTTTGAACGGACCAAAGATATCTTTATCTTTGGTAGTTTTTAATATATGAAAATAATTAAATTTGTGTAAATATATATAATAAAATTAAATACAGAAAAAATAGAAGTTCAAATAATCAAATTAAATTTCCCAACCAGTCAAAGTGCCCAATAATGTTTAAATTAATTCCTGATTTACTAATAATTAGCAATTAATTTCAGATCATTTGCTTCCATTTCCAAGAATCAAGTTTAAGTTAAAATACAATAATCAGCTTAATAGCAAGTATCATAATTTTTATAACCTTTTAAAAGCACTTTTATGAAGTAAAGATTAATTTTAAAAAATCATCAAATAAAATATTTTTATTCATCTTTTTATCTCATCTCAACGCACCGAATTAATCCGTAAAATATTTATTTGATGGAGCGTTAAAGAAAGATATTGGTGTCAGAGAGACACGTGTGGAACGGCTTTACATTCATTAATCGGATCATGTTCCACGTGCAAGGATCAAGCACATTAGAGACATATTCTTTACGTATGATACCCCTCCAACTTCTTGAAATTGAATTAAAATTCAAATTGTGGGCACCGAATTAGTATGAAGTTAATTTTGTTCAATTGATTAATACAGTGTCGATACTTACGTTAGAAAATAAACTGAAGTTAATTTTGTTCAATTGATTAATACAGTGTCGACGATGAACTTTCTTTACGTATTAGTACTGTATTGGTCAATTGACCAATTTATCATGAAATTAACTTCATGATAATCGGAACTCAATTTTTGATTTTGATCTATAATTAAGATATATATTTCTTACTTTAAAAAAATTACAAAAATAAATAAATAAAAATCTACATTTCTTATGCTTAGGTGATAGGAGAAAATAACAACTTAACCACAAAGGTTAAATAATTTTTATTTTTATTGATTGAGGAGAATCATACATATACATGACTCCAAATAATTTATGTTTCCATTAAATATATTTAATAAAAATCTTTTATCTTCTCCCTATTTGGAGATTATACATTTATGAAGAGGAAGAGTTAATATATTTATATATTGACACAGGGAAAAAAGAAGAAGGAAATATGGTGTATCACCGATAATTCATAATCTCGGGAGTGGTGTAAAAAATGTCAATAAATCACACCATCTTTCTTGAGGTTAGAGGATGATCTAGTAATTAATTAGTCAATTAATTAATTAATGTGCATACCAATCCACAAACCATTATTGGATAAGTGTTGGATTATGTGGTAATTACCTTTTGTACTTTTCCACACCGACACTGCTTGCTTGTTTGCTTCTATTTTTATTTTTTTGTCGTTCCTTTTATGGTTTTATTGGCGAGTACAACCAAGTATGGGTTGTGTCGCACTTTCTTCTTCATGGTTTTTTGTAATTATTAAATCACTTTTAATTTAGACTCGCTTAATTATAATTTTTTTTTATCTTAAATGAATCGAGTCGATCAAATTTAAACTTCAAATTTTAAAAGAGATTGAGATTTGATGTACAAACTCGATCCGTTTAATAAATGAGATAAAGGACTAACATTTGTATTTCTACACATGATTTCGTAGGTAGGTAAGGAAGGTGCTGATGTCTTAATAGAAAGGGTT
Organism: Panax notoginseng; assembly: GCA_016801055.1. Lineage (NCBI taxonomy): Eukaryota > Viridiplantae > Streptophyta > Magnoliopsida > Apiales > Araliaceae > Panax > Panax notoginseng. The sequence goes on from CM029018.1 coordinate 193,738,896, forward strand.
GATAGTCTCGTCAGCTAGGCTTTTCTGAACTTTCCTTCGCCTTTCTGCTCGTGAAATCCTTTTCTTCTGTTTTTTTCCAACGATATATCCCCATTCTTTAGTATTAAATCATCTATTAGTGGCGGGGGTTCCAAAGATTCCTCCGAACATTCTGAGGTACGGTTGTCAAATGGGGGAAGAGGCAACGAAGTCCCTAAGCTTTTTGGCTGACTAGTAGGTGGCGAGGGGATTTCTAAAAAAGGGGTCATTTTCTCTGCCGATGCATTCGTTCGGATACATTCTTCCTTCTTCACCTTTTCAACCCCCCCTTTACTAGCTAATAGGGTTTACTAAAAAAGCGAATTTGCCTCTTCCTGGTAATGAATTGAGTGGCAACGAGGAGGTTCGATTCCATAGTGATTTCGTCTGCTTTTGGAACTTCGATTCCTGAGGACAAAGAAAGTGACTTCGGATTTTTGAATTCTCAAAATCTCCTTCGAATTACAGAACTTGAGGGGGTCTCACAGGCATCTCTCTTTGAGCGGCCGTGCAAGCTCGGATGGTGTTAGCACTGGCAGAAGATTCTGGATTAGTTTGTACCGATGTAGGTCCTGAGTGGTGACTTGTCTCTCTTGATGTTGTGGCATTGAATTAGTATAGATCCCCAATAACTTCAATGACATTGATGACTTTAAGGTATGCTTTAAGTTGGTTCCAATTGATACTTTTTTCATCATTCATATCATATATGACATCACGCAAATGAGGACTTTATGGGTAATCACTCCCTCCAACCTAAGTATATGCTGCACATTCATTTCTGAGAAATTAAACTATCCGCGTTTAGTGCACCCGTAGCTAGTTCCTGGAAAGACCCTAAAGACGTGGACATGACGATAAAAATAAAATAGTAATTAATATTTTCACGTGATTTTTAATATTTTTACATGAAAATTGTCTTTATAAATATATAGCGACGGTTTACATGTCAGTTTCCAAATAGAATTACCCAAACAAGAGTTAAACCGTTTACAACATGCAAATTAAATTAATTGCCTGCTCAAATTGTGCAAGATAATTTTCTCATAATTATTCAAACAATCATATTCTTATGTATTGTACAAAAATAGGCAATAGGGAATACAATTTCACTCTCTTAGGAAGCCTACAACAACCACGTACATCTAAAGAAGTATTCATACTACTATGTTAGGGACAAAATTTAAAGATTCTCCGCGAGTTACCTGTAGAACTGATAATTACCACCAAATGGAAATCAAACTCAAGCTTTGAACGAGGTAAACTACTCACTTACTGGATTAGTTACAACAGTCATCTGTCAGCTGTGAACGAGGTAAACAAAAAAAATTCTTCTTTATCTTTTTTTTTTTTATTTTTGGGAGCAATGGAGGCCTCAAGGCCTAAACAAAGTAGTAATTCACTACAATCATCTTCTAGCAGATATTTCAAATCCATACTATTGTTAATAACAAAATTAGAGATATGACCTATCTAAACAACTTCGTTTTCACATCTATTTCCTCACAATGAAGCACAAGAAAAGATTTATTATATCAAAGATTCTGGAAAGGAAGACTTTTTAAGTTTAAACAAGAAGTCAATACCTCCCAACCCACATTTTCTATTCAGAAAATTTGGCCACTCCATCTTCATACCGAGTTCCTCCCCATAACCCTCTTATTTTATCCATTTGCAGTATCAAATTCTGTTATAAAATCTTATTTACGACTACTAATCGATCTTTGTACCGACATGAAATCTTTGTCAATAACAAGAAGGACACCCACATGGCCCGGGGATGCCACCGCATTTAACTACCAGCCACCACTAACTGCAGCAGCTCCACCTTCCCCGGCCTCCACTGAGGTCATCGTATCCTCCTCGCATACATATACTTTCAGAGGCTACTCGCAGACCAAGAGACTGGGAATCGGAGTATACTTGGCTTCCGATACTTTCATGGCTGGTGGGTATAAGTGGGCGATCACTCTTTACCCCGGGGGCAAAAAGCACCAAGATATTGAATACATATCACTGTATATCAGGTTCGAGAGCGAACAAACTGATGTGAGCGCACTTTTGGAATTAGTTCTTGTCGATCAGAGTGGCAAAGGGAAGCATAAAATCCGAACCCAATTTGGGAAGGAATCCGAAAAAAGGCCTTGTTTGATGAGACACAGAGGAAGCCAGTGGGGCTTTAGCCGGTTTATAAGGAAAAAATACTTTGAGGAATCAGACTACCTGAAAGATGATTGCCTTGTGGTGAACTGCAAAGTTGGGGTTCACAAGGGAAGTGAAATCCCAATTACTCGCATTTCGGCCTTATCGATAGCAGATCAGATTACCCATTTTATGGAAGAACAAAACGTCGAGGATTCCGATTTTAAGGATACTAAGTTGTTTCAATTGAGGTCAGCTGCAAAAATAATCTTAGAAACAGGATCTCAGCTGCAACTAACAGAAGAGCTAATCTTTGATGGAGACCACGACAAAATTGATCTGTACTTGCACGCGGTGGATGAAATTCAGCAATCGATCACGTCGGGAATGATCTCAGCTTACGAGTGTGATGGAATCAATGTGATCCAGACGGCGATGAAAACACTCCTGTTAGTGTTTCAGGGCATACTAGATAGTTCAATCAATATGGTCAAAAATGATAGTTTGAGTTCCACAACTTCTAGTTCTGTAACTAATAGTTACAGCTATGAGTTACATGAAGGTGATCATTTTGGCCATGGTGAGCTGTCTTCGGAGCAAGTTAATCATCTCCGTAGCATTACAGAGAGGCTGAACTTGGCAGGATCTCTTGGGGACTGCATTCAAGTGTACAAAATTTCAAGGAAATCTGTGGTGGATGCGAGGTTTGAAAGATTTGGCATCGGGAAATGGAGCATCAATGACTTTCGGAGTTCGGACTGGGAAGAGTCCGCTGCAAATATCAAGTTGTGGATACGCGCAGCTCATATTTGCTACCGAACCATCTTCCCTTGGGAGAAACAGTATTATGAGCACATTTTTTATGGTTTCGGGGCTGCCGCATACGATAATTGTTTTCTTGTCATAGTTAAACATGTTGCAGTTGAGTTGAGCAACTTTGCAGAAGCGGTGACTAGTACTCCTGCATCATTTCAGAAGTTAAATGACATTTTGGATCTGTACAATACTATGTTAGTTATTGTGCCAGAGATTAAAGCTATATTCCACACCGATTCATCAGCGGCAGATATTTATCTTGGTGCAGCTAAAACTGTCGACCGGCTTGGAAATCTTATGAGGCAAATTCTTTCAAATTTTGAGGATACAGTGCTGAATGAGCAGTTGAATACTCCACTTTCTAGAGGCATTATTCATTCCTTGACAAGGTACGCTATGGACTATATTACTCGCATTTTGATTTACAAGGAATTGCTGGCTAAGATTATCATCTCTGAGCCATTAAAAAATGTGGGAATTTCTGAAGATGATCAGTTCTTGGAAGTTGGGGGGCGAAATCCATTGAGACTTCATTTGATTTGGATCATCATAAGCTTGAAATCCAATTTGGAGGTCAAATCTAGACACTACGAAGAGGCTTCGTTGGGTAACTTATTCCTCATGAATAATGTGCACTATATAGTCGAGAAAATTAAAGGGTCCTCGGAACTACTTGGGATGATAGGGGAGGAGTACTCGACAAAGCTAAGCCAGTACATTTTGCAGGCAGCAAAAACCTATGTTGGATCCACCTGGGACAGGGTCCTCAACTGTTTAAGAGATGAGGGACTAAATCATAAGTTCCCGTTTTATAATGGGATTTCAAAGAATGCTTTGAAGGAGAGGTTCAAGAGTTTCAACTCTACATTAGAAGAGATTTGTCGGACTCAATCCACATGGTTGGTGCCAGATTCTCAACTTCGCGGCCAGCTTCATAGGTTAATATTAGAGAAGTTGATTCCAGCTTATGAATCCTTCCGACTGCAGTTTAGGAGCCATATTGAGAGTGAAAAACACCTAAAGAAATACATCAAGTACTCGTCCGACGACCTTGAAAATCTTGTTCATAATTTATTTTTGGAAAACTAGAAATTTGCACTTGAATACCAAATCAGTAGCATCATCACTGTTTGGTATTGTGTGCTTTCATATTGTTATCATCATTTCTTGAAAACAGTAAAATTAGCTGTACATATCAATATATACTTAAAACTTTGAAAAGCAAAACTCTCATCTTATCATCTGCTTGTAAGGGATGCTTCGTGTTTAATACTTGACAAAATTTTCTAGTCCTGTTGATGACTATTTAGTGGTAACAAGTACGTAAAAGATAGGGGGAGTACATTAATCCAACTCTTTCATGTATCTAAGTCCTGAAAATATGTGCATGAATATGGATTCTAAACTAGAATTATAAGAAAGTATAAAGATGAGGTGAAACAACTCGGGTCAAATCTAAGTTTGAATCGAATCAAATCCATCTAAATAAAGTCTTAAACCACTAACCCAATAGTATCTTTTTGAATCATCTTAGCCCACCACAGGCTCACCTAAAAGGTCATAACTTGAAAGTACTATTGTTAGTAACTTCATTCAAATTTTTCTCATATATTATATTTCGATGTGGGACTGTGATGTTATGTAGCAGTTTAGATAGTCCTACTAGACTCCAGAAAATTAGAGAGATAAAAATTAAAATTTGATTAATTTCATTGATACCTACTTCATTACAATGATAGACTTATATAGTAAAGATAAAAATTAATCCTACCCATTGAAATATAAAAACTAATATCCACCATTGGATCACTATAATATATAGTTCATTTTTTAACTTGGCTACTGAACCCATGATACGTAACATGTTACATGGAAACTATTGGAATGTACCTGGAATGCTCCTTAGGTCTTTGCGTATGCTAAGATCCTGAAAGGTCACAAACGAGTTAGAAGGATCCTTAGGATTTTTCATTGTGCAATTTTGCGGAAGCTACAAGTACTACTCCTGGGCGGGGTTAGCCTGCACAAAACCATGGATATATAATGAAGACCTTAGAATGGTGTTGGTGCATTTAGAGGTGCATACACTATCGTTGCAAACAAACAAATCCCATTTTACCAAATGTAATAGACTAAATCATAAATTCCCATTCTATAATGGGATTTCAAAGAATGCTTTGAAGGAGAGGTTCAAGAGTTTCAACTCTTATGAGAAGGTTCATGATTTTATTTTCAAACTAATAACCACCCACCCACAAGGAAAGATCCTGGAAAGACTCTTTAAGATGTCCCCGTCATCACAAATTCCAGACTCTGAATTGGTCTACGTTTTGTGGGTTACTTAACTGTTTTCAACACCAAAAAAGTTAATGTACCAGTCAATCCATCCCGTGTGCACGGATTAAACTTACTTTCACCATCACCGCGTTATTATTTCACAACTCGGAGTGGAAGCTAAATTAAAAAGCATTTATATGAAGCATCCAAATTCACTTCTTCCCATCTTCATACTGTATTCCTCCCCATAACCCTCTTATTTCTATCTATTTTCATTATCAAATTCTCTTAATTACAATACCTAATCCATCTTTATACCGACGACATGGGTAAGGCTGCCTACTCAGAAACAACAAGCAGCCCATCATCCTCTTGGACACCCACTGAGGTCATTGCCACCACATTTAGCTACACAGCTGCCTTCCAGCCACCACTAACTTTAGCAGCACCGCCCCGGCCTCCACCGAGGTCATTATAACCTCCTCGCATACATATACTTTCAGAGGCTACTCGCGGACCAAGAGATTGGGGATCGGAGAATATTTAGCTTCTGGTACATTCATGGCTGGTGGGTACAAGTGGGCAATAACTTTTTATCCTGAGGGCAAAAAGGACCAGGATATTGGATACATATCACTGTATATCAGGCTGGTGAGCGAACAAACTGATGTGAGCGCACTTTTTGAATTAGTACTTGTGGATCAGAGTGGAAAAGGGAAGCATAAAATCCAAACCCAATTCAGGACGGAATCGGAGAGAAGGCCTTCTTTGATGAGGCACAGAGGAAGCCAGTGGGGCTTTAGCCAGTACATAAAGAAAAAATACTTGGAGAAATCAGGTTACCTGAAAAATGATTGCCTTGTGGTGAACTGCAAAGTTGGGGTTCTTGGGGTTCACAAGGAAAGGGAAAGTCCTATCAGTTGTATTTCAGATTACTCAACTTTATCAACAGCAGATCAGAATACCCATTTTATGAAAGGACAAAACATGGAAAATTTTGATTTCAAGGATACTATGTTGTCACAATTGAGGTCAGCTGCAAAGATAATCTTGGAAACTGGATCTCCCCTGCAGCTTAAAGAAGGACTGATCTACGATGGAGACCGCGAAAAAATTGATCAGTACTTGCACGCAGTGGATGACATTCAGCAATCAATCACTTCGGGTATGATCTCAGATTACGAGTGTGAAGGAATCAATGTGATCCAGATGGCTATGAAAACACTCCAGTTGGTGTTTCGGGGCATGCTGGACAGTTCGATCGCAATGGTTAAAAATGAAGGTCTGAGTTCCACAGTTTACTCGAGTTCAGTAACTAATAGTTGTAGCTATGAGTTACAGGAAGGTGATCATGTAGGCCATGGTGAACTGTCTTCGGAGCAAGTTTATCGTCTCCGTAATATTACAGAGAGGCTAAACTCGGCAGGATCTCTTGGGGATTGCATTGAGGTGTACAAGATTTCAAGAAAATCTGTGGTGGATGCAAGGTTTTTGAGATTTGGCATCGGGAAGTGGAGCATCAATGACTTTCGGAGTTCAGACTGGGAAGAATCTGCAGTAAAGATCAAGTTGTGGATCCGAGCAGCTCATAGTTGCTATCGTGTTATATTCCCTGCAGAGAAGCGAAATTATGAGCAGATCTTTGATGGTGTTGGAGCTGTCACATATGATAACTGTTTTCTAGTTATAGTTAAACATGTTGCAACTGAGTTGAGCAATTTTGCGGAAGCTATAGCTACTACTCCTGCATCACTTCTGAAGTTTTTTGACATTTTGGATTTGTATAATGCTCTGTCTGTTATCTTGCCAGAGATTAAAGATATGTTCCACTCATCAGAAGATATTTATCTTGCGGCAAGTAGGACTGTTGATCGGCTCGCGAATTTGGTGAGCCAAATTTTTTCAAACTTTGAGGATACTGTGCTCAATGAGCAATCAAACACTCCACTTCCCAGAGGCATAATTCATTCCTTGACAAGATATGCCATGGACAACTATGTTACTCGCATTTTGCTTTACAAGGAATTGCTGACTAAAATTATTGTATATAAGCCATCTAAAAGTTTGGGAATTCTAGAAGATGTGCAATTCTTGGAAGTTGGGCGGAGAACTCCACTGGGACTCCATCTGATTTGGATTATCATAAGCTTGAAATTCAATCTGGAGGGTAAGTCTAAACTCTACCAAGAAGCATCTTTGGGCCAAATATTCATTATGAATAATGTCAACTATATTGTTAAGAAAATTAGAGGGTCTTCGGAACTGCTAGAGATGATTGGAGAGAATTATACAACTAAGTTGAACGAAGATGTCGTGCAAGCAGCAAAATCCTATCTTGGATCGACCTGGGACAGGGTCCTATACAGTTTACGAGAAGAAGGACTGAATTATAAGTTTGGGTTTTATAGTAGAATTTCAAAGAATGCTCTAAAGGAGAGGTTCAAGAGTTTCAATTCTACATTTGAAGAGGTTTGTCGGACTCAATCCACGTGGTTAGTTCAGGATTCTCAGCTTCGGGAGCAGCTTCATGTGTTAATATTAGAGAAATTGATTCCTGCTTATGATTTGTTTCTGGAGCAGTTTAGAACCCATATCAAGAGTGAAACATACCCAGGGAGATACATCAAGTACTCAAGCAAGGACCTTGAGAATAAGGTTCGTGATTTGTTTTTGGAAAATTAACTATCCACAAGGGCACTGGCTTAGTTACCACTAGTAGATTTATAATTTAACACCAAACCAGTAGTATCATCACTGTTGGGTATTGTATGCTTTATATTTTTATCATCATTTCCTGAGAAATGTGAATGTTATTCAATAATTTATTGCATCTAATTATCTAGTATGATCTTGTTGAAGTTAGCCATTCTCTCTGGCTAGGCATTACCAATGCATCAACATTAGTAAACCTCAATTTTCAAAGAACACTTAAAGAAGTTGAAAAAGCAATTATCATACCTACTGGTGAAAAACTACATAAATAAACAAAACCATAAAGAGGGGCATAATTGCCGGTTTAAGCTATGCTCTGTTAATTGTTTCTCAACTTTTGCATTACAATGAACAGCTAACTAAAATCATTATTGTGTCTAAGCCAAAGACAGGTTCAAGAATTTGTGACGCCAATATGTGACTTGTGGAATTTTGGGTGCAAACTCCAATGGCACTTCATCTGATTTGGATCATCATAAACTTGAAATTCAATTCAGAGGGACAGTCAAACACTAGGAACTAGGAAGTCGCCTCTTATTATTCATGAATAATATCCACTATATTGTTGAGGAAATTAAAGGGTCTTCGGATATGATTGAGGAGGATGACCTAACAAAGTTAAGCAAAGATATCTTGGATCAGGGGACATGGTCTTGTATTGTTTCAGAGATGAGGAACTATAAGATTTTTTGTAATGGTATTTCAAAGAATATGCTTTGAAGGAGAGATTCAAGATTTCCAATGCTATGTTCCAAGAGGTTTATCAGAATCGTATTTGCAGCTTCATGCATAGCTTAATATTCACAAAAGTTGATTCCAGCTTATAAATCCTTTTTAGTGCAGTACTGCAGTTTAAGAGCCACATTAGGAGTGAAAGGTAACTATAGATACGCATCAACTACTCCCCGAGAAACTTGAAAATGTGGTCCATAATTTATTTTTACAACAGTGTGTGTGTGTGTGTGTGTGTATATATATATATATATATATATATATATATATATATACAATTTGCTTCTCCAGCGAACTAAGAACAAACTGGCTATAGCGACTGTTTTTTCCATTGCTATAGCATAGAAAGACGATTTTTTATGCTATAGCGACGAAAAAAACCGTCGCTATAGTATGTTCGCTCTTAGTTCGCTGGAAAAAGCCGAAATATATATATATATATATATATATATATATATATATATATATATATATATATATATAGAGTCCGGATCCAGTCCGGGATCCCGGACTTTATAAAAATACGGACCTTTTTTTTTTTTTTTTGCTTTTTTTTAAAACAACTTAAAAAAAGTTTAATAATTTATGGAACTGAAATTTTTACATTATATAATGTTTTGAGTGTGATTTGGATACATATAACAAAACACTGTATTTTGGTCAAGTCCGGGAGTCCGAACCTGATCCTGATTCTATATATATATATATATATATATATATATATATATATATATATATATATGGGTTATATGTATATATACGGCTGTGTAGTACACAGTCGCTTATGCCGACGGTTTTTTTGGACTATAGTAACGGTTCACCCGTCGCCATAGACGATAATAGCTATAGCGACGATACATTGACAACGTTGTCAATTGTGTATATACATTTTTTCATATATATATATATATATATATATATATATGGGTAATGTTATATGTTGTCAATTTAAGATTATCCTTACAACTCATCGTGAGCATCAATCCATAGATCGAACAGTTAATAAAGTCCTCGTCCGCAGTTTAATAGCGCGGATGGGAAAAATGTCCAAAATACCCTTCTTGTAAAAGTCTCTCGTCTGCAATATTAAACTGCGGACGCTGGCCAATTGAGAGACCACGTCATCTTAAAGCCAAATTCAAATTTTCTTTAGTTTTCTCGTTCGCAGTATTAAACTGTGGATGCTGGCCAATTGAGAAACGTCGTCGTTTTAAAGCCAAATTCAAATTTTCTTTAGTTTATTAAACTGCATATGTCAAATAATAGATCTTTCAGTAATAATTCCAACTCAGAAACAAAATCCAAATCTGAAAAACAAACAATTTATGATATCTATCTAAGAAGGCTTAAGTTTGATATTTGAGAGAGAATCAGAAACATAATCTGAATTAGGTTTGATATAATTTTAATTGTAATTCTTCCATTATCGGTTCTTCTTTTTATTATATCCATTAAAGGATCTAATGGGATCATTGTGACAATAGAGTCTAAATTAGTAATGGATGTAGAACCCAATTTGTATGAACCCCTTCTGGACAAATCTCATGCGACTAGATTCGGCTTCTGTTTTATCAAAAACTTGTTAAAAAACTTAGTTGTATACTTAGATTCGACTTCTGTTTTTTAATACTTAGTTGTATTTGGTTTTCATGAGGTGAATGATAGGAGTAAGGGGAGTAGAAAGAATGGAGAAAGAATGAACGAAGGAAGAATATAAAAAAAAAGTCCTCAGCGTCCGCAGTTTAACAATGCGGACGGTACTTATTAGAAAACGATGTTGTTTCTCAATTGACCAAAAATATTTAGCGTCCGCAGTTTAATACTGCGAACGAGACTTTTACAAGGAGGGTATTTTGGACATTTATCATGTTCGCAGTATTAAATTACGGAATACTGGAAACTAAATTGTGAACGATCTATTAAACTGTTAGATCATCGGATGGACGCTAAGGATGTGTTGTAAAGTTATCTTTAAGTTGACAACGTTGGCTATGGATCGGCCTCCATATATATATATATGGGTAATGTTATATGTATTTACTATGAATCAAAAATAAGCTTACCTCATATTTATCGTTCAATATAAGAACCAACGGCCGAGATTAGAATAACATACGTGAATTTTTCAGTTCTAATCTCGACCGTTCTTGTATTGGACGCTAATGATGGTGTTTTTCCATTTTTGATTCCTAACAAGTACTTGCTATGAATCATTCTCATATATATATTTGTCTTCTAGTGAAAAAAGAATCACATATATGTCTATATATTTGAACACCACAGAAACTATGCAAGTTTACAAATTACTAGCCTCTTTGTTCACTTACAGCATATAAAAGCTAAAGAAAACCACGAATGTAAAGGATTTGGTAAGTAAACAATACCTTTCTGATATCAAGAAGGGAATTGTTAAATTCGCAACCCTTTTTATTATTTTCACAAAAAAGTGTCGTTGTAGATGTATAGTGACGGTGAAAACCGTCGCTATAGGATCTATAACGACACTTTTGTTGTGTAAATAACATTTTATGTTATGAATTTAACATTTTCCAATGTGCTGAAGATAAACTTTGCTAGCTGTAGACCCCAAGCCAGGACCGGACGCTTCCTCATCTTCTCATGCGAGAAAATCAATAATTTACTAAAAACAATATTTCTCTCTGCGGCATTTCATCAAACAGTTACTCTCCTGTGAAAAAAACTATGTAACAAGAGCTTTAACCGATTGGCATGAGATTGAAATCAAATTGTAGCTTCCTCTTTCTATCTATGAAATAAAATTTACAAGTCTTCTTTAACTGTTTTTAAAGAGAATAGAAATGATGGGTACATTGGAACTTGGGAGAAGGATCCACAGTGTACTCTTTCTGTTTAAGACCTTGAGCTGATTACTGGTAGTGGCAGGTATTCTTATTGCTAATCGATAGCAAGAACTTCAAATATTTTTGGGTTTGGTTTTATACGTGGAATTCTTATATTTAATTAACAAAAGACAACTGATTTTAAATTTACTGCTCTTCCGAGCTCACCGGAAGCACGGGTAGTACGACTAGTTGTATTATATTATATAATGAGGGGTCCCGCATCCTTTTTTTCCAATTTGGTGATAGTCCTTTTAATTTTGTAATCAACTAATCAAATTTATTTATTTCATTTGCGTTCAACTATATTTATCGTATTATAAATTATCAAAAATTGATAATGTGGTACTAATAAATATTTATGTATAATAAAGATAAGTTATTTTACATATTTTTTAACATTTGTTAAACCTCAAATGGTAAAAAGGCCATATGTATTATGACTATTAGCCTTTCTTTTCCTTTTTGTGTACCCAAGAAACATAGCTAGCCCATTAGCCTTTATTTAGTGCCTTACACTTCAATGTAACTTATTTCCCATAGCAATTATGTCCTTTATCTTAAAAAAAGAAATGGGAGTCCGAGTGCCATTTAACATGATTGGGTTATAATAAAATTAATTTCATATTAAGTTGGTCAATTAATTAATATAGTATTTATACACAGAAAGAGACGTGTCGACATTATATTAGTCAATTAACCAATATTAACATCATGTTAACCACTCCACAATTAATATATACTCTCTCCGCCCTTTGATATAAGTCGTTTTAGATAAATATTTTTGTCCTTTAATATAAATCGTTTGAGAATTTCAAGTAAGTATTAATTACTTAGTTTTTAATATTACCCCAAGTATTAAATATAATTTTTGTCCTCTCACTATTTTTTACCCGATAAATAACACTCTTTTTCTAATACACGGACAATATAGACAATTGATATTATATTTAATGTTATATAATTATTTTTTTAATACTTGTGCATAACTCTAAAACAACTTATATTAAGGGATGGAGAGAGTAGTGACTATTGACAAAAAAATAAAAGGAGGGGACAACATGTGGCTCTTTTGGTCTCACATTTACTTCAAGATTCTGACCATTGAACATAGATGATTACTCCCTCCGTCCCTATTTAAATGACCTTTTAGAGATGGGCACAAGAATTAAGATAATGATTGAAAAGTATTAAATATAGTATTCAATTGTCTATAATACCCTTAAATCATTAATTTATCATAGGACAAGAGTTTAAAGTACCAAAAAAATAGGTAGAGTAATGAAGGGTAATTTTGAAAAAATTATTATTAATTCTCCTAGATTTGAACAAACGTCAATTAAGTAGGGACAAATAAAAAACTCTAAAACGCCATTTAAATAGGGACGGAGGGGGTATTTGTTAAAAAAATTTAAATATGTTTCACTACCCTAAATTATATTTATATATTTCATTTTGGTGATCTACCTTTCAATTTTATATGATTAAATTATTGATTTTTTTCGATTCCATTCAATTAAGGTTGACACGTCATGTAACGACCCCAAAATAGGTCCATTCCATCCAACCTATTCTGAGTCGCCAAATACATGGTACAGAAAATAACTGTAACTTTATTACAACAATTGTCGTGCAAAATACAACAACACATATGCTGTGAGTTTGGATACAAATATATACCAAATGTGACTCATGTTCCAACCGTGGACATCACCTCACAATGACACCTTACATAAAGGTATAGTCAAAAACTGTTTTAGAAATTAGAATCTTTGGAAAGTGCTCAAGGAAACCTTCGTACATGGGAGGCCATGTGTTTAGGTTATGATAGATATCATATGGCCACAGAATTATTCTTGGTTGACCCAATAGACCCCAAAGAAAAACGAGAAGATTACTATCATATTCTTTCCAATGGTGAGTCTTCTCTTGACTTATCATTATCTCCACTGTCTTTAATCGTGAATTATACTTCAAACAAACACCAAAATTATATAGATAGTTTCCATAGATATACTCAGCAAGTGGATGAGCACATTCATGTCTTATGATGACACGAGGTTGTATGTCGTTAGACATCTTGTATGATAGTGGCAAACCACCATTCCAACGTTGGGTACACCTTACCCTATTGGATTCACCAAATAAAACTACTAAATAAACTTTTCTATACTGCTTCGAGAGAACATCCACAGCTAGAGACCACCGTTCTATTTTCCCGTTACCCTCGCTCGACCCAGCTACACTCTTATTACCTGAAAGAAATTGTGAAGCAAAAGGGTGAGCACAACTAGCTCAGTAAAGAATATCATGACTAAAGATAATTAAATTATCAATAGCCTTCATCAATAATAAATCAGAGATTTAGAACATATGGTAAATGATAAAAATTTCAACCATAGTTGCAGCGGAACGAGCAATCCATTAGAAGAGTCAAATAGACTACAAAGTCTATTATCTTCTCCATGTTAAAAATCCACCAACAATGTTTTATCCCTGTAACATCAATTAATAATTCTGGTCCACAATCATATGAATAACTCATAATCATAATTGTAGTTCTAAATTCCTCTTCTCATCCAGGACGAAGATAATTTTCATCACCTATCTTTACCTGAAACATCAAAAATCATGGTTACACCAAATCACATTTCCTGTTCATAATCATACTAATAACTTCATCTTTGCACTACGGCCAAAGATATTCATCAACAGACCATCTTTGCACTACAGGCCAAAGATATTCAACAACAGGTCATCTTTGCACTACGGGCCAAAGATTTTCATCAACAATTCATCTTTGCACTACAGGCCAAAGATATTCCTCAACAGTTCATATTTGCACAACGGGCCAAATATATTAATATCTCAAAGAAATATATAATCAATTCAGAATTTATATATACCATAATTATAACCATGTTAATCAATTCATCTTTACACTTAAGCTAAAGATATTCAATTATAAATTCAATGGTCATGATCATACCAGTTAACAATTCATCTTTGTACTACAGGCCAAAGACATCCCTTAGTCACGATCATACCAATAATTTATCCATCTTTACACTCAAGTGAAAGAGAAATTCAACATCAGGGTTATAAAAATGTTATATATGATAATAAAAACAATATGATCAACAACTGCATTTATTTTCGAGAGCAACAATCATAAATCAACGATAATTTGGTCAGAAAAAGAAATTAATTTTTATAGTGAATAGTAACTCGTGAATAGTAACTCATGAATAGTAACTCGTGAATAGTAATTCATTAATAGTAACTCATGAATAGTAAATTCGACACAAAAAGGTAGAAATTCTACAATAAAATACATACCAATATTTCGGTATAATGATATTGAAAGAATAACATTTCTTAAATTTATAAACAATTTGTTTTAATTGTTTACACTTTACTAAAATAATGTATTTAATCATTCTAAAATGTCAAACTCATAAGATTTCATCACCAATAACCAAAACACTCATAAAAAATCTGCATATACCTCATATAGGATTCTCAAGTCATAAAATCCTATTTTTCAATTTTCTTACTTCATATAACATATTTAATTCATTTACGCATAACTAGACCATTTTCATGAAAAATACCAAATCAGTTATAAAAATATTTCTTTTCTGGGATTTAGCATAATATAGTCCCATAGTGAATATATATTTTTCTCAGAATTTTTAAAAGTCATTTACTATTTTTCATATGGCCAAAACACCCGAATATTTAGACATTTATCAAAAATTGTACTTTTATCTAAAAATTCTGAAATTCACAGAGTATACTCCTATCATATACATGTACTCCCAATAAAAATTTTATCAATTTTGGAGTTAACCACAAGGAGTAATAAGCGGTTACTTTTAAAATAGTCTTTTCCCGTAAAATTCATAACTCTTAATCTATACATCCAAAAATCACTATTTTTGGACACAATCAAGAAAACTCATCAAAATATCATTTTAAATTTTTTCAAAATTTTTTTGAAGGTCAGAAAAATTAGGAAACTGGAAAATATAACAACCCTTAAAATCTCTTACTATCCCTTACTATCCCTTACCTCAAAAGAGCAGTACTTCTGACTGGAATGCAAAACTGAAGAAAACTTGCACTGAATAGCAACTCTCAAAGTATCTAAATACTCACAAAATATGCTTCATAATATAGAGAGAGAAAGAGAGAAAGCTTATGTTTCTGGTGTGATTTTCAATTCTAACTTAGCCCTCTATTTATAGGAAAATTTTAGTAGGCTTGACCTGCAATGTAAGACCCCAACTTTTATAAATAAAGATGAATTTTCTATAAATATCATTTTTGAATATTATGGAGTTAATTTGATATAATGTTATAGTTGTGGGTAATATTTATAAATTTTGCAAAGTAAGCAAGTTGTTATAAAATATTCGTTTGGTCGGAGAATATTCTTTTTATCGGGGAATATTCGTACGACGGCACAATCATTGGTGGACCCCACAACGGAATTATTGTCGGATTGAGAAAACGACAGAATTATCTTTCTATAAAAATAACGGCTGAGGTGTTACCGTTAAAACCGTTAAAACTGTTGAACTACTCGGTAGTAAAAGTACAGTAATACGCGTGGTTGCATAGTAGCACACGGTATTGATTATTGATGCTTACGTGAGAAGTCACTCAGCTATACTCAATTATTGCTACAGTAATTGCTGCATCATATCTCTTAAATTATTGTCATAGTATCATCTGTATAATATGTTATATTATTGAGACGTTGTGGTAAGTTTGGTTATTTTATGGGGGGCCATATGTCATCATCTAAGAGTCTCTTCGTCAATAGTAATTACCGTCGTCAATAGTAATTACCGTCGTCAATAGTAATTACCGTCGTCAATAGTATTTACCTTGGTCAATAGTAATTACCTTCGTCAATAGTATTTACCTTGGTCAATAGTAATTACCTTCGTCAATAGTATTTACCTTGGTCAATAGTAATTACCTTCGTCAATAGTATTTACCTTGGTCAATAGTAATTACTTTCGTCAATAGTAGTTGTCCCTTCAATATTACCAAGAGTCATTTGACCCTTCGTTAAGACCAAGAGTCATTTGACCCTTCGTTAAGACCAAGAGCCACCCTCAGTTTTTCTATAAATAGAGGCCTAGGGCTTCATTATTTTTCACGAATTCATTCAAGCTATAGAGAGAGAAAGTATAGAGAGAATAAGAGAGAGAGAGATAAAAGTATTCTGCTACATCACTTTTCCAATATCCAGTTCTTTTAAGGTAGGGAATATTATTTCTTTTATATTCATGAAGAGAACTTCTGTTATTCCATTTGTTATTATTCTGTTGGAATAACCAGTATACGCGGTCTACCCTATACTTGGTGACATTCTTCTATTATTCTGTTGGAACATCCTGTCTGTGTGTTTTACACCGGACCTGGTTCCGTTTATTATTCTGTTGGAACATCCTGTCTGTGTGTTTTACACCGGACCTGGTTCCGTTTTATTATTATTCTGTTGGAATATCCTGTCTGTGTGTTTTACACCGGACCTGGTTCCATTATTTATTATTCTGTCGGAATATCCTGTCTGTGCGTTTACGCCGGACCTGGTTCCATTATTTATTATTCTATTGGAATAACCTGTCTGTGCGGTCTATCGCATGCATGGTGATTTCTTTTGTTATTCCATTCTTTATTGTACTCAGTTGGTTAAGTTTTGACTTCTATACTCCATGAAATTTGTGGAATATCCTTGATAGTTGCGTTTCATCCAGTATCTTTTCAAGAAAATATTCTTCTAAGCATTCTTGAATTTTACTCCACAATGCAGTATCATGTTGACAATTTGGACGTTGTTAATTCCTGGATAAATTAATTCTTGAACTTGTTTTATTGAATTCTTATATCATTGTCATCATCCTCATGTTTATAAAATGTTGAAAGTCATCTGTGGCATGTAGTGCATAGATGGACTTGGTATGATTATGACCAGGGATTATTCGGTATAATCATGACCGTAATGTTACAAATGATGTGGTAAAAGTCCTCATTGGCCCGTAGTGCATTGATGGACAGTTGTTGGCATGATCATGACCATTAATGAATACACGAATATCCTTGGCCGTAGTGCAGGGGTGATTCGATGATGTGGATTATTTTATTAAGCTGAGTCTCAGCGATCACAGTGTTGAAAAACCTTTTAAATCATAAAAGATAGTAGAGTTTATTTTCTACTTGACTCTTTTAATGGATTGCTTGTTCCGCTGCAGTTAAACTTGATGTCTATTATATTTTATCAGTTTAACATTGTTGAAGGCTAATGATAATTTATTCTGCATTATCTTAGTCATAATATTTCTTACTGGGCTAGTTGAGCTCACCCTTTCTTTCACTGTTCTCTTCAGGAAATGAGAACGTAGCTGGGACAAGTCGGGGTACGGAGTGATGGTCCGAATGATAGTATTAGTTAGTAGTCCTCACTATTCTATGTAATGGTGTGTTAATAAATGTAATGAGGACTCCTTTTGAGTATGAATACTCTCTAGAAGATAATATTTGTATTCAAACTCACAGTTTATGTTTTGTCGTATTGTACACGACAGTTGTATTATTAAGTTGTATTTGTATTCTGTACTATGTATCTGACGACCCAAGATGGGTGATGTATACCTAATTTTGGGGGCGTCACAGTTGGTATCAGAGCTTAGGGATATGATCCCTGGCTAAGATGTGAGAATAGAACTAGGAGGGGAGAGACGGGGAATTCCTTCGCTAGTATGACATACCTAAGTTTATTTGCATGGTATTTAATTGGTCGGTCATAATATAAGGATAATATATGACATATCAATTAATTTTTATTTTGTGGCAGTATCTGAAAATGGCATCTGAGAATGTTGAGAATAGCAATGGAGCACAGACGACTGTTGATTCACCACATATCAATAATCAGGATAATGTGCATCAGGAAGGTGTCAATCCTCATGCAAACAACAACACTGACCAAATGATGAATGATCAAATGTTCAGAGGCTTTATGCAATTCATGCAACAACAGGTGAAAGCGGCTCCTGTCCACAACGTAGGTGGAAATACTGGAAACTCTCAGGCGGTCACCGCTAAACAGTTTAAGGAGCTGGGACCACCGGAGTTTAAGGGAGAACCCAAACCACTTGTAGCTGAAACATGGATAAAGCAGATCACCAAGATATTTGATGTCTTGGGTTGCTCCGAGGAGCAAAAGGTTCCCTTTGCCGCCTTTATGTTGCGAGGAGAGGCAGATTACTGGTGGGAATCGATAAAGCGTACTCAACCTGCCGCACTGAAGATGTCTTGGGAGAAGTTCCAAGAGCTGTTTAACGACAAATACTTTCCCGAGAGTATTCGTCACATGAAGGAGGTGGAGTTCATCAAATTGGAGCAGAATAATATGACCGTGTCGCAGTACGAGGCAAAATTTGCGGAGTTATCCCGGTTTGCGTCCCACCTGGTGGATAATGAAGAAAGAATGACGCGGATGTTTTTAAGAGGTTTGAAGCCGGAGATACGTCAACATCTTGTTTCTCATAAACTGTGTTTGTATTCAGATGTTGTAAATAGGGCTCAGTTGGTGGAGCGCGATAACGAGACAACGCAACCAAAAGAGAGCAGCCGGCAAAATGATAATACCAGTGAGAGCAGTCATCGAAGCGGTGACAACAAGCGTGGAGGGAATCAACAGGCCAGAAATGGTAACCACTTCGGTGGTAATCAGGGCCAAAACAATAAGAATGGACATTTCAAGAAGAGGAGATTCAACAATGATGGAAAGACGTCAGCACCAGCACCTGTCGTTAAGGAAGGAGAACGACCACCTATCATATGTTTCAAATGCGGAGGGGAGGGGCACATCAGTCCAAACTGCGCGATGCCGTCCAAAGCATGTTATAATTGTGGAAGAGAAGGTCATTTAGCCCGATTTTGTCGTTTACCGAAGACAAATTCAGCTAGGATGGAGGCACCAAAGGCCGTCCCAGAAAAGTCAAAACCGGTTGTGCAAGGGAGAGCGTTTGTTGTGAACTCCCAGAAGCAAGGAACCCGAATGAGGTCATCACGGGTAAGCTTATCATAAACTCTAACGAAGTCTATACTTTATTTGATACCGGTTCAACCCATTCTTTTATTTCTCCTACTTGCGCTCATCGATTAAATTTGATTCCGGAGAAATTAGACTTTGACTTAGCTGTTGAAACTCCATTGGGAGAAACCTTCATTACATCCACGGTTTATAAGTCTTGTTTGGTTCAAGTTGGTACCCACACATTACCTGTCGATCTTATTTCATTAAAAATACTTGCATTTGACGTGATTCTAGGGATTGATTGGTTAACTACTCATCATGCAAAAATTGATTGTTTTCGTAAGGTTGTTAGCTTTCATATTCCTAATCGACCTATTATGCGAATTCAAGCAACCAAACCATTAAAATCAATCGCTGTCATCTCAAGCCATAAAGCTATTCGTTTATTGAAAAACGGATGTCAAGCTTTCTTAGCTCATGTCACAGATCTAAACAAAAATACGTCAGCTTTGAATGATATTTCTGTTGTTAATAAATTTCCTGACGTATTTCCCGAAGAACTTCCTGGCCTACCCCCAGAGCGTGAAATTGAATTTTGTATCGACCTTGAACCCGGTACAAAACCCATTTCCAAAGCCCCATATCGAATGGCTCCTATTGAACTTCAGGAGTTAAAGACCCAACTGCAGGAATTGTTAGACATTGGTTTTATTCGTCCTAGTACTTCTCCTTGGGGTGCTCCTGTTCTGTTCGTGAAGAAGAAAGATGGGAGTATGCGACTTTGTATTGATTATCGGGAGTTGAATCATGTCACCATCAAAAATAGGTACCCATTGCCACGTATTGATGACCTGTTTGACCAGTTGCAAGGAGCACAATTCTTTTCAAAGATCGATCTTCGTTCTGGATATCATCAGCTGAAGGTTAGAACTGAGGATATTCCAAAGACGGCTTTTAGAACTCGGTACGGGCATTATGAATTCTTAGTTATGTCTTTTGGATTGACTAATGCTCCTGCTGCCTTCATGGATATGATGAACAGGGTATTCAAGGAATATTTGGATCACTTTGTGGTCGTCTTTATCGATGACATCCTTGTTTATTCCAAAAGCCGTGAAGATCATGAGCAACACTTGAGGCTGGTACTCCAAAAGCTTCGTGAATACAAACTTTATGCCAAGTTGAAGAAATGCGAGTTCTGGCTGGAAGAGGTAGCATTCCTTGGGCACGTAGTATCAAGTCGTGGAATATCGGTTGACCCGGCAAAGATTGAAGCTATTCAAAGCTGGGAGCAACCTAAATCAGTGACCGAGGTACGTAGCTTTCTTGGTTTAGCTGGTTATTATCGGAGATTCGTGGAAGGATTTTCTCGAATCGCTACTCCATTAACTCAGCTGACTCGGAAAGATACAAAGTTTGGTTGGAGCGAAGAATGTGAGCAGAGTTTTCAAGAACTCAAGAGGAGACTCATTTCAGCACCTGTTCTAACAATACCATCTGGCTCGGAGGGATTTGTCATCTACAGTGATGCTTCGAGCAAAGGGTTGGGATGCGTTCTCATGCAACATGGAAAAGTCATAGCCTATGCATCAAGACAACTCAAGGAATATGAGAGGAATTATCCTACTCATGATCTAGAGTTGGCAGCTGTTGTCTTTGCACTTAAAATTTGGAGGCATTACTTGTATGGGGAGAAAGTGGAGATCTTTACGGATCATAAAAGCCTCAAATATTTCTTCACTCAAAAGGAACTCAACATGCGACAACGACGTTGGCTTGAACTGTTGAAAGATTATGATCATACCATTCAATACCATCCTGGAAAAGCGAACGTGGTAGCTGACGCATTGAGTAGAAGATCATATGCGGGTACAAGTGCAATATTAACAACGCAAAGGCCCATTTTGTGTGACTTGCAAAGGATGGAGATAGAGTTGAAGACTCCAGGGACCCATGTGATGATGGCGAATATACGAGTAGAACCGACTTTAATCGATAAAGTTAAAGCTGCTCAAGCTACAGACCTGGAGCTGATGCGTATGAGGAAGAAAGTGCAAGAAGGTTCTATGCCGGAAGCAAGAATCGATGAAGAAGGAATACTTCGAGTCAACTCCAGACTTTGTGTTCCTAACAACCCTGATTTAAAGTATGAAATCATGATGGAGGCGCACAACACACCGTTTGCAATCCATCCTGGAAGTACCAAAATGTATCATGATCTTCGTCATACATTTTGGTGGAGCAATATGAAGAGAGAGATAGCGTTGTTTATCTCAAGGTGTCTAACTTGTCAACGAGTCAAAGCGGAGCATCAAGTACCAAAAGGTCCATTGCAACCACTTGAAATTCCAGAATGGAAGTGGGAGCACATTACCATGGATTTCGTTACCGGTCTTCCTAGGGTTTCTCAAGGTATTGATGCGATTTGGGTCATTGTTGATAGATTGACCAAGTCTGCTCATTTCTTACCGATACGAGAAACTTATACACTTGAACGTCTTGCTCGTATGTACATAAACGAGATTGTAAGACTGCATGGTATGCCAGTATCCATAGTTTCTGATCGAGACCCAAGATTCACTTCACGATTTTGGGTTAGTTTACAAAAAGCTATGGGCACGGAGTTACGATTTAGTTCAGCATATCATCCTCAGACGGACGGACAATCAGAGAGGACTATTCAAACTCTTGAAGATCTATTAAGACTCTGTGTCTTTGACTTCAAGGGAAGTTGGGACAAGTTCTTACCATTGGTGGAGTTTTCCTACAACAACAGTTATCAAGCAAGTATTGGCATGGCTCCATTCGAAGCATTGTATGGAAGAAAATGTCGTTCTCCAGTATGCTGGGATGAGGTGGGCGAAGCAACGTTGTTGGGACCGGAGTTGGTACGTATGACTACAGAAAAGATTCAAACGATCCGACAACGTATAAAAACCTCACAAGATCGACAAAAGAGTTATGCTGATCTTCATCGAAAGGACGTGGAATTTGATGTAGGAGATCATGTGTTCTTACGTGTTGCTCCATGGAAAGGAGTTACGAGATTTGGAAAGAGAGGAAAGCTAAATCCTCGATTCATCGGTCCATTTTTAATCCTCGATCGAGTAGGAACTGTGGCTTATAGACTCGCTTTACCGCCAAGTATGTCTCGTGTTCATAACGTTTTCCACATATCCATGTTACGCAAATATGTGGAAGACCCGAACCACATTATTGAGTTAGAACCGGACGAAATAGCGGAGGATTTGACGTATGAAGAAGTTCCTGTTCAAATCTTGGATAAGAAGGAACATATTCTACGCTCCAAGGTTATACCTCAAGTCAAAGTTTTGTGGAGAAACCACGATGTTGAGGAAATGACTTGGGAGTTAGAATCAGAAATGAAATCAAGGTATCCTTACCTCTTCGACATACCAGGTACGTACCCTAATTTCGAGGGCGAAATTTCATAAGAAGGGGAGGTTGTAAGACCCCAACTTTTATAAATAAAGATGAATTTTCTATAAATATCATTTTTGAATATTATGGAGTTAATTTGATATAATGTTATAGTTGTGGGTAATATTTATAAATTTTGCAAAGTAAGCAAGTTGTTATAAAATATTCGTTTGGTCGGAGAATATTCTTTTTGTCGGGGAATATTCGTACGACGGCACAATCATTGGTGGACCCCACAACGGAATTATTGTCGGATTGAGAAAACGACAGAATTATCTTTCTATAAAAATAACGGCTGAGGTGTTACCGTTAAAACCGTTAAAACTGTTGAACTACTCGGTAGTAAAAGTACAGTAATACGCGTGGTTGCATAGTAGCACACGGTATTGATTATTGATGCTTACGTGAGAAGTCACTCAGCTATACTCAATTATTGCTACAGTAATTGCTGCATCATATCTCTTAAATTATTGTCATAGTATCATCTGTATAATATGTTATATTATTGAGACGTTGTGGTAAGTTTGGTTATTTTATGGGGGGCCATATGTCATCATCTAAGAGTCTCTTCGTCAATAGTAATTACCGTCGTCAATAGTAATTACCGTCGTCAATAGTAATTACCGTCGTCAATAGTATTTACCTTGGTCAATAGTAATTACCTTCGTCAATAGTATTTACCTTGGTCAATAGTAATTACCTTCGTCAATAGTATTTACCTTGGTCAATAGTAATTACTTTCGTCAATAGTAGTTGTCCCTTCAATATTACCAAGAGTCATTTGACCCTTCGTTAAGACCAAGAGTCATTTGACCCTTCGTTAAGACCAAGAGCCACCCTCAGTTTTTCTATAAATAGAGGCCTAGGGCTTCATTATTTTTCACGAATTCATTCAAGCTATAGAGAGAGAAAGTATAGAGAGAATAAGAGAGAGAGAGACTAAAAGTATTCTGCTACATCACTTTTCCAATATCCAGTTCTTTTAAGGTAGGGAATATTATTTCTTTTATATTCATGAAGAGAACTTCTGTTATTCCATTTGTTATTATTCTGTTGGAATAACCAGTATACGCGGTCTACCCTATACTTGGTGACATTCTTCTATTATTCTGTTGGAACATCCTGTCTGTGTGTTTTACACCGGACCTGGTTCCGTTTATTATTCTGTTGGAACATCCTGTCTGTGTGTTTTACACCGGACCTGGTTCCGTTTTATTATTATTCTGTTGGAATATCCTGTCTGTGTGTTTTACACCGGACCTGGTTCCATTATTTATTATTCTGTCGGAATATCCTGTCTGTGCGTTTACGCCGGACCTGGTTCCATTATTTATTATTCTATTGGAATAACCTGTCTGTGCGGTCTATCGCATGCATGGTGATTTCTTTTGTTATTCCATTCTTTATTGTACTCA
Source organism: Panax notoginseng (assembly GCA_016801055.1). NCBI lineage: Eukaryota > Viridiplantae > Streptophyta > Magnoliopsida > Apiales > Araliaceae > Panax > Panax notoginseng. The sequence continues at coordinate 193,763,369 of CM029018.1, forward strand.
GTTGGTTAAGTTTTGACTTCTATACTCCATGAAATTTGTGGAATATCCTTGATAGTTGCGTTTCATCCAGTATCTTTTCAAGAAAATATTCTTCTAAGCATTCTTGAATTTTACTCCACAATGCAGTATCATGTTGACAATTTGGACGTTGTTAATTCCTGGATAAATTAATTCTTGAACTTGTTTTATTGAATTCTTATATCATTGTCATCATCCTCATGTTTATAAAATGTTGAAAGTCATCTGTGGCATGTAGTGCATAGATGGACTTGGTATGATTATGACCAGGGATTATTCGGTATAATCATGACCGTAATGTTACAAATGATGTGGTAAAAGTCCTCATTGGCCCGTAGTGCATTGATGGACAGTTGTTGGCATGATCATGACCATTAATGAATACACGAATATCCTTGGCCGTAGTGCAGGGGTGATTCGATGATGTGGATTATTTTATTAAGCTGAGTCTCAGCGATCACAGTGTTGAAAAACCTTTTAAATCATAAAAGATAGTAGAGTTTATTTTCTACTTGACTCTTTTAATGGATTGCTTGTTCCGCTGCAGTTAAACTTGATGTCTATTATATTTTATCAGTTTAACATTGTTGAAGGCTAATGATAATTTATTCTGCATTATCTTAGTCATAATATTTCTTACTGGGCTAGTTGAGCTCACCCTTTCTTTCACTGTTCTCTTCAGGAAATGAGAACGTAGCTGGGACAAGTCGGGGTACGGAGTGATGGTCCGAATGATAGTATTAGTTAGTAGTCCTCACTATTCTATGTAATGGTGTGTTAATAAATGTAATGAGGACTCCTTTTGAGTATGAATACTCTCTAGAAGATAATATTTGTATTCAAACTCACAGTTTATGTTTTGTCGTATTGTACACGACAGTTGTATTATTAAGTTGTATTTGTATTCTGTACTATGTATCTGACGACCCAAGATGGGTGATGTATACCTAATTTTGGGGGCGTCACATGCAACCTGATGGCTTTACCTGCTACTATTCCCACCCACCACATTTGAAATATAATTCAGCATATTTTTTCACCAACCACAAGTGGAGCCCACCAATTCTAGAATTTTTCATCAAAATGATAAACTCCGAAAATTCAACAATTTCTGAACCAGTCATCTTGTAAAATTCATAATAAATCATACGTTCATTTTTAACGGTTCAAAATTTGTGGGCATATACTCAACTTATATATGTATAACATATCCAAAAATTACCACGATCCAACGGCCGGATTAGAAATTATAACCCCCGCAAAATATCTCAAAAACCCTGATTTTTAATACCTCCATTCCGACAAAAATACGGATAAAAACCTCCTTCATTTTTAACCACAAAAATATATCCCTCGTTTATATCCACATAAAATAAATATTTTCTTATCATATGAATTAATAATTAATTATTCACAAATAATATTACAGAATCACATTTATGACAACCAGGCCGTTCCCAGGAAAGAGGGGGCTTTCCAATAAGAATTTTTCCTTACTGGCGTGCAATTAGGTGACCAAACCTCTCCTTAGACAGAACTTTCTAGACATTGCCAATAATGTTATCTAATAATATTATTCAAATAATATGAATTATTGATCTGATAATGGAAAATACTGTGCAGTGACAATTATTGAATAACAATAATATAAAATTTCAACGTAGCAATTATTGAATCAATAAAATAAAATATTGAACAGTAATTACTGTAACAATTATTGAGTAGTGCCTTCTTACGTAAGAATCAATAATTTCAAAAATACTATGCAATACCGTGTGCTACTGTGCAATAACGCGTATTACTGTATTTTAACCACCGGGTATTCCAACAGTGTTAACGGTAACAACTACGCCGTTATTTGTAAAAACTCAAATTTGTCGTTTTCTTCACCTGACAGTTATTCGTTATGGGACCCACAAATAGCTGCGCCGTCGTACGAATATTCCCCGACAGAAAGAATATTCCACGACCAAACGAATATTCCCCGACAACAATGATTATTTTATAACCACTTGCTTATTTTGAAAAAAATTCATATTTCACCCATAACTTTAAACTTTTATCAATTTAACCATTTACTGAATAGTAATTATAAGAAAAATTGAATACTTTTATTTCATAAAATTCGGGGTCTTACACGTCAGAAATAGCTGACGTAACTATTTGGGCGGGGCATAAATCAGCTGATATATATAAAAAAATACTACCTCCGTTCTTAAAAGATTGTCGTTTAAAATTTTGGCATATGGATTAAGAAAGTAACATTTATCAAGTAAAATTTGTTTGAAATTCTATCATTGCACCTTTATGAAAAGTTAAAAATTATTAATACAAGGGAGAAAATTTATTGGGACAATGAGAGAAGGTAGGGGTAATTTAGAAAAGTAAATATTTTATTCTGTTTGAAAGTTGTAAACGATAAACTTTTTGGAACTATTTTTTTTTTCTAAAACTACAATCTTTTAAGAACGGAGAGAGTAATTTTTTATTTTGAGATTAAACATTATTGATATATTAAAGGGTAAAATAGTCACACCCTTTTCATTAATATATTCAGACTAATTAAAAAACATTAAAAGCTTCAAATTAAAGCCCCAAAATCGATCCAAAAAGCTCCAGCTCTAAGAATCACAAGCAGATGCATATATTCCGTTAGAGCATCTCCAGCAGATGGACTATCTGCTGGACTATATTTAGTCCATCTGACATCAACAAATGTCCTTTAGAGCATCTCCAGCAGTGCCGGAGACACAAATCCTAGACTATATTTAGTCTAAGAACATATATCTCGCTCCAGCAGATGGACTAAATATAGTCCATCCAATTTTCCGGCAAGGCAAAAAGACTATATCAAGGAATCAAAATTGATGGACTATAATTTGGACTATAATTTTTAATATATTTAAATAGGAGAGATGTTGATGAGGAAGGAGAAGGGAGATGGTCAGGAAGGAAAAGGGAATTCTGAAGGAGGAGGAGGAGGAAACAAGCGGCCCGAAGAAGATGAGAATGTCTAATAAAAAAAAGTAACAAACATAAATTAAAAAATTTATAAACAATTAACTATTTCAACATTTAACAATTATATAAGTATTTTGTTAATAATAATTTATATTTTTATTATATTTGATTTTTATTTTTTTATTGATAATATTTCTTTAATTTATTTTTTAGATAAAAAATTATGGTCCTCCTATGTATTATATTATAATATTATTATATTTGAGTTTTATTGAATTTATTGATTATTTTAATCTTTTTATATTATAGTCTACGAGATAGTCCACGTGATAGTCCATCTGCTGGAAGAATCGAAGACTAAAGGATATCTGTGGACTAAATATAGTCCAACAGATAGTCCATCTGCTGGAGATGCTCTTAGTCTTCACTCCTTTCAGTAGATGGACTATCCTGTGGACTATCCCGTGGACTATAATATAAAAAAATTAAAATAATCAATAAATTCAAAAAAACTCTAACGGACATAATCCAACGACCATATTCCAACGGTCATATTCCAACAGCCATATTATAACGGCTATATTTTAAAAAACAAATAGCATCTATAAATATAAGTCACATCTAGTCTCTCATATTCACTCATCTTAACTTTATTCTTCCAGTCAAATAAGTTATTTTAAATATGTCTCGTCAATTCGAATTAGCTATGTTGCACATGGATGAAGAAGAAGATGAAGAAGCATATGGACAATTGTGTGACATGGAAGCTATTGAAGAAGAAGAATAAAATGTCAATAGGCATACATCACGTCATCGTGGTTCTGTGCAAGGTCGTATGACCATTGATCGTGGTAGACATGAAGGTCATAATCGACTTTTTCGTGATTATTTTCCTGAACATCCAATATACCCCCCGTATCTATTTCGAAGAAGGTTTAGAATGCGGCGCCCGCTTTTCCTTTGAATTCAAAGAGCAGTTGAAGCGTATGATTCATACTTCATCCAAAAAATGAATGCTGCAGGACATCTCGGTTTATCTTCTCTACAAAAGATAACTGCCTCAATGCGGATGCTTTCCTATGGTGTTTCAGTGGATTCCGTTGATGATTATGTGCGGATCGGTGAAAGCACGGCTATATTGAGTCTTAAAAGATTTGTAAAAGCAGTCATTTCAACTTTTAGTGATGAATATCTGAGATCCCCCAATAGTAATGACATCGTTAGATTGCTATCAAAAGCTGAAGAGCGTGGTTTTCCTGAGATGTTGGGGAGCATCGACTGCATGCATTGGAAATGGAAGAATTATCCAGTTGTGTGACATGGTATGTATTCTGGACATGTGCATAAGCCAACAATTATTTTAGAAACGGTGGCTTCATACGATCTTTGGATATGGCATGCATTCTTTGGATTACCAGGCTCTCATAATGATATTAACGTTTTGGAGAGATCATCTACCTTCTCTGCTCTTACTGAAGGTCGTGCTCCACCAGTGAACTACTCAATTAATAAAAATGAGTACACGATGAGATATTATTTTGCTGATGGTATATATCCCCCATGAACAATATTTGTTAAAACCATTTCGGCACCTCGGGGAAATAAAAGAAAACTATTTGCTAAGATTCAAGAGGCGCTTAGAAAGGATGTTGAGCGAGCTTTTGGGGTACTTCAAGCACGTTTTGCTATAGTTCGTGGTCCTGCACGATTTTGGGATCAAACAACACTAAAAGAAATTATGACTGCATACATAATATTACATAATATGATCGTTGAAGATGAACGAGATGAAAATTAAGAACCAACAACCTACGATACACATGACGAGATTCCAACTGTAGAAGTGTCTCATGAGCGTACCCCACAATTACTTGAATTCATTGAGGCAAATCATCGCATAAGGGACAAACAAGTTCATTCTAAACTGCAAGAAGATATTATTCAACACTTATGGTCACTACATGGCGGAGCCTAATCCATTACATTCTACTACAATAATAAGCAAATTATGATTCTCTAATAATAAGCAAATCAACTACTAGATGCAACTCTTTTCATGATTTCTTTCTTACGTTGTTTGTAATATTCAGCTACTTCAGGCTCCATGTTAGCAGTGTCGATCATCATGATCCTTTCATCTTCTTGTGCTTTCAGTATATTCAATTTCTCTTGCTCTTGAAAATATATTATGTCCATGTTCTCTTGTCGCTTTTGTTAGTTCAATTTCATCTGATGCTCGAATTTCTCAAACCTCAACTCCATAGGTGTACTAGTATCACCTGTTCCTTTGCCCTTTTTAAATAATGCTTTCGAAACCTTTCTTCCCATTGACCTCTCTAATCCTGCAGAGATTATATCTTCAATACCATCGTTTTCACCCAAACCGACTTCTTCTGCGGTTGATGGAGAAGATGCTACTGGACTTGACTTTCTATTACTTTTCTATTTTTTTCCACTATTATCTGTTCTCCATTTCGGTGCATCCTTTAATATTCTCCAACAATGCATAAATTCAAATGGTTGATTTTGCATACTTTTGAACATCTCTAATGCTTGACATATCTATTGAAAAATTATTTACAAAGTATTAAATATAAAATATAAGAATAAAACTTAATGAAATTTTACATGAAAAAATTGAAATACCTTATCTTGTTCGCCTACACTGCTTTGTTGCATTCTTTCAATTGAAGCATAATATCCACAAAATTTGTTCACCGCGAGTTGAATTGTTGACCAACGTTTTGCCAAAGCAGTAGAATTGCGTTTAGACTCAAAATTTTTGTATTCGTGAAAGTATTCATGAACTCTTTCCCAATATCTTCCATGTTTCTGATCGTTTCCTTGAATTGGATCCATGCTTACATTAAGCCATGCGAAAACAAGAAGGGTATCTTTATCAATGGTGTAATTTCTCTTTCGCCCTATTCTTTTATTGGACTCATTTTCAGGAGTTTGAATTGGTACATCATTTTGAATTGAAAATTCATCCAACAAATTTGGATCATCAAATGAGAAACCTTCGGATAATAATGATGAATAATACATTGGAGGACCATGATTTTTCATCTAAAAAAAATTAAGATATATTATCAATAAAAACTAAAATTAAATATAATAAAAATACAATAATTAACAAAATACTTACAATTGCTAAATGTTGAAGTAATTGATTGAGAGATTGTAAAATGTGTTGAATAATGGTACATATTTATAGACTTTGATTTTCTATCCGTTGATTTCATTTTATTACCGTTCTGATGACTTTTTATTACCGTTCTGAAATTCAGATCTATCCGTTGGCCTCTCCTTCGTCTCCTTCATCTGTCTCCCTCTCCTTCATCTTCAACCTCCCTTCTTCAACCTCCTTTCTTCTCCTTCTCTGTTTTTTCTATTCAACTGAGCCTTCTATTTAAATATAATATAAATTATAGTTCACCAGATTTCGTTTAGTCGATTTGGCTTGCTCGAAAAAGGGACAGACTAAATTTACTCCATCTGCTGGAACGCGATTTCCGTCCTAGACTAAATATAGTCTACGAATCCAGCAGCTCCGGCCTGCTGGAGTTGCTCTTACAAACAATTCCAGTAAAGGACTATTTTCGATGATTCTCTCTATTTTAAATTAAATCAGTTTATTCCGTTGCAGCTAATTGAGTAATTCACTGCTAAACATAGCCAACATTACTTTCAATTTAGCCTAAAAACCCCTCAAACTTCTCGAAGAAAAGTTCATATATCTCTTACAGTTATGTAAGAATCAAAATCACGCCCAACGAGTACACACCCGGATTGTCACTCACGGAATCGAGTTTAACGATTTCATCGTCCCAAGATTCATCTCAGCATGCTCTCAAGTAAAGAAAATGGCATAGGCCCGCCTTCTGTTCGACCAAATTCCCGACCCAAACTGTCCCAAGTTCAGCCCTATGGAACACCATGTTCAAAGGGTATTTGTAGAACGAGATGTACGGACAGGCAATGGGTTTCTTCACGCATATGAACAACATGGATGTAATACACAATTACTTCACGTTGCCTATGGTTTTGAAATCTTGCGCAAAGTTATCCGCTTTGCGAGAAGGCGAGGACGAGGAAGTAGGAAGTTATCTTGTTGTGTCAAGTCCAATAGCTTCTTGATCGTGAGATTTTCTTTGCGAGATTAGTAGGGGCTCAGATCTTCGTGTGTAGAATGGGTGTTATGATCTGATGTGGTGGTTTTGGTCTAGGGTGTTGGATCTTGATGGTTATTTGTTGGTGGTTGTGTTTTTGGATAATAGTTCTGTGCGGACCATGGATTTTGAGTCCTCTTTTGTCCGAGTGTTTCTAGATCTGTGATGGAAGTGGTTAGCATAAAGTTTATTTTTGAATAAGTCGATTAATTGACTAATAGAATGCTGACACGCAGACAAAGTTTTACGTGTGTCAAGATTCTGTTGGCCAATTGACCAACTTACCAAAAAATAAACTTATGCTAACCGGATCTATATGTGATTCATGTTTACTTGTTTATTGTCTGTTTGTACTGATTTTTCGGTCCGACTTTATGTGATTTACTGTTTATCTATTTTATTGTTCAAGAGTCAGATGTTTGTGATGGTTTTGTTATGTCCATAACCGGTCATTTCGTGTTATTAGATCTGAGTTAGGTTTGGGGATTTATTGTTGTTTAAATGTTTATTTTGACTGATTTGGTGCTTCATTTTGTTGGGTTTGATCTGTTGTAGTTTCGTTTTGGTGACTACATCTAGGTCTGTTTGTCCAAATTTGTTTCTAATTCCAGTCCTCTCTCGATCTGCTTGGATAATGGATGTTTAGAGGTTTCTCTGTGCACCAGGTTTCATGGGGTTTGTTGGTTTCCGACGATTACCTCGGAACACTGCTGATTGAATCTGCCTGGAATTCGCGTGGGTTCCCTTCTGCCAGCACTTGGTCTGATTTGAGATTGTTCAGGCCCCACGTGGTGTGACCATTTTACCCTTCAATATATCAATAATATTTAATCCCAAAAAAAAAAATTACACAAATCAATTGATTTATGTCTCCATCTAAATAGTCACGTCAACTATTTTTACGTGACTGTCTGATGGCTCAATTGAAAAAAAATAATTTTTTTTAATAATTTAATTATGTAAAATTAAAAAATAGATCACTAAAATAAAATATAAAATATGACTAATAATTTAAATAGTGAAACATATTTAAGCTTTTGTTAAAAAAACTGAAAAAGAAATGTTTCACATTAGCTGTCTCCATTCAAAGCTGGCCCACCATTATGAAAACTAAAGAATATCACCTATAAAAGCAAAATTAATATGGGTAGCGTTTAACATCACAAGAGTCACAACCCATGCAGACAATGAAGTTGGTATTAATGTTTCACACCTAAGTATTATCCCCACGTGCACCACCAACCATGCATCACCATATTCGGATTTTGCATATGCCTTTAGATTTTTTAAAACCAAATTAAATGACTAAAATGTCCATTCTTCTTCCACACTAGACTAGTTAACATCATCTATGGGCTCCACAAAACAAAAAAGAAAATTGTTGTTTCTATATTCTTTCTCCACCATAACCAGTCAATTCAATTACCAAAATGCCCAATGCCATAAGAACTAAGAAGGAAAAAAAAGGGTATATTTGAACAAAAGGTTAAACATTACAGCCATTCATTCAACTCCTAAGCAAAATGAATCCCAACATTAGCAAAAATTACAATACACACCCTCCAAATTCTGAAATTATATTTCAGCCAACAACCTCAACTGATCTGATCTTCTCTCCACCGGTCCACCGTGTCTTTCCATGGCCATGACTATATGCATGATAAAATGACTAAAATGCCCAATAGCATGAGGGATCGGTAGATCTGGAAGCTTAACGAAACCCTATAATTTTTTCACTTTTTCCAAAACGAACCCCAAATTTAAGAAAATATTCGTAAATGACCCCATGAAATCTAATTCCTTACTTAGCACTCCCTCTGCTGATCACTTCCTTGTACCTGATAATGGAATCCAGCCTCTGCAACTTCAACTGTTGCTTGAATTTGTTGATGAAATCATCAGCTTTTGCATCAACTTCATCGTCATCCTCAGTAGCTTTAGCACTCCTACTTTCTCTCACAGTCGCCGGCCGGCGATTCTCCACAATGTCACTCTCCTCAAAATGACCAAACGCAGATTTCATACTCGCCGACTTCCTCATCTTCTGCGGCAGCTTAGCCGGAACTTCACCGGATGCTGGCTTAGTGTCAGATGTAGTCCTGCTCACGTGACGGTCATTGAGCTGCGCCAGCTGACTATAAACCTCTTCTAGGCTCTGTGGCTCTCCATCTTCTTCATCACCATGGGTTTCATCAGGAACATAATGGGTCTGCATTTGGGGGATTTTGCTTCATGGGTTTGTTCAAAATCGAATTGGGTTTGTGTTTTGGGGGGTTTTCTTCACGGGTTTGTTCAAAATCGAACTGGGTATCAGTTATTATGGTTTCATGTTGATGGGTTTCTTCAAAAATGTAATGGGTATGTGATTCTATGGTTTGTTGTAATTGATTGACTTGTTGAGAAGAGTAATGGGTGTCAGAATCTAGGGTTTGTTTGAAGAGGGAAGAAATGGAAGGTGATTCTTGGGATCTGAAATTATAGAGATTGATGGATTTGAGGCGTTGAAGAACAGAAGGTGATCTAGCAAGCTTGGGGTGTTGTGGCTCATTTTGATGAGAATCTGCTTGTTCTTGCTTTTGTTCTTGTTGTTGTTGTTGGTCTTGGTTTGATAAGCCTGAACTGAAAAGAATGGTGCCTATCATGAGATTAAGAAGCACAAATAGAACAGTGGGGGTGAACCAGCTGTTCATTGATGCCCAGATCGAAGGATTTGATGCAGACTCCTCAAACATTGTGGTTTGATTTTAGAGAGAGAAAATGAGAGTAATTGTTTTGCCGTTTGCAGAGTTGTGGTGGGTGGATGGGTGCGTGGGTGGGTGAGAGAGAGAGAGAGAGAACTGAAAAGAGAAGGGGAAGAAGAGAGATGATGGACTTTTTTCTGTATAGATATTTTATGGGCAATTATTTTTTTATTTTAAGTAATTTTATGAGCACAAATGTAAACAAATAATTGTGTATGAATTGGAGTATTAGTATTACAAATGTACTACTGGTAAGAGTTCTAAGCAAAATTTTTTTTGTCTAATTATAATTATGAAATATATTAATTAAATTAAATAAAAATTATAAAAATGACTTATTATACTACATATGTAAAACTTGTTCATGTAATTGTTTACAAAAAAAAAGTCTACATAAATTCATAATATATATTATTTTTCATATATTAAACAATAACATAAATGTAAAAAATATAAATCTTACTAATAATTCAAATAATAAATCCCACATTTATTTTTGTCTATTGTTTGAGTATTATTAGTGTACATAAATTACTCTTATTATATATTTATTATGTATTTAATTTATTAAAGTATATTTAAATTTTAATGGGGTTTGTAGTAGTAGTAGCCCTATTTTGTTAAGATTTATAAGATTACACGTGGCAGAGAGAGAAAGGGGAAGTGAAGAAATGGGCAAAAGAGAAGAGGTAGGAGGTCTGAGTAACTGTGAGGTTCATGTTGCATTTAATAAAGGCAGTAGACGGAGACAGCACAGAGAGAGAGATAGAGGTGAAGAGTATTATGGCTTTTTACCGCTCTAAAATCAATAAACAGTTCGATTTGATTGGTATTTATTAGATTAATGGTTTGATTTGATTTAAAATATAAATAATTTAAATATAAAAAATATTTAAAATTTAATAAATTATTCAAACCTCTTCGAATTATAATTTTATATTGATACTCGAATTATATTCGTTCGAAAAATTCAAACTATTCGGATTCGAATCGAGATCGTACACGACAGTAGTTAAACGAGTCAAAATTAAACTTTATTTTATACTCGATAAATTTTATGAACACAATTTAAGCAACTCAATACTCCGTTCGACTCAATTTATTTACCCACCGATCACATTAGAGAGGTGGGGCTGCCGACGCCGTTCTGCGTTTTGTTCGTATAGCTCTGGACTGAATTGGGCTGTGGACGCAAAAGCTAATTTTAAGATGGGTTCTTTATATAAGTATACAACAAATAAATAGTAATTATAACAATAGTGTACCAACCAAATAATTGTATTAACAGTGAAATACTGTATAATAATATCAACAATAGTGCAATACACGTCAGTATATCCAATCCAACAAAAAAAGAAAACCCTTAATTCAAGGAGAAAATTACTCCACTTATTTTGGCAGCTACCAACTAACTCAAATACTCAAAAATCACGTCGCCACTTTACGAATCCGACGAAGAACAAAAAGGAAACTTCATAGATCATTGTAATTGTTTAACAAAAGAGCAATCGAGAAGAAGCATAATCAGTAATAGAGAAGAAACCGAAATCGAAAGCAACAAGAAGCAAAAACAGAGCATCCGAACACCACATTCAAATAAGCGATCAAAAGATTTCCGGAACAGAATCAAAAAGTAGATTCTGAGACATCAAACTGCATCTACAACGAAACTACAAAGGTACGAAGGAATTATTCTATGTGACGCCCCCAAAATTAGGTATACATCACCCATCTTGAGTCGCCAGATATATGATACAGAATTCAAATACAACTTAATAATACAACTGTCGTGTACAATACGACAAAACATAAACTGTGAGTTTGAAAATAAATATTATCTTCTAGAGAGTATCCATACTCAAAAGGAGTACTCATTACAATTATTATCACACTATTACATAGAATAGTGAGTGTAAGACCCCAAATTATTAATAAATAAAATTTAATTTCCTCTATTTATTATTCTGAAATAGTAAGGGTTGATTTGATTAATGTGGTTAGTTATGGGTAAAATGCGCAAATATTTTAAATAAGTAAGTTGTTATAAAATATTTATTGTTGTCGGGGAATATTCGCTTGGTCGTGGAATATTTTTATTGTCGGAGAATATTCGTACGACGGCGCAGTCTTTTGTGAGCCCCATAACGGAAAGCGATTGGATGAAGAAAACGACAAAAATAAGTTGTTTATAAATAACGTCGTAGTTGTTACCGTTAATACTGTTGGAATACCCGGTGGTTAAAACACGGTAATACGCGTTGTTGCACAGTAGCACACGGTATTGCACCAATTATTGATTCTTACGTAAGAAGGCACTACTCAATAATGGTTACAGTAATTACTGTTCAATATTTTATTTTATTGATTAAATAATTACTACGTTGATATTTTATAATTGTCATTACGCAGTATTTTTCATTATCGGAGCAATAATTCATATTATCTGAATAATATTATTAGATAACATTATTGGCAATGTGTAGAAAGTTCTGTCTAAGGAGAGATTTGGTCATCTAATTGCGCGCCAATAAGGAGAAATCCTTATTGGAAAGCCCCCTCTTTCCTGGGAACGGCCTGGTTGCCAGTACTGTGATTCTGTAATATTATTTGTGTATAATTAATTATTGATTTATATGATGAGAAAAATATTGATTTTATGTGGATATAGATGGAGAAATTTTTAATGTGACAATTGTTAAAAATTAATATTTTATCTTTTTCTGATAAAATAATTCATTTAAATATATTATTTTAATAATATATTGATGGTGATATTTTTATAATGAATGTGGGATATATGAGTATATGAGGAGGAAGAGTATTTTTGTGGCATTAAATGATTAACACATATTTTGTGTGTTGGTGGACACAATTCTTGACCGAAAATTTATTATTGACTGTAAAATCGGCCGTTTGTGGATTTCGGTCAATTTTTGTTTGGAATTTGGAAAAACTTTCTTCTGCAAAGTTGTAGAGAATTGAATTTTCTATAAAAACTCGCGAGATTCGAATTTTCTGATAAAAGGGCTATTTATTATGAATTATTGAAGTTCTGAAGTTCCGAAATAATTGATTTTTGGAAGTTTTAATTATTATTTTAAAGAAAAACGTTTTTTTGCAAATTAGTGGGCTCAACATGTGATAAGAATGGGTTGAATTCAGATCTTCCAAGGTGGGCTTGACAATTTTGTAAATATAATATTATTATATTCAATTTTCTGCTTTGGTGTTCTAAGCATTTTCCTATAAATAGGGTGCTTAGGTTAGAATTGAAAATCACACCAGAAACTGAAATCTTCTCTCTTTCTCTCTCTATATTAGTGAGTGTATTCTTGTGAGTATTCTAATACTTTGAGTATTGCTATACGGTGCAAGTTCAAGTCATAGCCTATATCCGGTGTTTTAACTAGAAGTACTATTTTTACGAGGTAAGGGATGTTATTTCTTCTTAAATGATATTATTTTCTTCAATATCATTATGCCGAAGTATTGGTTGGAAATTTTTATCAAATTTGGAACTTTTCATGTCGGGGTTACTATTCATGAGTTACTATTTATGAGTTACTATTCACGAGTTACTATTCATGAGTTACTATTCACGAGTACTATTCACGAAGCATAATGATATTTTTTGTGAAATTTATTTCTTTTGGTGTCGGAGTTACTATTCACGTATACGACACTATTCACGTATACGGCACTATTCACGAATACGATACTATTCACCGAAAAATAATTTTTCTTCTTTTTGTCCAAAATATCTATTCTGGATACTAGCTTTGATTGTATCCATGTTTTGATCATTCTTGAATTTTACTCCACTATGATTATTTATGAGGTATTTTTGGACATGGAATAGCTGAAATACGAATCCTTAATATTTATTATTTTGTTTCACTGGATTCGTTTTCTTTAAAATATTTCTCATCATCCTCAGTCCTAAATGATGATATAACTGAATATCTTTGGCCTGTAGTGCAAAGATGAATGATTTATGATGAATATCTTTGGCCCGTAGTGCAAAAATGAACAGGTGTTGAGATGAACATGACCAACTGGTGAATATCTTTGGCATGTAGTGCGAAGATGAATATTGATTGATGTTACAGGGATAAAATGTTGATGATGAACTTTTAAATTCATAGATAATCGTAGATTTCATTCTCTACGTAACTCTTCTATGAATTATTAATTTCCGCTGCGAATATTGATTTAAAACTTGTTGTCTATTGTATTCTATTAAATTTTTCCCTGTTGAAGACTAACGATAATTTGTTGTATATTATCTTAGTCATAATATTCTTTACTGGGCTAGTTGAGCTCACCCTTTTCCTTGTTGTTCTATTTTTCTTCTCAGGAGGCGAGAATGTAGTGAGTACTAGTCGGGGTGTGGAATGATGGTTCAAGACAGTTGTTTTAGTAGTCCTCACTATTTTGTAAAATAGTGTATCAATAAGTATAATGAGGACTTAATTGAGTATGAATACTGTCTAGATGACAATATTTGTATTTAAACTCATAGTATATGTGTTGTCGTATTTTGCACGACAATTGTAATAATAAAGTTGTAGTTATTTTCTGTACCATGTATTTGGCGACTCAGAATGGGTGTTGTATACCTGTTTTGGGGGCGTCACAGTGAGGACTACTAATGCTATCATCTGGTCCATCACTCCGTTTCTCGACTCGTCCTAACTATATTCTCATTTCCTGAAGAGAACAGTGAAAGAAAGGGTGAGCTCAACTAGCCCAGTAAGCAATATTATGACTAAGATAATACAAAATAAATTATCATTAGTCTTCAACAATGTTAAACTGATAAAATACAATAGACATCAAGTTTAAATGCAGCGGATCAAGCAATCCATTAAAAATGTCAAGTAGAGAATAAAATCTACTATCTTTTATGATTTAAAATATTTTTCATGACTTTTATCGCTGTGACTCAGCTTAATAAATAATCCACATCATCGAATCATCTCTGCACTACTGTCAAGGATATTCTTTAGTATCACGACCACGAATTATCCATGCACTACGGCTAAAGATAATCATATTTTCATCAACGGTCCTGATCATGCCATAAAACAATTCATCTCTACACTATGGCCAAAGAGAATCCATAGCCATAATCATACAAAAAACTATCCATCAATGCACTACGGGCCAATGAGGACTTTTTTCACATCATTTGTAATATTACGGTCATGATTACACCGATTAATCCCTGATCATAATCATACCAAGTCCATCTATGCACTACAGGCCATAGATGACTTTCAACAAAATATAAACATGAGGATGATAACAATGATATAAGAATTCAATAAAACAAGTTCAAGAATTAATTTATCCAGGAACTGATAACGTCCAAATTGTCAACATGATACTGCTTTATAGAGTAAAATTCAAGAATGCTCAGAAGAATATTTCCATGAAAAGATACTGGATGAAGCGCAAATATCAAGGATATTTCACTAATTTTATGGAGTATAGAAGTCAAAATTTTAACCAACTGAGTATAATAAAGAATGAAATAACAAAAGAAATCACCATGCATGCGATAGATCGCACAGGCAGGTTATTCCAACAGAATAATGAATAACGGAACCAGGTCCGGCGTAAAACGCACAGACAGGATATTCCAACAGAATAATAAAGACTGGAACCAGGTCCGGCGTAAAACGCAAAGACAGGATATTCCGACAGAATAATAAAGAATGGAACCAGGTCCGGCGTAAACGCACAGACATGATATTCCGACAGAATAATAAATAATGAAACCAGGTCCGGCATAAAGTACAGACAGAATGTTCCAACAGAATAATAAATAATGGAACCAGGTCCGGCGTAAAGCACAGACAGGATATTCCGACAGAATAATAAAGAACGGAATAATAGAAGAATTTCACCATGTATGCGATACTTTGCATAAACAGGTTATTCCAACATAATAATAAAGAATGGAATAACAGAAGAATTTCACCAAGTATAGGGTAGTCCACGTATACAGGTTATTCC
Organism: Panax notoginseng; assembly: GCA_016801055.1. Taxonomy (NCBI): domain Eukaryota; kingdom Viridiplantae; phylum Streptophyta; class Magnoliopsida; order Apiales; family Araliaceae; genus Panax; species Panax notoginseng. The sequence continues at coordinate 193,779,282 of CM029018.1, forward strand.
AACAGAATAATAAAGAATGGAATAACAGAAGTTCTCTTCATGAATAAGAAAGAAAGAATACCCTTTACGAGTACAACAAATAATATCTCTTACGAGTACAACAAATAATATCCCTTACCGTTTTAAAGAAGAACTAAAATAAAGAAGTAGTTAAGTAGCAGAATACTTTTCTGATTTCTCTCTATAGTTTCTCTCTCTAGAGTTCAGTGAATTCGTAAGAAAATAATGAAGGAATGAGCTTCTATTTATAGAAAAATAGAATGCATAGTAACTAATCCATGAACGGTCCAGATTGATTTACTTTAATTTGACGGTCCATATTTAAAGAAAAATCTTTTAAATAAAATATAATATATTCTATTTATAGAATAACTTTAATAAAGTATTCTGTTTTATATAAAAAGATGTTTCTGTTTTATTACGTTAATAATACGAATAAAACAAAACTTCATTATCGCTAAATAATTCATATTATTAATTGACAATAATTGAATCAAACTGAGTGGCTTATCACGTAAGCATTAATAACCAATACCGTATGCTACTATACAACCACGCATATTACTGTACTTTTAACACCGGGTGTTTTAACAGTTAACGGTAAAACTTTTGCCGTTATTTTTATAATATATTTTTGTCGTTTTCACAATCCGATAATAATTCCGTTGTGGGGTTCACCAATGATTGCGCCGTTGTACGAATATTCCTTGCTAAAACGAATATTCTCCGACCAATCGAATATAATACAACAACTTGCATACTTTGCAAAATTTCTAAATACTACCCACAACTATAACATTATCTCAAATTCACACCATAATATTTAAAAAATATTTCGAAAAAAATTAAATCTTTATTCATAAAATTTGGGATTTCACAATCTCACCTCCTTATGAAATTTCGTCCTCAAAATTTTCGTACGTACCTAGTATGCCGAACAGATGAGGACACTTCGTCAGATTCTAACTCTTGAGGTATAACCTTTGAGTGTTGAATACATTCCAGGATTTTAACAGGTACATCTTTATACGTTAAATTATCCGCTATCTCGTCTGGTTCTAAATCAATAATGTGGTTCGGGTCGTCCACATATTTACGTAACATCAATACGTTAAAAAATGTTATGAACACGCGACATACTTGACAGTAAAACGAGTCTATAAGCCACAGTCCTACTTGATCGAGGATTTCAAATGGGCCAATTAAATCGAGGGTTGAGATTTCCTCTCTTCATCGATTCTTACTTCTAGAATAACGCCCTCTTGAACCTTCTTCATTCATCAGCTCCGGGTGTGTAGCTTGAGCGGATTTAACTTTATCGATTAAAGTCAATTCAAATCGTATATTCGTTATTTTCACGTGGGTTCCTAGAGTCTTTAACTCTATTTTCATCATTTGTAAGTCGTACGAAATGGGTCTTTGTGTTAACAACATCGCACTCGTAAACGCATACGATCTTCTACTCAACGCGTCAGCTACCACGTTTGCTTTCCCACGATGATATTGAATGGTACGATCGTAATCTTCAACAGCTCGAGTCAACGTCTTTGGCGCATGTTACGTTTATTTTAGTTAAAAAAAATATTTGAGAGTTTAAGAAATGGGTTTTGTACTGGGGTCAATAAAAAATTCGATTTCATGTTCTGGGGTAGGCTAAGAAGTCTTCAAGAATACGTCAGGAAATTTATTAACAATAGAAATATCATTCAAAACTGTGACCCTCATCCAAGACTTGGATAACACGTCACATTGATACCTATCAACTTGCCATCATCATTCATAACGTCTCCTACATAAAGTCTGGCTTCGGTGCATTCCACATAAGGAGGTCATCAGCGAAAGGCTCGGGGCTCTTTACTTATGGCTTGATATGACAATGATTGACTTTAGTGGTTTGGTTACTTGAATTCTCATAATAGGTTGGTTAGAAATATGAAAGCTAACAACCTTACGAAAAGCATGATGAGCAGTTAATCAATCGTTTCCAAAAATCACATCAATGCAAGTATTTTCAAAGAGATAAGATCGACAGGTAACGTGAAAGTGTTGATTTGAACAAGATTTATAAATAGTGGATGTAACGAAGGTTTCTCCCAACTGAGTTTAAACAGATATATCAAAGTCTAACTTCTCCGGAGTTAAGTTTAAACATTGAACACAACCAGGTGAAATAAAAGAGTGAGTAGAACCGGTATCTAACACGGTATAGACTTCGCAAGAGTTTATGACTAATATACCCGTGATAATTTTATTCAGGTTCCTCGTCACGAAAAAATGCTCTCTCTTAAACTACCGGCTTTGGCTTGTCTGGGACATCCTTTGGCATCACTATCCCAGCTGGACTTGACGTCACCATACGACAAAATCAAGCTAGGTGACCTTCTCTTCCGCAATTAAAATACACTTTAGATTACTGCGTACAGTTTGGACGGATGTGTCCCTCCTGTCCGTATTTGAAACATACGACCGGTGGTCGTTCTTCTTCCTTTGAAACGAGTGCTGGTACCGACTTTTTCACGTCATTGTTGAACCTTCTCTTCTTGAAATGTCCATTCTTATTATTTTGGCCATGATTACCACCGAAGTGGTTACCATTTCTGGAATGTTGATTCCCTCCATGCTTATTGTCACCGCTTTGATGACTGTTATCACCAGTATTATCATTTTGTCGATTGCTCTCTTTTGGTTACATTGACTCGTTATCGCGCTCTACTAACTAAGCCCTATTTACAACATCTGAATACAAACACAGTTTATGAGAAATCAGATATTGACGTATCTCTGGCTTCAAACCTCTTAAAAATATTCGCGTCATTCTTTCTTCATTATCAACCAAGTGGGACGCAAATCGGGACAACTCGGCAAACTTGGCTTCGTACTGCGACACGGTCATGTTGTTTTGCTCCAACTTGATAAATTCCACCTCCTTCATGTGACGAATGCTTTCGGAAAAGTACTTGTCGTTGAACAGCTCCTGGAATTTCTCCCAAGACATCTTGAGTGCGTCAGGCTGGGTACGGTTTACAGATTCCCACCAGTGATCTGCCTCTTCACACAACATAAAGGTGGCAAAGGGAACTTTTTGCTCCTCGAAGCATCCCAAGACATCAAATATCTTGGTGATCTGCTTTAACCACGTCTCCGCCTTAAGTGGTTCTGGCTTTCCCAAAAACTCCGGTGGTCCCAGCTCCTTGAATTGCTTAGCGATGACCAACCGTGGGTTTCCACTGTTTCCTCCTGCATTATGAACAGGAGCCGCCTTCGCCTGATGTTGCATGAATTCTAAAAAGCTCTTAAACATACTGTCGTTCGTCAATTGATCAGTGTTGTTGTTTGCAAGAGGATTATCGCCATTCTGTTGCACATTGTCCTGATAATTGATCTGTGGAGACTCAACGACCTCCTGTGCTCCATTGCTTATCTCAACATTTTCAGATGTCATTTTCAAATACTGTTACAAAATAAGGGTTAATTAACATATCACATATTATCTCTATACTCTGACCGACCAATTAAATAATAAGTAAACTTAGGTAGGTCATACTAGCGAAGGAATTCCCCATCTCTCCCCTCCTAGTTCTATTCTCACATCCTAGCCAGGGATCATATCCCTAAGCTTTGATACCAACTATGACGCCCCCAAAATTAGGTATACATCACCCATTTTGAGTCGCCAGATACATGGTACAGAATTTAAATACAACTTCATTTATACAACTGTTGAGCTGTCGTATAGAATACGATCACAGTTAACTGTGAGTTTTAATACAAATGTATGTAACTCTCATGGTACCTCGACCACAACCTTACAATGGTACTTTACATAAAAGTATAGTCAAAAACTATTTTAGAAATTAAAATCTTTGGAAAGTGCTCAAGAAAACCTTCGTACATGGGAGGCCATGCGTCTAGGTTATAATAGATATCATATGTCCACAGAATTATCCTTGGTTGACCCAAAAGTCCTCAATGAAAAATAAGAAGATTACTATCATCTTCTTTCCAATGGTAAGTCTTCTCTTGACATATAAATATCTACGTTGTCTCCAAGTGAAAACAATATTTCAAATATACTCCAAGATCATATAGGTAGTGCCCGTAGATATATTCAGCAAGTGGATGCGCACAACCCTGTCTTATGATAACACGAGATTGTATATCATTAGACATCTTGTATGATAGTGACAAAACACCCTTCCAAAGTTGGGTCCGCCTCACCCTATTTGATTCACCAAATATAACTACTAAATGATGTATAGAATACAACACACTTTTCTATACTGTTTAGGGAGAACCTCCACAGCTAGAGACCACTGTTCTATTCCCCTGTTATCCCCGCTCGACCTGGCAACACTCTTACAGCAACACTCTTATTACCTTAAAAAGAAAGTATTCCAACTGGTAGGGCAGAAAAATACTTGAAGAAGCTTGCACTATCTTCTACGCTCAAAATATCTTAAACTCTAAATAAATACGCTCAAGATTATAGAAGAAAAATCTTTCTATAGTTTCTCTCTCTAGAGTTCAGTGAATTCGTAAGAAAATAATGAAGGAATGAGCTTCTATTTATAGAAAAATGGAATGCATAGTAACTAATCCATGAACGGTCCAGATTGATTTACTTTAATCTGACGGTCCATGTTTAAAGAAAAATCTTTTAAATAAAATATAATATATTCTATTTATAGAATAACTTTAATAAAGTATTATGTTTTATATAAAAAGATGTTTCTGTTTTATTACGTTAATAATACGAATAAAACAAAACTTCATTATCGCTAAATAATTCATATTATTTGTAAGACCCCAACTTATTAATAAATGAAATTAAATTTCCTCTATTTATTATTTTGAAATAGAAAGGGTTGATTTGATTAATGTGGTTAGTTATGAGTAAAATGGGCAAATATTTCAAATAAGCAAGTGGTTATAAAATATTCATTTTTGGTCGGTGAATATTCGTTTGGTCGTGGAATATTCTTGCTGTCGGGGAATATTCGTACGACGGCGCAGCCCTGTGTGGGCCCCATAACGGAAAGGGATTGGATGAAGAAAACGACAAGTATAAGTTGTTTATAATTAACGGCGTAGTTGTTACCGTTAATACTGTTGGAATACCTGGTGGTTAAAATACAGTAGCACACGGATTGCACAATATTTTTGAATTATTGATTCTTACGAAGGAAGGCACTACTCAATAATTGTTACAGTAGTTACTGTTCAATATTTTATTTTATTGATTCAATAATTGCTGCATTGATATTTTATATTATTGTTATTTCAATAATTGTCACTGCACAGTATTTCCCATTATCAGATCAATAATTCATATTATTTGAATAATATTATTAGATAGCATTATTGGCAATGTCTAGAAAGTTCTGTCTAAGGAGAGGTTTGGTCATCTAATTGCGTGCTAATAAGGAGAAATTCATATTGGAAAACCCCCTCTTTCCTGGGAACGGCCTGGTTGTCATAAATGTGATTCTGTAATATTATTTGTGAATAATTAATTATTGATTCATATGATAAGAAAATATTTATTCTATGTGGATATAAATGTTGGATATATTTATTGTGGTTAAAAATGAAGGAGTTAATGTTAAGGTGTTTTATCAGTATTTTTATCGGAATGGAGGTATTAAAAATCAAATCAGGGTTTTTGAGAAATATTGCGGGGGTTATAATTTTTAATCCGACCGTTGGATCGTGGTAATTTTTGGATATGTTATACATATATAAGTTGAGTATATATCAACAAATTTTGAACCGTTAAAAATGAATGTATGATTTATTATGAATTTTACGAGATGACTGGTTCAGAAATTGTTGAATTTTCGGAGTTTATCATTTTGGTGAAAAATTCTAGAATTGGTGGGGCCCACTTTTGGTTAGTGAAAATGTGCTGAGATTTTTATTCAAATGTGGCGGGTGGAAATAGTAGCAGGTAAAGCCATCAGGCTGCAGGTTAAGTCTGCTTCGGCGTGCTAACATTTTTCTATAAATAGAGGGCTAAGTTAGAATTGAAAATCACACTAGAAACAAGTTTTCTCTCTTTCTCTCTAGATTATTGAGTGTATTTTGTGAGTATTTTGATACTTTGAAAGTTGCTATTCAACACAAGTTTCATTCAGCCTCATATCCGATATTCAGTCAGAAGTACGGTTATTTTGAGGTAAGGGGTGTTATTTTCTTCCTAATGATATTATTCTTTCAATATCATTATGCTAAAATATTGATCTGAAGTTTTTATCAAATTTAGAACTTTTTGGTGTCGGGGTTACTATTCACGTATACAACACTATTCACGTATACGGCGCTATTCACGAATACGGCACTATTCACCAAAAAATGAGATTTTTTTCTTTTTGTCCAAGTTGCCTATTATGGTTTTTTTCTTTGATTGTATCCATGTTTTGGTCTTTATTTTTGAATTCTACTTCAAATTTGGTTATTATGAAGTGTTATTGAACTTGGATAAATTGTAATACGAATCTCTAATATTTATTCTTTTATCTCACTGGATTCGTTTTTTTTAAAATATTTTTTTATCATCCTCAGTCCTAAATGATGATATTACTGAATATCTTTGGCCTGTAGTGCAAAGATGAATGATTACTTGATGAATATCTTTGGCCTGTAGTGCAAAGATGAACAGGTGTTGAGATGAACATGACTAACTGGTGATACAAATGAATATCTTTGGTCTGTAGTGCAAAGATGAATATTTGATTAAAGATGAATATTGATTGATGTTGCAGGGATAAAATATTGATGATGGACTTTTAAATCTTAGAAGATAGTAGAATTCTTTCTCTACTTGACTCTTCTAATGGATTGCTGTTTTCGCTGCAGTTGTTGATCTAAAACTTGTTGTCGATTATATTCTATCAGATTTTTTCCTGTTAAATACTAATGATAATTTGTTGTATATTATCTTAGTCATAATATTCTTTAGTTGAGCTCACCCTTTTTGTTTCATTTTTCTCAGGAGGCGAGAATATAGCGGGAACTAGTCGGGGTGCGTAGTGAGGTTTTCAGTCAGCGGTGTTAGCAATTCTCACTATTTTATAAAATAGTGTGATAATAATTGTAATAAGGACTCCTTTTGAGTTTGTATAATCTCTAGTAAAGAATATTTGTATTCAAACTCAGAGTTTTGGGTTGTTGTATTTTACACAACAATTGTATTAATGAAGTTGTAGTTGTTTCTGTACCAAGTTTTTGGCGACTCATAATGGGTGATGTATACCTATTTTGGGGGCGTCACATTATTAATTGACAATAATTGAATCAAACTGAGTGACTTATCACGTAAGCATTAATAACCAATACCGTGTGCTACTATGCAACCACGAGTATTACTGTACTTTTAACACCGGGTGTTTCAACAGTTAACGGTAAAATTTCTGCCGTTATTTTCATAAAATATTTTTGTCATTTTCTCAATCCGACAATAATTCTGTTGTGGGGTCCACCAATGATTGCACCGTTGTACGAATATTCCCTACTAAAACGAATATTCTCCGACCAATCGAATATAATACAACAACTTGCATACTTTGTAAAATTTCTAAATACTACCCACAACTATAACATTATCTCAAATTCACACCATAATATTTAAAAAATATTTCGAAAAAATTAAATCTTTATTCATAAAATCTGGGGTTTCACATTCTATATATTGAATCAACTATAATTTGCAGAATCAACACACTTTAGTTACGTATTCAATACAAAATTAAAGTTTGGGGACATTCATATAAACGTTTGGTTACCTTGATTTAAGTGTACAATATTTAGCAATTCACCTTTACAAAAGCATAACTTTTAAAAATTTAATAAAAGGATTGAAAACAAATTTTTCCAAAAGCATTGATACTAATAATAAATATTTTGGAACTATATAATGTTGATTTGGAAACCAATAAAGTAATAGTATTAATTTCAGTTACGAAAGGGAATTGTATTGCACATTCATGGTTTGAAGAATTCATATAATATATTGGCAACATTAATATATAGGTTCGGTTACTTTAAATGAATGCATAATTCAATACAATTTAGTTTCAAATTTAAATGTTCATTCTTTAGTATTTATCTTCCGCAAAAACATAATTTGTGTTTTGTTTATAAATTGAATGAAAACAAACTGTTACATATGCATAGATACTAAGTATGACTATTTTGGTTACTGAAAATTGTTGATTCGGTCACCTGAAAAATAATACTAATTTTTTTTAATTTCCAAATAATACTAATTTTTTTAATTTAAACATTCATAATCTGGCATCATTCATAAAATATTTTGGAAACTATATAATGTTGATTTGGAAACTTATAAAGTAATAGTATTAATTTCAGTTACGAAAGGGAATTGTATTGCACATTCATGAATTGAAGAATTCATATAATATATTGGCTACATTAATATATAGGTTTGATTACTTTAAATAAATGCATAATTCAAAACAATTTAGTTTCGAATTTAAATGTTCATTCTTTAGTATTTATCCTCCGCAAAAATATAATTTGTGTTTTGTTTATAAATTGAATGAAAACAGACTGTTACATATGCATAGATACTAAGTATGTCTATTTTGGTTACTGAAAATTGTTGATTCGGTCATCTGCAAAATACTACTAATTTTTTTAATTTTCAAATAATACTAATTTTTTTAATTTAAACATTCATAATCTGGCATCATTCATAAAATAGTTTAGTTACATTCGTCTATCTATGCATTCCTAAAGTTGACAATGCAAACAACCTGTTGAAAATTTATTATTACTAAAAAAGTTACAATTGATTACTATGTGATGTTCATATACTGACTATTTACATAATTGTATTAATTTTAATGTTTCAGTTGCTGTAACATGGATATGATTCCAGTTGTAATTTACTTCAACGGTACGTGGAGTGACAGTAACCAATATCAAAATTTCGAAGTTACCGGCCTACTAGTCCCTTCAGCTTGTTCATTCACAGAAATGCACAACTTGATATGTAATGCATTATGCCTAGAATGCTACACAACAGAGTTGTCAATCAAATTTCATATTAGCAGCAACATCCCTCCAATCAAAGTAACAAATGAATCAACCTTCAGATTCTATATGGAAATCAGTAGAAACTCAGGTGAACACGGCAAGTATCCACTGATTATAGATTCTGAATACCACATTGGAAGAACTACAATCTTACAAAACGTGATAATTGAAGAAGAAAATATAGTGCAAGATGAAACGCCGATGAGATTGACACAAAGGAATTCTGATCTTGAATTGTTGGCAACACAAGAAGGCCAATTTGGATCACATTTTGTTGAGCATCTGGCCATTGAAGCTGTTGATAAAGAACAAGACAGACAACACAAGGTAGATAGAACAAGTGATGAGGTCATATCAGATCTGAATAAGTTTGAAGTCAAAATTTATCAAACTTACAAAGACAAAAGAATCTTAACACAAGCGATAAGGATACATTCAATCAGGCAAAACAGACAATATAAGGTAGAAAGAACAAGTGGAAGAGACTTTGTTCTCGTATGCATCGACAATGAAAATTGCAAATGGAAACTAAGAGCATCAAAATTTTGAAAAACAAATATGTTCAAGGTGAGAGAATTTAATGATTTACACACTTGTTCATCCAACATACTGCTTGGAGATCATAGACAAGCAAATAGTCAGATGGTTAGTGAATGCATAATGCATAGAGTAACTAACTTTAAGAAAATTTACACACCAACCGATATTGTGGAAGATATGATGATGGAGTATAATGTGTCCATCTCCTACCAAAAAGCATGGAGAGCGAAAGAAAAAGCAATGAAAAAAGTAAGAGGGAATCCACACGACTATTCATTGCACGTGCTGAAAAAAACAAATCTGTAAGACCCCAACTTTTATAAATAAAGATGAATTTTCTATAAATATTATTTTTGAATATTATGGAGTTAATTTGATATAATGTTATAGTTGTGGGTAATATTTATAAATTTTGCAAAGTACGCAAGTTGTTATATAATATTCGATTGGTCGGGGAATATTCGTTTTAACAGGAAATATTCGTACAACGACACAATCATTGGTGGACCCCACAACGAAATTATTATCGGATTGAGAAAATGACAAAAATATTTTATTAAAAATAACGGCGGAAGTTTTACCATTGATACTGTTGAACTACTCGGTAGTAAAAGTACAGTAATACGTGTGGTTGCATAGTAGCACACGGTATTGATTATTAATGCTTATGTGAGAAGTCACTCAGTTAATTCAATTATTGTCAGTTAATAATATGAATTATTTAGCGATAATGACGTTTTGTTTTATTCGTATTATTAACGTAATAAAACAGAAACATCTTTTTATATAAAACAAAATACTTTATTAAAGTTATTCTATAAATAGAATATATTATATTTTATTTAAAAGATTTTTCTTTAAATATGGACCGTCAGATTAAAGTAATCAATCTGGACCGTTCATGGATTAGTTACTATGCATTCTATTTTTCTATAAATAGCATGTAAGACCCCGAATTTTATGAAATAAAAGTATTCAATTTTTCTATTTAGTAAATGGTTAAATTGATAAAAGTTTAAAGTTATGGGTGAAATGTGCAAAATTTTTGAAATACACAAGTGGTTATAAAATATTCATTGTTGTTGGGGAATATTCGTTTGATCGTGGAATATTCTTACTGTCGGGGAATATTCATACGACGACGCAGCCTTCTGTGGGCCCCATAACGGAAAACGATTGGATGAAGAAAACGACAAGAGTAAGTTATTTTTAAATAATGACGTAGTTGTTACCGTTAGCACTGTTGGAATACCCGATAGTTAAAACACAGTAATACGCGTTGTTGCACAGTAGCACACGGTATTGCACCAATTATTGATTTTTACGTACGAAGGCATTACTCAATAATTGTTACAGTAATTACTGTTCAGTATTTTATTTTATTGATTCAATAATTGCTGCGTTGATATTTTATATTACTGTTATTTTAATAATTGTCACTACATAGTATTTTCTATTATCGGAGCAATAATTCATATTATCTGAATAATATTATTAGATAACATTATTGACAATGTCTAGAAAGTTCTGTCTAAGGAGAGATTTGGTCATCTAATTGCGCGCCAGTAAGGAAGAGATTCTTATTGAAAAGCCCCCTCTTTCCTGGGAACGGCCTGGTTGTCAGTACTATGATTCTGTAATATTATTTGTGAATAATTAATTATTGATTTATATGATGAGAAAAATATTAATTTTATGTGGATATAGATGGAGAAAATTTTTAATGTGAAAATTGTTGAAAATTAATATTTTATTTTTTTGATAAAATAATTCATTTAAATATATTATTTTAATAATATATTAATGGTGATATTTTTACAATAAATGTGAGATATATAAATAAATGAGGAGGAAGAGTATTTTTGTTGAATTAAATGTTTAACACATGTTTTGTGTGTTGGTGGACACAATTCTTGACCGAAAATTTATTATAGACTGTAAAATTGCCCGTTTGTGGATTTCAGTCAATTTCTGTTTAGAATTTAGAAAAACTTTCTTCTACAAAGTTGTAGAGAATTGTTTAGAACACCAAAGCAGAAAATTTAATAAAATAATAATATAATTATAAATTTTCCTTAGCCCACCTTTGAAAATCTGGATTCAGCCATCAACATGTGCAAGTGGGGCCCACCAAAGTGTAAAAAACATTTTTCTTCAAAATAATAAATAAAACTTCCAAAAATCAATTATTTCGGAACTTCAGAACTTCAATAATTCATAATAAATAGCTCTTTTATCAGAAAATTCGAATCTCGCGAATTTTTATAAGAAATTCAATTCTCTACAACTTTGCAGAAGAAAGTTTTTTCAAATTCCAAACAGAAATTGACCAAAATCCACAAACGGACGATTTTACAGTCAATAATAAATTTTCGGTCAAGAATTGTGTCCACCAACACACAAAACATGTGTTAATCATTTAATGCCACAAAAATACTCTTCCTCCTCATATACTCATATATCCCACATTCATTGTAAAAATATCACCATCAATATATTATTAAAATAATATATTTAAATGAATTATTTTATTAGAAAAAGATAAAATATTAATTTTCAACAATTGTCACATTAAAAATTTTCTCCATCTATATCCACATCAAATCAATATTTTTCTCATCATATAAATCAATAATTAATTATACACAAATAATATTACAGAATCACAGTACTGGCAACCAGGCCGTTCCCAGAAAAGAGGGGGCTTTCCAATAAGGATCTCTCCTTACTGGCGCGTAATTAGATGACCAAACCTCTCCTTAGACAGAACTTTCTAGACATTACCAATAATGTTATCTAATAATATTATTCAGATAATATGAATTATTATTCCGATAATAGAAAATACTGTGTAGTGACAATTATTAAAATAAGAGTAATATAAAATATCAACGCAGCAATTATTGAATCAATAAAATACAATATTGAACAGTAATTACTGTAATCATTATTGAGTAGTGCCTTCTTACGCAAGAATCAATAATTGGTGCAATACCGTGTGCTACTGTGCAACAACGCTTATTACCGTGCTTTAACCACCGGGTATTCCAACAGTATTAACGGTAACAACTACGCCGTTATTTATAAACAACTTATTTTTGTCGTTTTCTTCATCCAATCGCTTTCCGTTATGGGGCCCACAAAAGACTGCGCCGTCGTACGAATATTCTCCGACTGTAAGAATATTCCACGACCAAGCGAATATTCCCCGACAACAATGAATATTTTATAACCATTTACTTATTTAAAATATTTACGCATTTTATCCATAACTAACCACATTAATCAAATCAACCCTAACTATTTCAGAATAATAAATAGAGGAAATTAAATTTCATTTATTAATAATTTGGGGTCTTACAACCTCCCCTCTTTATGAAATTTCGTCCTCGAAATTGACATACGTACCTGGTGTTTCGAAAAGATGAGGATACCTCGATTTCATTTTCGTTTCCAACTCCCAGGTCATTTCCTCAATAGCATGGTATCTCCACAAAACTTTAACTTGTGGTATGACCTTCGTGCGTAGGACATGCTCCTTCCTATCCAGGATCTTGACAGGTACCTCCTCGTACGTTAAGTCTTCGGCTATCTCGTCCGGTTCTAACTCAATAACGTGGTTCGGGTCTTTCACATATTTACGAAGCACAGATATATGAAAAACATTATGAACACGAGACATACTTGGAGGTAACGCGAGTCTATAGGCCACATTTCCTACTCGGTCAAGAATCTGAAATGGACCAATAAATCGTGGATTGAGCTTTCCTCTCTTCCCAAATCTTGTAACTTCTTTCCATGGAGCTACACATAATAATACGTGATCCCCAATGTCAAATTCCACGTCCTTTCGATGAAGATCCACATAACTCTTTTGTCGATCCTGTGCCGTTTGTATACGTTGTCGAATCGTTTGGATCTTCTCTGTAGTCATTCGTACCAACTCTGGTCCCAACAACGTTGATTCTCCTACTTCATCCCAACATAATGGAGAGCGACACTTTCGTCCATACAATTCTTCAAAGGGAGCCACACCTATACTTGCCTGATAACTGTTGTTGTAGGAGAATTTCACCAATGGTAGGCACTTATCCCAACTTCCTTTGAAATCTAGGACACAAAGTCTTAATAGATCTTCAAGAGTTTGAATAGTCCTCTCTGATTGCCCGTCCGTTTGAGGATGGTATGCCGAACTGAACCGTAAATCCGTGCCCATAGCTTTTTGCAAGCTAACCCAAAATCTTGAAGTGAATCTTGGTTCACGATCCGAAACTATGGATACTGGCATGCCATGCAACCTTACAATCTCATTCACGTACATACTAACAAGACGTTCAAGGGAATAAGTCTCCCGTATCGGCAAGAAATGAGCAGACTTGGTTAATCTGTCAACTATAACCCAAATAATATTTATGCCTTGAGAAACCGTGGAAAGACCCGTAACGAAATCCATGGTAATGTGTTCCCACTTCCATTTCAGAATCTCAAGTGGTTGCAATGGACCCTTTGGTACTTGATGCTCCGCCTTTACACGTTGACAAGTTAAACACCTCGAGATAAACTTTGCAATCTCTCTCTTCATATTGTTCCACCAAAATGTATGTCGAAGATCACGATACATTTTAGTACTTCCAGGATGGATTGCAAATGGTGTATTGTGTGCCTCCATCATGATCTTGTACTTCAAATCAGAATCGTTAGGAACACAAAGTCTGGAGTGGACTCGAAGTATTCCTTCTTCATCGATTTTTGCTTCTGTAATAGCACCTTCTTGCACTTTCTTCTTCATACGCATCAGCTCCGGGTCTGTAGCTTGAGCAACTTTAACTTTATCGATTAAAGTTGGTTCTACGCGTATACTTGACATCGTCGCACTCGTTCCTGCATATGATCTTCTACTCAACGCGTCAGCTACCACGTTTGCTTTTCCAGGATGGTATTGAATAGTGTGGTCGTAATCTTTCAACAGCTCGAGCCAACGTCGTTGCCGCATGTTGAGTTCTTTTTGAGTGAAGAAATATTTGAGGCTTTTATGGTCTGAATATATTTCTACTTTCTCCCCATATAGATAGTGCCTCCAGATCTTTAGCGCGAAAACGACTGCTGCCAACTCTAGATCATGAGTAGGATAATTACTCTCATATTCTTTAAGTTGTCGCGAGGCATAGGCTATGACTTTCCCACGTTGCATGAGAATACATCCTAACCCTTTGCCTGAAGCATCGCTGTAGATAACAAATCCATCCGAACCAGATGGTATTGTCAAAACAGGTGCCGAAATGAGTCTCCTCTTAAGCTCTTGGAAACTCTTCTCGCATTCTTCGCTCCATACGAATTTGATATCCTTCCGAGTCAGCTGAGTTAACGGGGTAGCGATTCGAGAAAACCCTTCTACGAATATCCGATAATAACCAGCTAAGCCTAGAAAGCTACGTACATCGGTCACCGTCTTCGGTTGCTCCCAGCTTTGTATTGCTTCAATCTTCGCCGGGTCCACAGATACTCCATGTTTTGACACCACGTGCCCTAGGAATGCTACTTTCTCAAGCCAGAACTCGCATTTCTTCAACTTAGCATATAACTTGTTTTCACGCAACCTTTGGAGTACCAGCTTCAAATGGTGCTCATGATCTTCTCGGCTTTTGGAATATATGAGGATGTCATCAATAAAGACAACAACGAACTGATCCAAATAATCCTTGAATACTCGGTTCATCATATCCATGAAAGCTACAGGAGCATTAGTCAATCCAAAAGACATGACTAAGAATTCATAATGCCCGTACCGAGTTCTAAAGGCAGTCTTTAGAATATCCTTAGTTTTAACCTTCAGCTGATGATATCCAGAACGAAGATCGATTTTTGAAAAGAATTGTGCTCCTTGTAACTGGTCAAACAGGTCATCAATACGAGGTAGCGGATACCTATTCTTGATGGTGACATGGTTTAATTCTCGGTAATCGATACAAAGTCACATACTCCCATCTTTCTTCTTTACAAATAAAACAGGAGCACCCCAAGGAGATGTACTAGGATGAATGAAGCCGATGTCCAATAACTCTTGTAGTTGGACTTTTAACTCCTGAAGTTCAATAGGAGCCATTCGATATGGGGTTTTAGAAATAGGCTTTGTACCAGGTTCAAGATCAATAAAGAATTCAACTTCACATTCCGGGGGTAGACCGGGAAGTTCTTCAGGAAATACGTCAGGAAAGTTATTAACAACAGGAATATTATTCAAATTTGACGTGTCTTTATTTAAATCCATAACATGGGCTAAGAAAGCTTGACATCCGTTTTTCAATAAACGAATGGCTTTATGACTTGATATGACAGTGATTGATTTTAATGGCTTTGTTGCTTGAATTCGAACAACAGGTTGATTAGGAATATGAAAACTAATCACCTTACGAAAACAATCAATTTTGGCATGATGAGTATTTAACCAATCAATTCCTAAAATCACGTCAAATGCAAGTATCTTTAAAGAGATAAGGTCAACAGGTAAGGTGATGGTACCAACTTGGATCAAACAAGATTTATAAACAGTGGATGTGATGAAAGTTTCCTCTAACGGAGTCTCCATAGATAAATCAAAGTCTAATTTCTCCGGAGTCAAGTTTAAACGTTGAGCACAAGCAGAAGAAATAAATGAATGGGTAGCACCGGTATCTAGTAAGGTATAAATTTCACATGAATTTATGATTAGCTTACCCGTGATCACCTCGTTTGGGTTCCTCGCATGTTGACCAGTCACGACAAACGCTCTTCCAGGAACCGTTGACTTTGACTTTTTTGGGGTAGCCTTTTGAGTCACCGTCCCCGCTGAACTTGGTTTCGCTACCGTACAATCTCGAGCGATATGTCCTTCCTTTCCATAATTATAGCATACCTTGAACTGTTGTGGACAGTTTGGGCTGATATGTCCCTCTTTTCCACATTTATAGCATATGACCGGTGGTCGTTCTCCTCCCTTGGAACCAGTTGCTGCTGGTGCTGACGTCTTCGTATTGTCATTGTTGAATCTCCTCTTTTTAAAATCTCCTCCCGACTCGCTTCTTCTATTTTCATAGCCACGATTACCACCAGAGTGGTTGCCGTTCTTGTCTGTATTTTTCTTTCTCCGCTGGTTATCATTGTTCTGATGACTGTTGTCACCGATATGATCCTGGTTGTGATCCCTCGGTTGACCGTACTCGTTATCTCGCTCTAATAATTGAGCCCTGTTGACAACATCTGAATAGAGAGAAAATTTATGAGAAATGAGATATTGACGTATGCCGGGTTTCAAACTTCTCAGAAACATTCGCGTCATACGTTCCTCATTCTCCACCAAATGAGGTGCAAACCTGGACAACTCTGCAAACTTCGCCTCGTACTGGGACACCGTCATGTTATTCTGCTCCAGTCTAATAAACTCCACTTCCTTTATATGACGAACACTTTCAGGAAAGTATTTGTCATTGAACAGTTTCTGAAATGTCTCCCAAGACATGCTGAGTGCGGCTGGATGGGTACGTTTCACAGACTCCCACCAGTAGTCTGCCTCGCCACGGAACATAAAGGTGGCGAATGGAACCTTCTGTTCCTCCGTGCATCCCAAAATATCAAATATCTTGGTAATTTGCTTGACCCATGTCTCCGCCTTAATCGAATCCGGCTTTTCTCAGAATTCTGGTGGTCCCAACTCTTTGAACTGCTTGACTGTGACCAGCTGTGCGTTGCCATTGTTTCTTCCTATATTTTGAACAGGAATCTCCTTCGTCTGGTTTTGCATGAATCGCAAAAAGCTTCTAAACATCTCATCGTTCACCGTCTGCTCAGTGGTGTTGTTCACAGGAGGAACATTGCCAGCCTGTTGCACGTTCTCCTCGTTGGTGAGTACATGTGTCTCCACGGTTTCATTTACTCCACTGTTAACATTCTCAGTCGACATTCTCAAATACTGCCATAAAACAAGGGTTAATTTAACAAATTAACAAATCACATAATATCCCTATATTATGACCGACCAACAAATAAGCTTAGGTAGGACACACTAGCGAAGGATTTACTCGTCTCTCCCCTTCTAGTTCTATTCCCCGATCTCCGCCAGAGATCATATCCCTAAGCTCTGATACCAACTGTGACGCCCCCAAAACAGGTATACAACACCCATTCTGAGTCGTCAATAACATGGTACAGAAACAACTATAACTTTATTAATACAACATAAAAACTGTGAGTGTAAATACAAATATTGTCATCTAGACAATATCCACACTCAAATAAGTCCTCATTACAATTATTGGTACAATATTTTACAAAAAAAATGGTGAGGACTACTAAAACAACTTCCTAGAACCTTAATTCCATACCCCGACTAGTACTTGCTACATTCTCGCCTCCTGAGAAGAAAATGGAACAATAAGGAAAAGGGTGAGCTCAACTAGCCCAGTAAAGAATATTATGACTAAGATAATATACAACAAATTATCGTTAGTCTTCAACAGGGAAAAATTTAATAGAATACAATAGACAACAAGTTTTAAATCAATATTTGCAGCGAAAAATAATAATTCATAGAAGAGTTACGTAGAGAATGAAATCTACGATTATCTATGAATTTAAAAGCCCATCATCAATATTTTATCCCTGTAATATCAATCAATAAATATCTTGAATCAAATAGTCATCTTTGCACTACAGGCCAAAGATATTCATCAGTTGGTCATGTTCACCTCAACACCTGTTCATCTTTGCACTATGGGCCAAAGATATTCATCAGAAATCATTCATCTTTGCACTACAGGCCAAAGATATTCAGTTATATCATCATTTAAGACTGATGATGATGAAAAATATTTTAAAGAAAACGAATCCAGTGAAACAAAATAACAAATATTAAGGATTCATATTTCGATTTATCCATGTCCAAAAATACCTTATAAATAATCATAGTGAAGTAAAATTCAAGAATGATCAAAATATGGATACAATCAAAGCTAGTATCCAGAATAGATATTTAGACAAAAAGAAGAAAATTTCATTTTTCGGTGAATAATAACTCGTGAATAGTAACTCATGAATAGTAACTCGTGAATAGTAACCCCGATATGAAAAGTTCCAAATTTGATAAAAAGTTCAGATCAATACTTCGGCATAATGATATTGAAGAAAATAATATCATTTAAGAAGAAATAGCATCCCTTACTTCGGAAAGACGGTACTTCTGACTGGAATACTAGATATAGTGCTGAAGGAAACTTGCACCGTATAGCAACACTCAAAGTATCAAATACTCACAAGAATACGCTCGATATAGAGAGAGAAATAGAGAGAAACTTGTGTTTCTGGTGTGATTTTCAATTCTAACCTAAGCACCCTATTTATAGGAAAATGCTTAGAACACCAAAGCAGAAAATTTAATATAATAATAATATATTTATCAAATTTTCCTTAGCCCACCTCTAGACATCTGATCTCAGCCCATTTATATCACATGTTAGCCCACTTAAATGCCAAAAAACGTTTTTCTTCAAAATAATAAATAAAACTTCCAAAAATCAATTATTTCGGAACTTCAGAACTTCAATAATTTATAATAAATAGCCCTTTTATCAGAAAATTCGAATCTCGCAAGTTTTTATAGGAAATTCAATTCTCTACAACTTTGCAGAAGAAAATTTTTCCAAATTCCAAACAGAATTTGACCAAAATCCACAAACGGGCTATTTTACAGTCAATAATAAATTTTCGGTCAAGAATTGTGTCCACCAACACACAAAACATGTGTTAATCATTTAATACCACAAAAATACTCTTCCTCCTCATATACTCATATATCCCACATTCATTGTAAAAATATCACCATCAATATATTATTAAAATAATACATTTAAATGAATTATTTTATCAGAAAAAGATAAAATATTAATTTTCAACAATTGTCACATTAAAAATTTTCTCCATCTATATCCACATAAAATCAATATTTTCCTCATCATATAAATCAATAATTAATTATACACAAATAATATTATAGAATCACAGTACTGGCAACCAGGCCGTTCCCAGGAAAGAGGGGGCTTTCCAATAAGGATCTCTCCTTACTGGCGCGCAATTAGACGACCAAACCTCTCCTTAGACAGAACTTTCTAGACATTGCCAATAATATTATTTAATAATATTATTAAGATAAGATGAATTATTATTCCGATAATAGAAAATATTGTGTAGTGACAATTATTAAAACAACAGTAATATAAAATATCAACGCAGCAATTATTGAATCAATAAAATACAATATTGAACAGTAATTACTGTAATTATTATTGAGTAGTGCATTCTTACGCAAGAATCAATAATTGGTGCAATACCGTGTGCTACTGTGCAATAACGCGTATTACCGTGCTTTAACCACCGGGTATTCCAACAGTATTAACGGTAACAACTACGCCGTTATTTATAAACAACTTATTTTTGTCGTTTTCTTCATCCAATCGCTTTCCGTTATGGGGCCCACAAAAGACTGCGCCGTCGTACGAATATTCTTCGATAGTAAGAATATTCCACGACCAAGCGAATATTCTCCGACAACAATGAATATTTTATAACCACTTACTTATTTAAAATATTTGCGCATTTTATCCATAACTAACCACATTAATCAAATCAACCCTTACTATTTCAGAATAATAAATAGAGGAATTTAAATTTCATTTATTAATAATTTGGGGTCTTACAGATTATATATTTCTTTGAGATAATAATATATTTGGCTTGTAGTGCAAATATGAGCTGTTGAGGAATATCTTTGGCCTGTAGTGCAAAGATGAGTTGTTGATGAATATCTTTGGCTCGTAGTGCAAAGATGAAATTATTAGTATGATTATGAACATGAACTGTGATTTGGTATGACCATGATCTTTGATGTTTCAGGTAAAGACAAGTGATGAAAATTATCTTTGTTCTGGATGAGAAGAGGAATTTAGAACTACAATTATAATTATGAGTTATACATGTGATTGTGGACAGAAATTGTTGATTGATGTTAGAGGGATAAAACATTGTTGGTGGACTTTTAACATGGAGAAGATAATAGACTATATGGTCTATTTGACTCTTCTAATGGATTGCTCGTTCCGCTGCAACTATGGTTGAAAAGTTTTATCATCTACCATATGTTCTAAATCTCTGATTTATTACTGATGAATACTATTGATAATTTATTTATCTTTAGTCATAACATTCTTTACTGAGCTAGTTGTGCTCACCCTTTTGCTTCACAATTCCTTTCAGGTAATAAGAGTGTAGCTGGGTCGAGCGAGGGTAACAGAAAAATAGAACGGTGGTCTCTAGCTGTGGAGGTTCTCCCGAAGCAGTATAGAAAAGTTCATTTAGTAGTTTTATTTGGTGAATCCAATAGGGTAAGGTGTACCCAACGTTGGAAGGGTGTTTTGCCACTATCAGACAAGATGTCTAACGACACACAATCTCGTGTCATCATAAGACATGGCTGTGCACATCCACTTGTCGAGTATATCTACGAGCACTACCTATATAATCTTGTTGTTTGTTTGAAGTATAATTCTCAGTTAGAGACAGTGGAGATAATGATATATCAAGAGAAGACTCACCATTGGAAAGAATATGATAGTAATCTTCTCATTTTTCTTTGGGGTCTATTGGGTCAACCAAGGATAATTCTGTGGCCATATGATATCTATCATAACCTAGAAGCATGGCCTCCCATGTACGAGGGTTTCCTTGAGCACTTTCCAAAGATTCTAATTTCTAAAACAGTTTTTGACTATACCTTTATGTAAGGTGTCATTGTGACGTGCTATCCAAGGTTGGGACATGAGTCACAGTTGGTATATATTTGTATCCAAACTCACAGCATATGTGTTGTTGTATTTTGCACGACAATTGTTGTAATAAAGTTGTAGTTGTTTTCTGTACCATGTATTTGGCGACTCAGAATAGGTTGGATGGAATGGACCTATTTTGGGGGCATCACATAGCAGCTCATTCCTTCATTATTTCTTACGAATTCACTGAACTTTAGAGAGAGAAACTATAGAGAGAAACTATAGAGAGAGAGAAGAAGAGTATTCTACTACTTAACTACTTCCTTATTTCAGCTCTTCTTTAAAACGGTAAGGGGTGTTATTCTTTCTTATTCATGAAGAGAACTGTTGTTATTCCATTTCTTATTATTCTGTTGGAATAACCTGTATACGCGGTCTACCCTATACTTGGTGACATTCTTCTATTATTCTGTTGGAACATTCTGTCTGTGTGTTTTACACCGGACCTGGTTTCGTCTTATTATTATTCTGTTGGAACATCCTGTCTGTGTGTTTTACACCGGACCTGGTTCCGTCTTGTTATTATTCTGTTGGAATATCCTATCTGTGTATTTTACACCGGACCTGGTTCCATTATTTATTATTCTGTCGGAATATCCTGTCTGTGCGTTTTACGTTGGACCTGGTTCCATTATTTATTATTCTGTTAGAATAACCTGTCTGTGCGGTCTATCGCATGCATGGTGATTTCTTTTGTTATTACATTCTTTATTATACTCAGTTGGTTAAGTTTTGACTTCTATACTCCATGAAATTAGTGGAATATCCTTGATAATTGCGGTTCATCCAGTATCTTTTCATGAAAATATTCTTCTAAGTATTCTTGAATTTTACTCCACAAAGCAGTATCATGTTGACAATTTGGACGTTGTTAATTCTTGGATAAATTAATTCTTGTATTTGTTTTATTGAATTCTTATATCATTGTCATCATCCTCATGTTTATAAAATGTTAGAAGTCATCTGTGGCCTGTAGTACATAGATGGACTTGGTATGATTATGACCAGGGATTATTCGGTATAATCAAGACCGTAATGTTACAAATGATGTGGTAAAAGTCCTCATTGGTCCGTAGTGCATTGATGGACAGTTGTTGGCATGATCATGACCATTAATGAATACACGAATATCCTTGGCCGTAGTGCAGGGGTGATTCGATGATGTGAATTATTTTATTAAGCTGAGTCCCAGCGATCACAATGTTGAAAAACTTTTTAAATCTTAAAAGATAGTAGAGTTAATTTTCTACTTGACTCTTTTAATGGATTGCTTGTTCCGCTGCAGTTAAACTTGATGTCTATTATATTTTATCAGTTTAACATTGTTGAAGGCTAATGATAATTTATTCTGCATTATCTTAGTCATAATATTTTTTACTGGGCTAGTTGAGCTCACCCTTTCTTTCACTGTTCTCTTCAGGAAATGAGAACGTAGCTGGGGCAAGTCGGGGAACGGAGTGATGGTCCGAATGATAGTATTAGTTAGTAGTCCTCACTATTCTATGTAATAGTGTGTTAATAAATGTAATGAGGACTCCTTTTGAGTATGAATACTCTCTAGAAAATAATATTTGTATTCAAACTCACAGTTTATGTTTTGTCGTATTGTACACGACAGTTGTATTAGTAAGTTGTATTTGTATTCTATACTATATATATGACGACCCAAGATGGGTGATGTATACCTAATTTTGGGGGCGTTACAGTTGGTATCAGAGCTTAGGGATATGATCCCTGGCTAAGACGTGAGAATAAAACTAGGAGGGGAGAGACGGGGAATTCCATCGCTAGTATGACCTACCTAAGTTTATTTGAATGGTATTTAATTGGTCGGTCATAATATAAGGATAATATATGACATATCAATTAACTTTTATTTTGTGGCAGTATCTGAAAATGGCATCTGAGAATGTTGAGAATAGCAATGGAGCACAGGCGACTGTTGATTCACCACATTTCAATAATCAGGATACTGTGCATCAGGAAGGTGACAATCCTCATGCAAACAACAACACTGACCAGATGATGAATGATGGAATATTCAGAAACTTTATGCAGTTCATGCAACAGCTGGCGAGAGCGGCTCCTGTCCAAAATATAGGTGGAAACATTGAAAACTCTCAGACGGTCACCGCTAAACAGTTCAAGTAGCTGGGACCACCAGAGTTTAAGGGAGAGCCAAAACCACTTATAGCGGAAACATGGATAAAGCAGATTACCAAGATATTTGATGTCTTGGGATGCTCCGAGGAGCAAAAGGTTCCCTTTGCCGCCTTTATGTTGCGAGTAGAGGCAGATTACTGGTGGGAATCGATTAGCGTACTCAACCTGCCGTACTGAAGATGTCTTGGGAAAAGTTTCAAGAGCTGTTCAATGACAAATACTTTCCCGAAAGTGTTCGTCACATGAAGGAGGTGGAGTTCATCAAATTGGAGCAGAATAATATGACCGTGTCACAGTATGAGGCTAAATTTGCTGAGTTGTCCCGGTTTGTGTCCCACTTGGTGGATAATAAAGAGCGAATGACGCGAATGTTTTTGCGAGGTTTGAAACCTGAGATACGTCAACATCTTATTTCTCATAAACTGTGTTTGTATTCAGATGTTGTGAATAGGGCTCAGTTAGTGGAGCGCGATAACGAGTCAATGCAACCAAAAGAGAGCAGTCGGCAAAATGATAATACCAGTGAGAGCAGTCATCGAAGCGGTGACAACAAGCGTGGAGGGAATCAACAGGCCAGAAATGGTAACCACTTCGGTGGTAATCAGGGCCAAAACAATAAGAATGGTCATTTCAAGAAGATGAGATTCAACAATGATGGAAAGACGTCAGCACCAGCACCCGTTGTTAAGGAAGGAGAACAACTACCTATCATATGTTTCAAATACGGAGGGGAGGGGCACATCAGTCCAAACTGCACGATGCCGTCTAAAGCATGTTATAATTGTGGAAGAGAAGGTCATTTAGCTCGATTTTGTCGTTTACCAAAAATAAGTTCAGCCAAGATGGAGACACCAAAGGCCGTCCCAGAAAAGTCAAAACCGGTAGTGCAGGGGAGAGCGTTTGTTGTGACCTCCCAGAAAGCAAGGAACCCGAATGAGATCATCACGGGTAAGCTTATCATAAACTCTAACGAAGTCTATACTTTATTTGATACCGGTTCTACCCATTCTTTTATTTCTCCTACTTGCGCTCATCGATTAAATTTGACTCCGGAGAAATTAGACTTTGATTTATCTGTTTATACTCCATTGGGAGAAACCTTCATTACATCCACGGTTTATAAGTCTTGTTTGGTTCAAGTTGGTACCCACACATTACCTGTCGATCTGATTTCATTAAAAATACTTGTATTTGACGTGATTCTAGGGATTGATTGGTTAACTACTCATCATGCAAAAATTGATTGTTTTCGTAAGGTTGTTAGTTTTCATATTCCTAATCGACCTATTATGTGAATTCAAGCAACCAAACCATTAAAATCAATCACTGTCATCTCAAGCCATAAAGCTATTCGTTTATTGAAAAACGGATGTCAAGCTTTCTTAGCTCATGTCACGGATCTAAACAAAAATACGTCAGTTTTGAATGATATTTCTATTGTTAATAAATTCCCTGACGTATTCCCTGAAGAACTTCCTGGCCTACCTGTGACAACCCTAAAATAGGTCCATTCCACCCAACCCATTCTGAGTCGTCAAATACATGGTACAGAAAATAACTACAACTTTATTACAACAATTGTCGTGCAAAATACAACAACACATATGCCGTGAGTTTGGATACAAATATATACCAAATGTGACATTGGACACCATCATGTGTCAGCACCTCACAAAGGTACCTTACATAGAGGTACAGTCAAAAACTGTTTTAGAAACTAGAATCTTTGGGAAGTGCTCAAGGAAACCTTCGTACATAGGAGGCCATGCATCTAGGTTATGATAGATATCATATGGCCACAGAATTATCCTTGGTTGACCCAATAGACCCCAAAGAAAAACAAGAAGATTACTATCATATTCTTCCCAATGGTGAGTCTTCTCTTGACTTATCATTATCTCCACTGTCTCTAATTGAGAATTATACTTTAAACAAACACCAAGATTATATAGATAGTGCTCGTAAATATACTCAGCAAGTGGATGAGCACAATCCTGTCTTATGATGACACGAGGTTGTATGTCATTAGACATCTTGTATGATAGTGGCAAAACACCCTTCTAACGTTGGGTTCGCTTCACCCTAGATGATTCACCAAATATAACTACTAAATGATGACCACCATTCTATTCTCCTGTTACCCCCGCTCGACCCAGCTACACTCCTATTACCTGAAAAGAATTGTGAAACAGAAGGGTGAGCACAACTAGCCCAGTAAAGAATATCATGACTAAAGATAAATAAATTATCAATAGCCTTCTACAGTAATAAATCAGAGATTTAGAACATGTGGTAGATGATAAAAAAATTTCAACCATAGTCGCAGCGGAACGAGCAATCCATTAGAAGAGTCAAATAGACCATAAAGTCTATTATCTTCTCCATGTTAAAAATCCACCAACAATATTTTATCCCTGTAACATCACTCAACAGTTCCTTTCCACAATCATATGAATAACTCATAATCATAATTGTGATTCTAAATTTTTCTTCGCACCAAGGACGAAGAATATTTTCATCACCTGTCTTTACCTGAAACATCAAAGATCATGGTTATACCAAATCACAGTTCCTGTTCATAATCATACTAATAAATCCATCTTTACACTACGGCCAAAGATATTCAAAAACAGTTCATCTTTGCACTACAGTCCAAAGATATTTATCAACAGACCATCTTTGCACTATAGGCCAAAGATATTCAACAACAGTTCATCTTTGCACTACATGCCAAAGATATTCATCAACAGTTCATATTTGCACTACAGGCCAAATATATTAATATCTCAAAGAAATATATAATCATTTCAGAATTTATATAAACAATAATTATAACCATGTTGATCATTTCACCTTTGCACTTAAGCTAAAGATATTCAATTATAAATTCAATGGTCATAATAATACCAGTCAACAATTCAACTTTGCACTATTGGCTAAAGAGAACCCATAGTCATGATCATACCAATAATTTACCCATCTTTACACTCAAGCGAAAGAGAATTTCAACATCAAGGTTATAAAAATGTTATATATGATAATAAAAATAATATGATCAAAACATGGATTTAATTTCAAGAGCAATATTCATAAATCAACTATAATTTGGTTAGAAAAGAAACTAATTTTATAGTGAATAGTAACTCGTGAATAGTAACTCATGAATAATAACTCGTGAATAGTAATTCATGAATAATAACTCGTGAATAGTAATTCCGACATAAAAAAGGTAGAAATTCCACAATAATATACATACCAATATTTTGGTATAATGATATTGAAAGAATAATATCATTATGAAGAATATAATATCCCTCACTATCCCTTACTATCCCTTACCTCAAAAGAGTAGTACTTCTGATCGGTATAAGGCTGAAGGAAACTTGCATTGATGAATAAAAACTCTCAAAGTATCTAAATACTCACAAAATATGCTTCATAATATAGAGAGAGAAGGAAAGAAAGCTTATGTTTCTGGTGTGATTTTCAATTCTAACTTAGCCATCTATTTATAGGAAAATGTTAGCACGCCGAAGCAGACTTAACCTGCAACCTGATGGCTTTACCTGCTACTATTCCCACCCACCACATTTGAATAAAAATCTCAGCACATTTTTTCACCAACCAAGAGTGAGGCCCACCAATTCTAGAATTTTTCACCAAAATGATAAACTCCGAAAATTCAATAATTTTTGAACCAGTCATCTCGTAAAATTCGTAACAAATCATTCATTTATTTTTAACGGTTCAAAATTTGTGGACATATACTCAACTTATATATGTATACCATATCCAAAAATTACCACGATCCAACAGTCGGATTAAAAATTATAACCCCCGCAAAATATCTCAAAAACCCTGATTTTTAATACCTCAATTCCTACAAAAATACTGATAAAAACCTCAACATTAACTCCTTCATTTTTAACCACAAAAATATATCCCTCATTTATATCCACATAAAATAAATATTTCCTTATCATATTAATTAATAATTAATTATTCACAAATAATATTACAGAATCACAGTACTGGCAACCAGGCCGTTCCCAGGAAAGAGGGGGCTTTCCAATAAGGATTTCTCCTTACTGGCGCGCAATTAGATGATCAAACCTCTCCTTAGACAGAACTTTCTAGATATTACCAATAATGTTATCTAATAATATTATTCAAATAATATGATATATTGATCTGATAATGGAAAATACTGTGCAACAACAATTATTGAACAACAATAATATAAAATATTAACGTAGAAATTATTGAATCAATAAAATAAAATATTGAACAGTAATTACTATAACAATTATTGAGTAGTGCCTTCTTACGTAAGGATCAATAATTCAACAATACTGTGCAATACTGTGTGCTACTATGCAACCACGCATATTACTGTATTTTAACCACCGGGTATTCCAACAGTGTTAACAGTAACAACTACGCCGTTATTTGTAAAAACTCAAATTTATCGTTTTCTTCATCCGACAATTATTCTGTTATGGGGCCCACAAATGGCTGCGCCGTCGTATGAATATTTTCCGACAGAAAGAATATTCCACGACCAAACGAATATTCCCTGACAACAATGATTATTTTATAACCACTTGTTTATTTTGAAAATTTTTTACATTTCACCCATAACTTTAATTTTTTATCAATTTAACCATTTACTGAATTGTAATTATAAGAAAAATTGAATACTTTTATTTCATAAAATTCGGGGTCTTACACTACCCCCAGAGCGTGAAATTGAATTTTGTATCGACCTTGAACCCGGTACAAAACCCATTTCCAAAGTCCCATATCGAATGGCTCCTATTGAACTTCAGGAGTTAAAGATCCAACTGCAGGAATTGTTAGACATTGGCTTTATTCGTCCTAGTACTTCTCCTTGGGGTGCTCCTGTGTTATTCGTGAAGAAGAAAGATTGAAGTATGCGACTTTGTATTGATTATCGGGAGTTGAATCATGTCACCATCAAAAACAGGTACCCATTACCACGTATTGATGACCTGTTTGACCAGTTGCAAGGAGCACAATTCTTTTCAAAGATCGATCTTCGTTCTGGATATCATCAGCTGAAGGTTAGAACAGAGAATATTCCAAAGACGGCTTTCAGAACTCGGTACGGGCATTATGAATTCCTAGTCATGTCCTTTGGATTGACTAATGCTCCTGCTGCCTTCATGGATATGATGAACCGGGTATTCAAGGAATATTTGGATCACTTTGTGGTCGTCTTTATTGATGACATCCTTATTTATTTCAAATGCCGTGAAGATCATGAGCAACACTTGAGGCTGGTACTCCAAAAGCTTCGTGAACACAAGCTTTATGCCAAGTTGAAGAAATGCGAGTTCTAGCTAGAGGAGGTAGCATTCCTTGAGCACGTAGTATCAAGTCGTGGAATATAGGTTGACCCGACAAAGATTGAAGCTATTCAAAGCTGGGAGCAACCTAAATCAGTGACTGAAGTACGTAGCTTTCTTGGTTTAGCTGGTTATTATCGGAGATTCGTGGAAGGATTTTCTCGAATTGCTACTCCATTAACTCAGCTGACTCAGAAAGATACAAAGTTTGGTTGGAGCGAAGAATGTGAGTAGAGTTTTCAAGAACTCAAGAGGAGACTCATTTCAGCACATGTTCTAACAATACCATCTGGCTCGGAGGGATTTGTCATCTACAGTGATGCTTCGAGCAAAGGGTTGGGTTGCGTTCTCATGCAACATAGAAAAGTCATAACCTATGCATCAAGACAACTCAAGGAATATGAGAGAAATTATCCTACTCATGATCTAGAGTTGGCAGCTGTTGTCTTTGCACTTAAAATTTAGAGACATTACTTGTATGGGGAGAAGGTGGAGATCTTTACGGATCATAAAAGCCTCAAATATTTCTTCACTCAAAAGGAACTCAACATGCGACAACGACGTTGGCTTGAACTGTTGAAAGATTATGATCATACCATTCAATACCATCCTGGAAAAGCGAACGTGGTAGCTGACGCATTGAGTAGAAGATCATATGCAAGTACGAGTGCAATATTGTCAACACAAAGGCCCATTTTGTGTGACTTGCAAAGGATGGAGATAGAGTTAGAGACTCCAGGGACCCATGTGATGATGGCGAATATACGAGTAGAACCAACTTTAATCGATAAAGTTAAAGCTGCTCAAGCTACAGACCTGGAGCTGATGCGTATGAGGAAGAAAGTGCAAGAAGGTGCTATGCCGGAAGCAAGAATCGATGAAGAAGAAATACTTCGAGTCAACTCCAGACTTTGTGTTCCTAACAACCCTGATTTAAAGTATGAAATCATGATGGAGGCGCACAACACACCCGTTTGCAATCCATCCTAGAAGTACCAAAATGTATCATGATCTTCGTCATACATTTTGGTGGAGCAATATGAGAGAGAGATAGCGCTGTTTATCTCAAGGTGTTTAATTTGTCAACGAGTCAAAGCGGAGCATCAAGTACCAAAAGGTCCATTGCAACCACTTGAAATTCCAGAATGGAAGTGGGAGCACATTACCATGGATTTCGTTACCGGTCTTCCTAAGGTTTCTCAAGGTATAGATGCGATTTGGGTCATTGTTGATAGATTGACCAAGTCTGCTCATTTCTTACCGATACGAGAAACTTATACACTTGAACGTCTTGCTCGTATGTACATAAACGAGATTGTAAGATTGCATGGTATGCCAGTATCCATAGTTTCTGATCGAGACCCAAGATTCACTTCACGATTTTGGGTTAGTTTACAAAAAGCTATGGGCACAGATTTACGATTTAGTTCGGCATATCATCCTCAGACGGACGGACAATCAGAGAGGACTATTCAAACTCTAGAAGATTTATTAAGATTTTGTGTCCTTGACTTCAAGGAAAGTTGGGACAAGTTCTTACCATTGGTGGAGTTTTCCTACAACAACAGTTATCAAGCAAGTATTGGCATGGCTCCATTCGAAGCATTGTATGGATGAAAATGTCGTTCTCCAATGTGCTGGGATGAGGTGGGTGAAGCAACGTTGTTGGGACCGGAGTTGGTACGTATGACTACAGAAAAGATCCAAACGATCCGACAACGTATAAAAACCTCACAAGATCGACAAAAGAGTTATGCTGATCTTCATTGAAAGGACGTGGAATTTGATATAGGAGATCATGTGTTCTTACGTGTTGCTCCATGGAAAGGAGTTACGAGATTTGGAAAAAGAGGAAAGCTCAATTCTCGATTCATCGGTCCATTTTTAATCCTCAATCGAGTAGGAACTGTGGCTTATATACTCGCTTTACCGTCAAGTATGTCTCGTGTTCATAACGTTTGTCACATATCTATGTTACGCAAATATATGGAAGACTCGAACCACATTATTGAGTTAGAACCGGACGAAATAGCAGATGATTTGACGTATGAAGAAGTTCCTGTTCAAATCTTGGATAAGAAGGAACATATTCTACGCTCCAAGGTTATACCTCAAGTCAAAGTTTTGTGGAGAAACCACGATGTTGAGGAAATGACTTGGGAGTTAGAATCTGAAATGAAATCAAGGTATCCTTACCTCTTCGACATATCAGGTACGTACCCTAATTTCGAGGGCGAAATTTCATAAGAATGGGAGGTTGTAAGACCCCAACTTTTATAAATAAAGATGAATTTTCTATAAATATCATTTTTGAATATTATGGAGTTAATTTGATATAATGTTATAGTTGTGGGTAATATTTATAAATTTTGCAAAGTACGCAAGTTGTTATATAATATTCGATTGGTCGGGGAATATTCGTTTTAACAGGAAATATTCGTACAACGACACAATCATTGGTGGACCCCACAACGGAATTATTGTCGGATTGAGAAAACGACAAAAATATTTTATTAAAAATAACGGCGGAAGTTTTACCATTGATACTGTTGAACTACTCGGTAGTAAAAGTACAGTAATACGTGTGGTTGCATAGTAGCACACGGTATTGATTATTAATGCTTATGTGAAAAGTCACTCAGTTGATTCAATTATTGTCAGTTAATAATATGAATTATTTAGCGATAATGACGTTTTGTTTTATTCGTATTATTAACGTAATAAAACAGAAACATCTTTTTATATAAAACAAAATCCTTTATTAAAGTTATTCTATAAATAGAATATATTATATTTTATTTAAAAGATTTTTCTTTAAATATGGACCGTCAGATTAAAGTAATCAATCTAGACCGTTCATGGATTAGTTACTATGCATTCTATTTTTCTATAAATAGCAGCTCATTCTTTTATTATTTCTTACGAATTCACTGAACTCTAGAGAGAGAAACTATAGAGAGAAACTATAGAGAGAGAGAAGCAGAGTATTCTACTACTTAACTACTTCCTTTTTCAGCTCTTCTTTAAAACGGTAAGGGGTGTTATTCTTTCTTATTCATGAAGAGAACTGTTGTTATTCCATTTCTTATTATTCTGTTGGAATAACCTGTATACGCGGTCTACCCTATACTTGGTGACATTCTTCTATTATTCTGTTGGAACATCCTGTCTGTGTGTTTGACACTGGACCTGGTTCTGTTTTTATTATTATTCTGTTAGAACATCCTGTCTGTGTGTTTTACACCGGACCTGGTTTCGTTTTTATTATTATTCTGTTGGAATATCCTGTCTGTGTGTTTTACACCGGACCTGGTTCCGTCTTGTTATTATTCTGTTGGAACATCCTGTCTGTGTATTTTACACCGAACCTGGTTCATTATTTATTATTCTGTCGGAATATCCTGTCTATGCGTTTTACGCCGACCTGGTTCCATTATTTATTATTCTGTTGGAATAACCTGTCTGTGCGTCTATCCCATGCATGGTGATTTCTTTTGTTATTCCATTCTTTATTATACTCAGTTGGTTAAGTTTTGACTTCTATACTCCATGAAATTAGTGGAATATCCTTGATAATTGCGGTTCATCCAGTATCTTTTCATGAAAATATTCTTCTAAGTATTCTTGAATTTTACTCCACAAAGCAGTATCGTGTTGACAATTTGGACGTTGTTAATTCTTGGATAAATTAATTCTTGAACTTGTTTTATTGAATTCTTATATCATTGTCATCATCCTCATGTTTATAAAATGTTGGAAGTCATCTGTGGCCTGTAGTGCATAGATGGACTTGGTATGATTATGACCAGGGATTATTCGGTATAATCATGACCGTAATGTTACAAATGATATGGTAAAAGTCCTCATTGGCCCGTTGTGCATTGATGGACAGTTGTTGGCATGATTATGACCATTAATGAATACACGAATATCCTTGGCCGTAGTGCAGGGGTGATTCGATGATGTGGATTATTTTATTAAGCTGAGTCCCAGCGATCACAATGTTAAAAAACCTTTTAAATCATAAAAGATAGTAGAGTTAATTTTCTACTTGACTCTTTTAATGGATTGCTTGTTCCGCTACAGTTAAACTTGATGTCTATTATATTTTATCAGTTTAACATTGTTGAAGGCTAATGATAATTTATTCTGCATTATCTTAGTCACAATATTTCTTACTGGGCTAGTTGAGCTCACCCTTTCTTTCACTGTTCTCTTCAGGAAATGAGAACGTAGCTGGGGCAAGTCGGGGAACGGAGTGATGGTCCGAATGATAATATTAGTTAGTAGTCCTCACTATTCTATGTAATAGTGTGTTAATAAATGTAATGAGGACTCCTTTTGAGTATGAATACTCTCTAGAAGATAATATTTGTATTCAAACTCACAGTTTATGTTTTGTCGTATTGTACACGACAGTTGTATTAGTAAGTTGTATTTGTATTCTATACTATGTATCTGACGACCCAAGATGGGTGATGTATACCTAATTTTGGGGCCGTCACAAAATCCATGTATCAATTAGAAACTGTTCAATTATATTTTAAATATTTGAGTTATCCAAATTAAATGATTTGGTTACTTATTAATTAAAGTTTGGCTACTAATTGTAATAATGAAATATAAATAAAAAATCATTTTTGCATGTGACCAGTATATACATGAAATGTAACTAATAAAAAAGCATTTTAGACATCATCTGAACACTATGAAAAAATATTAAATTCTGATTAATTGGATACCAGTAGTACTACACTTAGTGCATCCTTAACTACAAATATGGACAGTATTTATTACATATATTTACATTAACCAAACTGAAAATTCATTTCAGAATCCATCACATCCTTGCAGTTGGAGAATAATGGTCGATTCAAATATCTCTTCTTTGCAATAGGAACATCCATTGAAGCATGGCACTATTATTTCCCCATCATTGTAATTGATGGCACATTTATACAATCAACCTACGGGGGTGCACTTTTCATAGCAAGCACACAAGATGCAAACAGAAACATTATACCAATTGCTTTTGGAGTGGTAGACAGTGAAAATGAATTATCCTGGACATGGTTTTTTCATTAATTTGAGAGATTGTGGAGTTAGAGAAAGACAATGCATTGTCTCAGATAGACATGAAGCAATTATAAAGGGACTTAACTGTGTGTTCTCTGATGTCATGCACGGTTCATGCACATGCCATATTTTGAAAAATATAAAAAACGGGTTCAAGAAGAAAGGAGAAGAAATCAAAAAAGCATACAACGCAGCTTGCAGAGCTTACACCATTGAAGAATTCAACATACATATGGCTCAACTGGATGCAATTGATGCTCGAATAAGAAAATATTTGGAAGAAGAAGTCCATCTAAAAAAGTGCACGAGGCTCTATGGGACTGTAACCAGATACTCAACAATGACTTCGAACACCGTGGAATCTATTAACAATGCAATAAAGGAAATCAGAAATCTTCCAGTTGCATCGATGATTGAAAGCCTGCGTTGTATGGTTCAAAGATGGTTTCATAAACAAACAATCAGCAATGTCATCTTTCACTACCCTTTCCACAACAGTTGAGAGTAGATTGCAATCTAATATCATTGAGTCAAAGAAACTTAAGGTTAGTCATACAACTTTTAAATTGTTAGCTGCATACCTACAACAAATTGCATCTGAAATTAAAGGAAACAAAGTTATGCAGTTTTGTTTACCAATATAAACTGATAAAAATACCAACAGTACATATGACTTTCATTATTCCAAATTACATATACAAAAAAAATATTATACATACTAACTACACAATTAAATGCTATTGTAGGTTGAGACATCAAACCTAGTGATTTTCACTGTTTACGATATCGCCAAACAATTTATCGTGGACATGGAACAAAAGACATGCACATGCCGTAAATTTCAGTATAATGAGATGCCTTGCTCACACGCTGCTGCTGTTATTGGCAAAAGGAATTTGAGTTGTTATGATTTTTGCTCAAAATATTATTCAAATAAAACTTTGTTCGACACGTATTCAACTTCCATCATGCCGTTAGATGACAAAGAGAATTGGGATATTCCAGAAGAGATTAAAAACATATGTGTCAAACCACCAAATACAAGAAGACCAGCTGGAAGACCAAAGAAAGGTAGATACAAGCATGTATCTGAATATACATTTCAAAATAAGTGCAGCAGATGCCAAGACAAAGGACACAACAGGAAAACATACAATAATCCATCAATTTTGAGACCACGAAAGGTTTGATATAAATACAACATTAAAATAAATGTAACAAACTCCTTGAAGTTTATTATGGTTGCTCTATAGCCATACATATTGTATTCATTTTACTTGTGTAATAAAAACAAATTTCAATTGCACAGTATTGAAAGATGATTATTGTCATTAATTTACTTTTAACATGAAGTAATTTTATCTTCAAATAACAATATAAATAAAGACAGACATGTCATAATTGGTTAACTATTGTTGTAATTCTTCTTTATGACATTCTGGTTACACACTAACATTTAGTTGGTTACCTTTGTATTCATATTTGGCAACCAACTGTGTCGTATTAAAAAAAGATAATTTTAAGCGTCATAAATATTCTTTGTATTTTTTTAATTATTATTTTTAAAGCATATAATATAAAATGTATACATTTCTTTGTATGATTGGCTAGACTATAAACCTTAAAAAACAAATAGAATTTGTTTAACTGATTTTTAAATTACTAGAACAATTTGGTTACCAACAAATACAATTGATTGTAACAGTAACCAACATTATTTGGAAACCTTTATATGACTGATTGCAACCCATTTGAAGCAAAAAGACAAAAACATGAAAGAGATTATTAAGTGTCATTAAATTTACTGTTAGCAATGTTTATTTACCAACATCAACTAAAATAGTTACTTTTGTTTCAAAATTTGGCAACGACCTGAAACATATAAAGAACATATGTTTTTTAAACTTGATAATTGTTTTATGTTTATTTTTATTACTATTTTTTAAGCATAAAAAAATAAAATTTAAACATAACTATAAGTATATGCTCACCAACAAATACTGATGATAATAACAGTAACCAACATTACTTGCTAACTTTGGTATGACTGTTTCCAACCAACCTAAACATAAAAAACAAATACATGATACAAATTGTTAACTGTTGCTAGAATTTACTGTTAGGACTAATTGGTTACCAACAACAATAAACAAATGTTACCTTTATATGCAAATTTGGCAACCAACTAAAACATAAAAAACAGATACATGATACAAATTGTTAACTACTTTTACAACTGATTGTTAGGATTGATTGGTTACCAAATACAATTAAAATTGTTACCTTTATATGAAAATTTGTCAACCTACTGAACCATAACAAAAAAAAATTACAATATTATTTAAAAAATAAAAAAACAAGACAAAAAAAACAACAATTTGAACCAACAAAACAATATCATACGTGTAATAGTAAAAATTACTACATCATTCCATCATCAAAATATTTACAAAAACATTTCACAGTTAATAACCATATCAAATGGTATCAAATGTCCAAACAGAAAAGTAACATGATGCAAAACCAAACTAGTCTTCACTAACAATTCTGCCTGGGTGTTCTGAATCAAACTCATATCCGCCAACTTGCTTGTTCCTCGCATGAATGAACAAATTGACGCATAGTTTCTTGCGGTATTGAATAATTGGAAATGGAATTAGCATTGCAAAAATCTGCTTGTGGAGAATATGTTCCGTAAAAGAAATAGTAAACATACCACAATCACTGAAAAAACAAACAAGATACAAAGCAAATCAATACAAACATCATAATTTATAGAAAACTAAAAAAAATAGAAAAAATGTAAACTTACCCTTCAATTTGCTCAGGTAAACCCTCAGCAAATTCAAGTTCAATAATATCATGTTCTCCTTTGGTGCGATATGGTTCACTATTAAAATCAATATCAGATCTATTCTTCTAAAAACCGCATTCAGACAATATTATTGGAAGAATGAAAATATACGGCTCACACACATCGCTGATATTTGTTCGCATGATGTCCTTGTTCTGCTGTAGAGAATTATAAACTACTAACACTTAACGAAGCACATCAAAATCTAGTAAAAACCAATGTCCAGGAACTGTCATATGAATGGGAAACATGACAAAATCAACATCAACCCACGGTGTGTTGACATCCATAAAAAAGCCATGAATATACTTAGCCACATCACCGTTGCCCAACAACAAAGTCTTATCACCATTTTTATTACAATATTCCCCATATAAGTTAGTCAACTTCACATGAAACCAACAATCTATTGTCGTAACCCTTATTTGAATATTGTTCGAGTATCTAGCAAGTTTACGCATATAATACAAACAGATGTTGATGTACTGAACCAAAAATAAAACCATGATAACAATCAGATATTAACAAATAAAAAAAATAAAACTTTAAAAAGAATAGTATCCAATATAGACACATATAGTAATCAAAATAATAAGATAAGGTAACCGAAACTAACAAGCATAATTTAAAAAATAGTAAAAAGACTCACATCATCATCAAGCCACTGACCAGGGGTTTTCAGCTTGTAAAACCACATTTTTGAGAATATTGAAATAGACCCAAATCTAAAGGAAGACTCTATTTTGTCATTGTTTCCCGCAAATTTTTCAATCCTTCAAAACAAAAACATATTGGACTGACTAAATAACTGATTTTATCTCCTAGAAAAGACATAATATAAATATATTAAACTCCAATAAACATACATTTTTCTGTTATTTAAGCCAATTTTAAACCACTGCTCAAACATAACATCTTCAAACTTCAAAGGCATACCCATACAAACATCTGGAAATGCAGACACTCCTCTGCTTAATGTTCTATCATCAACAACAGACGAAGTTGAATCAGCTGAACCGAACTTCGACGTATAAGGACTCTTCAACATCGCACTCTTCGCATACGTGCGGACAGGCTTACCAAGTGGGTTAGTTGCAGATTTTTCAACTTCAACACAATGGAGGAAATCCTGTGTTGTCAAAACCATGTCATCAAGCATCGACCTGTCTGGTGCTTCATTTTTACTACCCTGTAATGAATTTTAAGACATGACACAAAAAACAATTACAATATCAAATTAAAAATCCGAAACAGAATCAATAGTAACATAAACACCATATCTAAGTAACTAATACAACATGTAAAGGTAACTACTGTTGAAAAAATTACTAACCTCAATCAAGGTAAAAATAACAATTTCTTGACCACTGCACTGACTTAAAATATCAAATCTTGGAATTTCATTAATCTTTTCAACCAGTTAAAAAAACATACTTTTGATCAATATAAGACGTAAAAATATAAACATAAAAAAAAACAAAAAAAA
Source organism: Panax notoginseng (assembly GCA_016801055.1). NCBI lineage: Eukaryota > Viridiplantae > Streptophyta > Magnoliopsida > Apiales > Araliaceae > Panax > Panax notoginseng. Next base: position 193,817,679 of record CM029018.1, read on the forward strand.
TGCTTAACCTTTTCATTCTTAACATTAATTAGGACCCGTCTAGGAGTAAAAACAACAATCTCTTTACCATCAGAATTTAAATTGTCGTTCTTGTTCTCAATCTGTACAAAAAAGGAAAAAAATCAGCATTTACTTAATAAACATGAAATAAAAATGAAAATCTAACATATGTATAAACCTTTCCATCGACTTCTTCAAACTGAATCACACCAACCCCACCAACATCAGCCGTATTACTTCCATGAAACTGTTTTGAAATGTCACCAACTTCAATTACGACATCATCATCAACCTGTATAACATCATCAACTACTACATTAACATTGCCACCATCAACATTCTCATCCATCTCAACATCATCACCATCAACATTCTCATCCATCTCAACATCATCACCATCATCATCAACATCATCATCATCATCATCATCATATGCATCATCATCATCATCATCATCATCATCACCATCGTCAATAACAGTTACATTTCTCCGCTTAAGATAACTAGACTTTCCATATAACTGCTTTCTAAACATCTTTTTTATGTCCCTACAAATTTGAATATGAAACACTTGCAATTGATCTTTAAACTCAACACCCAAATTCTCAATTTCTTTCTTCACTTCCATCACCTTCCTTTCCAATGGCTTCACCCGTTCATCAATAATTTTTTCCACATCAGAAATAGAAAACATAAGGTCTTTAACCTTCCATGATGATTCAACTTTAATATCAGACCTTTTGGCTCCACTGTCACTTCCATTGAAAAAATAAAAACCTCCTAAATCCAACCGCAACTTCTCATCCTCCGTAGGAACAAGATTTTGAATAATCAACTGAAACAAATTAAAAGCAACAAATATACCATATCAGAAACATTGAACATAAAAAAGAAACAAGACAGTACACAAAAAAAAAGTTCAGTAACCAATAACATATGTAAAGGTAACCGAATATAATGTAAATGGTAACCAACATACCTGACCAGAACCAAAAACTAGGTCGTTCAACTTCTCATTCTTGGGAGCCTTTCCTAACTCCCTCCATTTGAATAATCTGAATTATGAATCATTATCATCAATACAGAAACCCCTAACTTTAAATGTAGGAATTGTTCCAAACAAAAAAACTTGAAACACATAAGGTAAACCACTAAGCTTATAAGATTTACAATAATTATCACTATAAAAATTGTATATCACCCCACCGTACTTATCCTTCTTTACATGTCCCTTTACAGCAAGGGATGGAGAATTCTTTGTTTGTTCAAAAGCAACTTTTCCCCATGGATAACTTGCAACATCACCATAAGACAAAAAGTTAAACAAAGCTTCATCAGCATAATTGTCAGAAACAGTAGCTAGTATGAAATTAAAAACCAAGAAAATGATAGACATCCTAACTGCCTCATCATCATCATCAAAACAAGCACTCCTGTAAATCCTCCCTATACTAGAACGGGTTAGAACCTCATTTTGAAAAAAAAATTCCACCAACAAATTTTCAATCCCCTTGAAACTACCAATGTCTTCATCTCCTTGCCAATTTAAACAAGAAAGTAAACAAAATTCAGGCAATCCAAACCTTGCCCTTCTTTTACTAAATATAAACCACATTTCCCCGCTGTCCCTCTGATAAACTTCCCTAATCAAAGCATGATGTATTATTTGTGAAAACATCTGGGGCTGCCCAAAATCTAAAAATTTACCAAAACAAGTCAACTTAAACTTATCCAACTGAACTTCAGATAATTTATTCTTAATAATATTTGGAACTTCCATTTCACACCAATAAATAACTTTTGCAGAAAAGTTTCGATGATGCTCCTCATAAAATAGCTCCCAAATCTGAAAATGCAAAAAATTACATTACAAACACATTAACCAAATCAAAATATAACATCTGTAAAACTTTAAAACCAAAACTATTAAATCAACAATACCCAATAAACACTAATACTAATAACCAAATAATATCAGTAAGTGACCAAAACCCAAATTAATCAAACTATTTAATATATAACAAATTATAAACTAACAAATTTAGAAAATAATATTAACAACACATCCACTCGAAAGCAACATAACCATTTTACCATATATATTAAAAACATGCATCAATCTCCAACTCTATTATAATAAAAAATACATTTTAATAATGATTAAATCATCAGTTTCCAAACATATAAATGTTGGTAACCAAAACCCAATTAGCAAGTTATCATCAAAACATTATCAACATGCATAATCACAATAATGTAAACTACTTACCAAAACATAATATACTAATAACTGACACTCAAATAGGAATGAAAACAATAATGTTAACAAATACAATTTGAACAATCCTTAAAACAACTCCAACTCTAATGTAATATAATATATTTTATTAACTACGAAATCATCAGTTTCCAAACATATAAATGTTGGTAACCAAAACTCAATTGGCAAGTTACCATTAAAACATAATCAACATGCATAATCACAAAAATGTAATCTAGATACTAATCTCTGAAACTAAACACGGACTGAAAACAAAAATTATACCAAACAACAACTTCAACAATAATGACACTACTCATAAACAAAATAAACAACATTGGGAAGGTTAAAACATCACCATACACAAAAACAAAAACAAAAACACTGGTAACCAAAAACAACCAAAAAATAAATATTAGTAAAAAAATTTAACAAACCTTCAATTGTTTTTGCCGGGGAACAATTTTTTCGGTTGTGAGCCTCAACTGCATCTTTTTTCCCCTCTTTTTTTGCAGAACCTTCAAAATCAAAATCGATACATACCAATGATTTAGCCTTCTTATTCGTATGTCTCCCCAGTTTCTTATTTCAACCTCTGATTTCACCATTAACAACTTCTCCCGTTTTGAAGACTTTGCCATACTATCCTTCCCCCTACAAATGTCTTCAAATCCTTTCTATAATCATCATCCCTAACTCGTTTACCCTTCCCATCACTCTTCTTTTGCCCTACTCCCTCCATTCTCTTTCTCGTAGACACCATCACAAACAAAAACCAAATAAATCAAAAAATGTAGAACCACTAAATAAGAACACACCAAACAACTTACAAATAATCACGAGTAAAAGAATAATACGCAAACAACGAACCAGATAACCAAAACGCCGACAACGAATCTCTGTCGGAAAGAACGACCGTCGACTGTTTAAAAAAGAAGGGTTTTTGCTTAAAGAGTTCCCAAAACACATAATAAGGGTTTCCAAATGGAAAAAAGAAGACGAACGAAGATAATAACAAAATTTAAATTGAAACACGAGCCCTATGTCCCGCATAAAGCGTAAACAATTTTTTTTAAAAAAAACTGAATTGCCGTGTCACCAGCACATTAAATAACACACCATAATTAAAGGAATATTTCTTTTTCACTAATAATGAAAATAGAAATTTATATACATTAATATTGTAAATATTTAATGAGTGCACTATTGTTGTAATTACTTTTTAAAATGTCATATAAAATGCAATCGTCTCTTTTAAGATTTTACAAGGGGTGTTTTTATTTTATTTTGGCAGGTTTTTATGGTATAATAATTAGTACTTTAAGGAATTTTTTTTGTATTTATAATTGTAGTCTGACTATTTTCCCTGTTTGTCCATTATTCTATTTTTATGAAAGTGGTTAACATGAAGTCAATTTTTATACACTACTATTATAAGTTTCGTCCCCTTTTTTGTGGCTAAATTGCACTTCAGAACATCAATGAATTTTGGGTAATTCTCATTTTATTGGGAGTAATGTTATGGAGGCAAAAGTTGGCTATAAAAAATTGGATACAAAATAGTGAGGCAGATTATAATTAATATATATTTCACAATACATAACGAATAAGTGGGTTCAATGGTTATAATCAATAATTATTATCAACATTATTTTGTATTTTTTGTATCTAATTTTTTATCATCAAAGTATGTATTATTGTTTTATTTGTTCCATATGACCCCCCTTATCTGTGAGAAGGGAGCTTTGTAATTGAATGACTAAAAAATTTCTATATTTGCCAAAAAAAAATTTAATTGTGTAGTATAAATTAGAATTTTTTTGCTAACGCGTGATAGATAAATTTGCGTGATCATAAAAAAATAATCCATATTTGATACTTTCTCATTTAGTAATGTTATAATAAAAGGTTTATAGTCAGGTTAGCATAGCGTTGCTTATAATTAGAAAGATAATTCTTATTTAAAAAGGCAATGATAAAATTGAATATGTAAACAAAAATAATTTAAAACATCATTAATTATGAACAACTACTTGAATTTATATATTAAAAAAATTACTTTCATTAGGTGCTAAAGATTAAAAAGAAAAAAAATAGCCATAAAAAAAACCAAATGAATAGTCCAATTCCATTGGAAGAAAATCTTTAAAAAATAAACATATAGAACTTATCACATATTTTTATAAAATGGGTAAATTTAGAATGGATACAATGCCAGATGTTGTGATAGTTCCGGCCCAAGTGGATTTATTAAGACTTACCAGCCCACAATAAATTGTTTATTGGACCTGCCTACTTGGACTAGTCCTGAAACCACTTTGTTCTTGGCCGCAACTCATAAGACCAGATCACCATAATTTAGTGCAACTACTAACTTGTCTAAATTTAAGGTTTTAGAGCAATAATTATATGGATCTATTACACTTTTTAGTAAATTTTTATAAATAATTACA